>JAODKL010000045.1:1451716-1463922 GCA_026780765.1 Petrocephalus schoutedeni | reverse complement strand
GTGTGTGGGGGGGCTGTGTATGTGTGCGCGCGTGTGTGTGTGTGTGCGCGCGTGTGTGTGGGGGGGGTGTGTATGTGCGCGTGTGTGTGTGTGGGGGGGGGTCGCTGGCCGCAGACCGCCTGCTCTCCGGGGGAAGCCGGCTGCCGCTCGGCTGCAGGTATTCGCAGGGCTCCGCCCCAGCATTCGCCTCCGGGTGAGGAGCGGCTCCTGCCTGCCCCGTAACGCGGCTCGCACACGCTCCTGAAGGGTAACCAGCCCGCCTGCCGAGGCCGCTTCGCGCCTCCGCTCCTCGGGCCTCCGCTCCTCGGACCTCCGCTCCTCGGACCTCCGTCCGGGGCCCCGGGGCTGTGGTGGCTTGGCCTCTGCTCATAACGGGCTTACGGCGGCCGGTTTATTTGGGGCTGCGGGCAGGACGCTAAATGTTTAATGCGCGTGTCCCAGGTGACGCGGCGCGCTTGGCGGCGGCGCGCAGGGACGCGCCTCGGCTCGCACAGGCCTGCGGGACTAGGGCGCCTCCGCCGGGACTAGGGCGCCTCCGCCGGGACTAGGGCGCCTCCCGCCGGCGAGCAGCCGTGCGCTTCGCTAAGGGGGCCGCCACTTATTCACAAACCCCGTGTTTTCCCCATTTAGGAATATGATTAGAGAAACGGACGGAGGGTTCGGGTCGGGTTCGGAAAGGCCCGTCTGGCACGGCCGTGCCTTCCGCAATAGCTATAGGTTACATTGCTCGCCGTGCTCGGACCCATTTGGACCAATTACAGTTTTTCCATTGCTTGTGGGGATAGGCGAGGGGAGGCGAGCGGGCGATTTTATTGGTCTAAAATCCAGTGGGCGGGGCGACGCGCCGAAGACTCGGCGTAGAGGCGGGGGGGGGGCGGTCGGGCGATTTTATTGGTCTAAAATCCAGTGGGCGGGGCGAAGGGGGGCGGCGGTCGCTGATTGATGGCCGGCGGTCACGTTTCTTAGTGGCGGCGACTTTGATTGGCACGAGTGGGCGGGGCGACGGCGGAAAAGCGACGCGCGTCCGGACCCCGGCGGGCGAGAGAGACTCCCGGGAAGGAAAGGCGGAGGATCCGACAGCCTCGGGGAGAGACGGGGGGGAAAGCAGCCGAGGAGGAGGGACCTCATGCGGGAGCAATAAAGCGCGAAGGCGAGCGGAGCTCCTGCTCTCCGCCGGGATGCGTGCGACACTGTAGCCGGGCGCTGGCGCGACGTCGCTGGCGACAAAGTAGCGATCGAGGCGCGACAGACGGCTACAAGCGCGGCGACGACGGCGCTGCCGAGCCCGGCCCACGCCACCTCCGGGTGCATGGAGAGACGCATGGTGTCTCAGGTGAAGGGGCGTCCCGGGGCGGCGATCGGGGACCGGGCTCCGTGCCGCCGAAGGGGCGTCTGAATCTGCCCATATGGCTCCGGTTGGTGCGGGCTGGCGCTGCAGCCCGGTAATGACCGAACTGGTGGAAGGATGCAGCATCCTTATTGTTACAGACAGGCTGGCAGTAGCTGGAAAAACCCCCCAAGTTTTTAGTATTAGTATCGGGGACTGGAGGTAGATCTGCGCTCCTGTTATTGTATTATCCTCGTTTTTGTTGCAGCTACACTTCATATGCATGCATGTTTTTTTTTTAATAAATCTTAAAGCATAAATTAATCTTAAGCGTCTTATTTAGGTAGTTTAAACTGTTTGCGGCATTTTATTATAATGTGTGGAGTTTTTAACCCTTTTGAGTCCGTTTCGCTCTCATATACTCCTGGCGTGAGTGTAGCTCTAGATGCTGGCCCGGCCATAAGAGACAACATAACTCAGGAACATATGCTTACAAGAGTGCGCTAGGGAGGCGCCGTCCTATGCGGCAGCAGGGAGAAGCTGGTTTTTTTCTCTCCCCCTGAACCTTGGCTGGCTCCCTGCCCCCACTTCCCTGCAAAGACAGCCTTTTAGGGCAGCGCAGCTCTGGGGCGGCTGTGTCAGGAATGCAGGAGTGATCAGTGTGTCTTCTCTGCCTCGTTCCTTACCAGCTTCTGTCTTCCACCCCCCACCTCCCCTTTTGGTGTGTGACTGTGTGTATGAAAGGATCCACTAAAAGGCCATCTGGTCTGGGAGGACTTTACAGTAATGAGGCTCTTTCACCAACCCCCTGCCCCGCCGCCCTCCCCATGCCACTGACACTGTACAGTGACTCTGAGTCAGTGGGCACTCTGGGTGCACCCCACTCCTCACTGAGCGCGTGCTGCTGAAGTATGACTCTGCACCCCGGAGAGGTGCATTGTGGTCCATGCGGGCAGGCTGCCGCGATGCTGAATGCGAAGGTGGGGGGTATAATCCGAGAGAGTGCGGCAGGAGCCGGGTTTTATTAATGCAGCAAATGGCACGGGCGGCCCGGCGAGTGGGGGATATAGCCCTTTCTTTTTGCCGTCTGCGTGTAATTTAATGACGCTTTGGAGAGTGCTGTGAAATGGCAGTAAAAGGAGGCCATTAGAGACAGACGGTGTGTTTGTGCTGCGGGAAGGTCGTGCCTGGCTTGTCAGCCTGCGCCCAACGCGCCCGGCTGTGCGCTCTTACATAAAATGTTTGCCGTTTTTTCTTGTAACTGATCCTGGAATTCTGTTGCGTTGCGAGGTTTCGATCGGGCCGAGCAGATAGCCCTAACAGCGAGGCAGGCCCCGTGTCCACGGCCGTGGACTAGCTTTGAAGATGACGGTGTGATTGGTGTGTTTGCGACGTGGGGCGTTCCCGTTAACGGGCCTCCGAATCCCCTGCTGTTTCGGGGGCTGGGTCCCGTCGCCCTGCTGGATGTCCGCCGTCGGCTGCTCCTGCGAGCCTGCAGCACATCACTCCATCTTAGTCATGTGACCGCAGGAAATTAACAGCAGACTGTGGCGACTGAGCAGGGCACGCACTCCCGAAAATGAATAAGTGCGTATGCTCGCTGCTCGACATCTCTGCCTGTCCACGGCGTGTTTTTATTATTTGATTGGACGTTGCGGATGATGATGTCAGTCACCCGCGTCGCTATTGGCCGGAGGTCAGCCAGCGAGACTCCAATTGAGCGCGTGCCCGATTGGAGTGCATGCCGGCCGTGGAGCGAGCCGCACACGTGTTGGATTTCCAGGCCCTTAATAATGGATATAGCCCTGGTGAATATTACATGCGGGACATGGTGTGGCCCCCCTCGCTGGCACCGGGACGCCAAGGAGGGAGAGTGAAATCCGAGCAGAACCTCCCCACCGGGGGTTGCCAGGGTGGGGAGCCAGGCTGTGAGTCTGCAGGCCGGCCTGGCCTCCGGTGCTGTAAATGCACGTCGGTCCTGCCGTTCACGTTCACGCCATCAGATTTGTTGTGAAATATGAATGATTGTCATTTATGGATCAGGGACGTTAACCTGGCTTGAGAAGAATGACCCTCACACCTTTCCGCCCCCGCAGGGTTCACAAGAGTCGACAGGAGGTCAGGAGGGACTGCTGCCTCTTCCCTTTTCGGCGTTCCCACCCCCTCCTCAGAATGGCCTGGGGGCTGAATATGGGAGCAGCTTGTTTGGCTCGCCGGGGCAGGCCCCCCCAGAGGCCGGGCCCAACGGCTCAGCGGCTGCTCCCAGTAACCTGAGCGCCCCCGTGAGTGTCGCACTTTGTAAAGCCCATTCACGATGCCAGCATCGCCTTCGCGCTGACCGCCGCGCCGTCTCCCCCTAACAGGCAGATGGCGCTGCGCCTGCCGACGGAGCGGGCCAGTGCCCGGGCGGCAGTGGAGGTGGGGTCGGGGGGGGCGACACCTCGGAGGCCAAGTGCACCCCCAAGCGGCTGCACGTCTCCAACATCCCCTTCCGATTCAGAGACCCGGACCTCCGTCAGATGTTTGGGGTAAGGATCTGGAATATTCTGGGCTGCTGAGGCCCTTGGGGTGTAGGGGTTTGTGGAAGGGCCCGTGCGCCCCTGGGTTCGAGGCTTCAAGACCGTCTTGGGATTGTATTAAATGAAAATGAGAGAGCAGGAATAGCAGAAAAACATGGAGGTGTGTTGACTTTATGTAACAACACTGCCACCCAGTGCGGGTAAAGAGCAGTGTACAGTGTAAGGTCACTGCATGTTTTTTTTCTTTCAAGCTAGCATCCACAGTGAAGAAAAGCTTTGCCGTTGCTGAATAATCTGTAACGATGCTCTAGACTGTGCTGGAACTGCTTTGTTTAGTTTCACATGTTCACATGTCTGCCACTGCCAAAACCTCCCCATTGGATTTTAATCCCAAATATTACCAAAAACACAAAACTGTACTCCACCCTTCATTGGGTCTTTGTGTACCTGGTCATGATGAATATTGACTGTTCTGTTATGTTTTTAGTTTTTGGCTGGTTTTCATGCCCCGCTACTGTCTTTCAGCAATTCGGGAAGATCCTCGATGTTGAGATCATCTTCAACGAGAGGGGATCGAAGGTGAGTGTGTGTGGGGGTGGGGCGGGGGGTGGCGATCTGATCTGAGGATATAAACGTTAGTTTAGCACGATTCCTGTTAATCGGGCTTAACAGAATGAGCAGTTAGGGTGAAGCCTGGTTAGTCGGGTTGCTGTGTTGGACTGTTTGTACCTTGATTACGACACAGTTCAATTGTTTATGGTTGTCGCTGTACGTCAGCACGACGAGGCATTTAAGAAACCCCCAAGCAGAGCGCACTAAAGACACATAAACAATAAATATAATGATAAATAAATGCACTCAATAAACGTTTGATTTGTGCAGTACAATGGTACACGTGTGATAAGTGATATACAATCAGCGTACAATACCGGAAAAACAACCAGGGATGGCGGCTGTGCCATTGTTTAGCTCAAGAATTAATTTGTTACCTAACGTCCGCGGCCCCTCGTTGGCGGCACACTTCTCTTGCCGGTCTTTTCATCTTTCCTCCTCCTCCTGCTATCTCGTTTCTGTAACCTTGTACCGTTCCACGAAACGGGAGCCTGGAGGAAGCAGAAATGTGGACCGGCTGGGGGTCCCGAGGGCCGGGCTGGGGAACACTAATGCACAGGACGTACACTGGGATGGAGTGAGATCCATCGACCGACTGCGTGACCTGTATAGATAATTTTCCTGTTACCCCCCCCCCCCCCGTCCTCTCCCTGCTCCCCCCACCCGCCGCGCCCCAGGGTTTCGGCTTTGTGACGTTCGAGAGCAGCGGCGATGCGGAAAAGGCACGGGAGAGGCTTCACGGTACCCTTGTGGAGGGACGCAAGATCGAGGTAAATGGCCGCCGCATTTGTTCGCTTCCTGTCGCAGCACTGTTTGCGTTTTGTTTCCTGAAACCTCCCCATGTTACAGTAGTTATGATTATTATTTATTTAAAACTCCTGTTATTGCTGGTTGCTGGTCAGGGTTCTCTGTGTTTGCTTTAGCTTTGAAATGCTGATATGGTGTGTGGCAGTGTTTCCCAACCTGCTTTGCGGGGACCCCGAGGCGTCCACATACTGGGAGCTGGGAGGGAGTAACAGTGTGGACACTCTGGGGGTCCCAAGGGAAACACTGATGTACGGGATCTACACTGGGATGGGGTGTGATCCATCGATCAACTGCATGACCTGTATCGATCATTTTTCCTGTTAAAATTTGCATTACTGTTCCTACTGTTTTTTTGGTTGGCATTGGCTTTGAATGCAAGGCATGATGGGGGGGGGATGCAGTTCAGTATGGTGGATTGCATACAGCGTGCTGATAAAAAAAAAAAAAAAAAAAGTAATAGAGTTTGATAACCAGGCTCGCGGTCAGGTGCGCGACACTCACAATACACCATACTGAGTTTATCTCTGAGTTCACCGGTCGCATGCAACGCTGCAGTCCAGGGGCCTCGCGGCGTGTCCCCGGCCACAGCTCTGCATGCCTAGCCGCGTTAGCACCGCGCTGCGGTTTCTGCTCGCTCCCCGCTCGCTCGCTGCTCTGCATGGGTACATTTCCCGCGGATACCTCCTCTGCGTCCGTGATGGCACACGACAGCAGACCTGCATGGATGGACCTCTCCTCTTCGCTGATATAATTGCCTTCATCCTCATTTAGTTTACCCACCCTCCCCCCACCCCTCACCCAAAGACCTAAACTACACCCCCGGTCGACCAATGACGTTGACCGCCCAACATGGTGAAATAAACTCGGTCTGTTCAAGGGTATGATTAGGTCTTCCTGGCAACGTATGCTGCTTTTACTTTTTTGCTTTTATTTAATTCTGTTCTGTTGTTATTTTTTGCATGGTTTAACAACTTTGGCCGCCTAATTTTGGGAGCCAGGTCCTGCTTGCAGGTGCTACGTCTCGCCAGAGATGCATGGTTTTTTTTGCTTATCACTGCATGAGTTATTGGAGCTGCTGTGGGTATATTTGTGTGTTATCGTCGCCTCTGGTGATTGGCTCCTTCGTGCCGTGCTAGCATAGAGGTGCCGCACGCCGATTTGCCTGCAGTGGGCGGGGCTTGTTGTCGGTCCGCCCGTTTCTTTTATTTCTTATTCTTGTTACTATTTTGGTGAATTGTACCTCCATGTCGAATTGTTTCTTTCAAAGCAAAAGCACCATAGGTTACAGAGGATTTCAAAATGTGACTGTATTTTTATGCTTTATATATACTTAAGCCTTTTTTTTTTTTACATGATTATTATTTGATGGAAAATTTTCCCTCTGCCCAGTGAATGTTCACCAGTATGTAGAATGTGCACTCCATATTTAGAATGAAAAAACCTACTTAAAAAATTGCCGGTTATTTGGAATGAGGGATGACCCATTAGGACTTAGAACGGTGCCCTGGTGCACACCTCTTTAATGAGCATGGGTCAGTGTTCAAAATGCCTTTGGATGCATCGCTCTCCTGGTGGTGGATTTGTGTAAATGCATGGAGAAGCTTTCATTACCGGAATGTGCATGAATTAACCCCTCGTACCTGGAGTGTTGACGGTGTTCCTGGCTGGTCTTCCTTGATCTCTCCCTCCCTTTACTTTAGATATTTGTTTGCATGTTGTCATCTGATAATGTTTCTTTGGACTGTTGAATGTAAAGTGGTCTGATGACTAGTGACAATGCTGCTATTGTTGCTGTTTGATGACGATGTTGGCGATTACTCTGAATATAATGGTGCTGGAGGTAATTGAGCCGTTGCATGAATTCTTTTGGATGCTGTTGTGATGAACACATTGAAAAATCTGTAAAAGGCTTTTGGTTAAATGGGAGATGAGTGTGTTGCTTGCGTTCTCTAATCAAACTCATTCTAATCATGCATGGATTCAAGCTAAGTATAGCATCTTGGTCTGTTATCCCTCAACGAGCTCTGGTCTCTCAAAGCAGGTCTCTTTAGACTGATAAACTCTGTGCTCTGAAGAAACTGATTCTTTTTTAAATAAAGGGATGTCATACGCTGTATATTTCAGTGTGTGCCTGTGTGTGTCCTCCAACGGGGAGTTTCTCCAAAGTGCAGAGCTTGGATCAGGCAGCGGCGATGCATGTGTGTCTCTGGAGAACTGCACGCGGAAACCTGAATATAATTGCCTTGTGATTTTGTTTTATTTATTTACTTAAGTGCAGGCTGTGTTTGCATGGTCCATCTTGTTCTGCATGGCTAATCGCTGTGAAATGCCTGGACAGTCAAAGCCCTCATTCCTAATGTATGCCACAAATTTTCATTCATCTCTAAGCGCGGCTCTCCCTGAGCCCTGTTATCAGAGGAGGCCGGGTGGCTTTTCCCTTCTGAACCCTTCACCTGGTGAACGCCAGTCGGTAAATGCGCCGTTGGCGCCCTCGCGGTGGCCGTAAGCCAGCCGACGAGGCTGGTCCCGAGGGCTCTGGTTGTCGCTCCTTAGCTCAGCACTGTAACTCATGAGGCTTTTGCTTGGATGCTAGTCTTCGGTTTGGATTGATTGTGTTATTTTTGCATGATCAGTTTGTTTTCTGTTATTGGGGGGGGTGTCACTGATCGGATGCGTGTGTGTGTGTGTCTGCGTGGGAGTCCGTGAGTGTGTGAGATGGAGTGAAGGGAGATTGCTGTTTTCTACTCCTCCCTCGCACACATTTCATGGGCAACTAACAGTCTTCATTTTTCTCTCTCCTTACTTGCGTTCTCTCGCTCTTTCTGACTACATGCCAGTCTATTTTGTTCTGATTTCCTTGCTGTTTTGTCTTGTTCCCCAGACATGATCCCCTTTCCTTTTGTCTGTACCCACACATCCCCCCCCCAGTCCAAAAATGACCTTCTGCATGCGAGCTTTCATGTCGGTTTATTCTTCCGTTCCTCTCTCTCTCTCGCTCTCCCTCTCTCTCTCCCCTCTATCTTTCTCTCTCTCTTCCTTCCCGTTCTGTTCCACATTGGTATTTATAGCATCACCATTGTGATTGAAATGAACATTTTTATTTTTTCTTTCCCCCGGCCCCCACTTGCCTTCTAATAAACTGTGTTTGGTTATGATTTGCAAAGCTGAGCTACAGTTCTAGTTTATATATATGTATATGTATATATATGTATATGTATATGTATATAATTCTGTTTATTGACTGTCAGACTGTAAATAATGACCAATTGCAGTGTGTAACGCAGACACACTTCTCTGAATGGCCACTCTGGTCCTGGCCAGGACTTTAACCCCTCGTTTTCCCGCTTTGACCAAATGATCAGCGCCTCCCGTCAAGGAATGGCTGCGATCTGAGGCCCCAAACCTCAGGAAATATGAAATGGCAAAGTGCCTATGCAGTGTGTGCAGCCCGTTAGTGTGGCGAGCAGTTTCAGACACTGTGAGCTGTAACCGGCAGTGCCGAGCGCATCTCGCTTAGGTGAGATTCCTGTCCACCTATCCGGTTACAGCTGTGCTTAAATTCTCGCACAAGTTTACTGCGAACTGGATGCTGGTGGGCGACGTCAGCTAGCATCAGATAGCATCCGATTGCTATTACTAAAGACGAGATCTGTTTTACCTTGCTTGCTTATAATGTAAGAAGCAGCTTTTTACCACTGGAAGCACACTGGCTGTCATTTTAACATAGGTTGCCCTGAGTAGTAAATATTTCGCTTTAAACAGGGCATGTTGGCCTCTCTGGCCACAGTTAAGAGGAGCTTTCTGTCCGATCTTGCCGTCATGAAGCAGTTATTCTTAAGCAGTGTCTTCTCCTTGTGACAGTATTGGTTTATCGGCCTGCTCTCTGTGCCCATGCGTGTGTGAGGGAGTGAGTCATGGCGGGCGGGGGGCACTTACCCACCTGCTGTCTCTTACTCAGTCTGAATGGCTGTTTGCTTGCAGGGACTGTGAACCTCAGAGCCCTGCTTGCTGTCTAATCAATTTTAAAAACTTTTTTTTGTTGCCTTTTAACATTTAAGCATATATATATAAGCATATATATTTATTATTATATCTTTTGGGGGTGGGCTAGGCTTAGGGTGGTAATCTTTTTTTGTTTGTTGGGTTGTTTGTTGGTTTATTTATTTGTTATTTTTTTCTGTTTCCCTGATGACTTCTATGTGTGTTGTTGTCAGTCTCCACGGTAACCACTCGCGTGTCCTCACGCTGTTTCCTCGGCAACGGTAAGTTGTGTATGTATGACATCATCGCTGACTGACCCTTCCCACCCTAAAACCAAACAAATTTTGTGTAGGCAAATGATGCTTCTTAACAAGGTGGTAACAATCTCTTCTTTCTTACCTCTGAATCAAATTTATTTTCTAAATGATTAAAAAATAATAAAAAATACAGTAATGAATCCCCCTTCTTCCATAATAATGCATTTTGAGGTCATGCTAAAACGACTGTCCTCCAGTAGCGTTGTTTGCTCTTTCTGCTGAGGCGGAGTGGTCAGCATGTTGTCTAGTGCATTTCACACCTTTCTAATTCGTGTTGTCTAGTACCCTGTCTTGGAATGGACCCTAGACTAGTACCATCTCCATGGATGCTGGCTGCAGTGTAGTGTCTTGCCATGTAATGTACTATAGTGGGTGACGATGTGGATAGTGGAAAATGTATGCTGACTCTCAATGTACAACTTGCATTGAGCTCTGATTACTATCAGAGAGGGATTTCTTTTTTTTTTATTTAAGTTTTGCTGCATAATTGACAAGCCATACTGGTACAATCTGCACTCTATTTAGTGGTGTCCATTTTGCTCTTAGTGTCTCGTGTCCTCTCTGTATGTGGCTAGTGGCAGTTTCTCCAGTGCTGAATCTGGCTGCATCCACGTTAAGCAGCATTAAGCATGGATAGACAGCACACACACACACACACACGCGCGCGCGCGCAGCACGGAGCTGGCAGGACATGAGCTGTAACTGGATGTGCCCCCCCTCTTCCCGCCCCCCATCATTAACCCTTTCTGAGAATGCCCCACTGTGATCATCCTTCTCTGCAATGACATGGCTGGCAAGTTTCATTCGATTCATTCTTTGTTTGTATAATTTTATTGTAATCACAGTGGTTAAGAATGAATAACCAATTATGTTGCTCTTCTATTGTCATTAAGATTCATTGAGTAGATGGGGGGGTAGATGCCAATTTGCATTCTTTGGGGGACCTTCTGGTGCCGCACATGTAGAGGTAAATACTGTAATTTAATGAGTGCCTGTTGAATGCAGTCCTCCATTTCCACTCTGTTCTCTTCCCCCAAAGTCTGAACTGAGGCGTGTAGTGAGATCCATGTGCTGTTTTGCTTTAGAGCGTTTGGGGACAAGCTGTGAGTACAATGAAAATGGGCTGGTTTAACACCGGGGGGGGCACGGGATACCTCCCTTTCTCACCCCTCACTCTAACCCCCCCCCTTTTTGTTTTTGGATGGTGTGTAATTTTTGTGTTTTGGTTTCACTTTGTGACATCCAGTATTGATGCCTGGCAGTGTTTCTGGTTTATTTGAGTTCTTTTTTTGTTTTGAGTATGACCTTTGTTCTCCGGCTGTCCTACCCTACCTTCCTCTCTTTGGAAACTCTGTGACCCCCCCCCCCACACGTTTTAGTGATATTCATAGCACAATGGTCACTGAATTTGATTGCTCTTCAATTATTTTTCTTTTGAATGATGCACCCCCCAGAGATGGTTTGATTTTGGTGTTGCTTATGTAGGTAAAATGTCTCTCTCTCTCTCCCATCATTTCTGAGTGTCGACTGGCTCCTTTCTCACTTGCATCCTTCTCCTCAACTCCTTCCTGTCACATTTCTCTCTTGCCGTCTCTCTGTATGTGTATTTGATATGAGAGTGCTGCGATTGTTTTGATTGGTCTATACGCTGCATCCGATGCTTGCTGATTGGCTGGATATTTTAATGTTTTTTTTTTTTTTTCTTATTCTTGGTCATGTGATGCGCCCATTTTTGGCTGTGTGTAATTTTTTTATTTACCAAATTTTTGCACCCCTTTCTCACCCTGCTGCCGTAATGTGTACACGTTTTTGAAGTAATTTTCAGAATGTTTGATTTTGCCATTTTATCGATTTACTTGTGTAAAATCTGTGAGTTGTGGTTGAGCACAATGGACTGAAAAGGGTTTTTGTTGTTCTTTTAACCCATGCAGGAATGTCTCCTGAATTATCTAGTTTTTTTTTGTCATTTCTCTCCCTCTTATCTAATTTGCATGCCTGTTTTTACTCAAAGATTTATTCTGCCACATCCTTTTAAAAGTCCTTGTTCTTCACACAAAGATATCTGTATGACTAATGCATTAGTGGAGCTGTGCGTCTTCCAAATCAGGGGGAAAAAAAAACACATGAATTACAATCAGTACCTGCATGCACACTGGAGAATTCCAGCCACGAATGTTGGCTATCATTTAGGACAGGCAACGCTGTCCTAAACGCCGCAAACCATGAGGGCTTTCGGAAGAGAGCGGCCCCGGAGTTATCGATTGGCCGCTAACAGACCTGAAACGCCACCCTGTATTCTCTAACTCGTTGAATCATATGTAATAACCTGTACATTTAGCCGTACTTTACGACTGCACAGCAATTCTGTTATGGATGAGTAACTTCCTCTTCAGGGTTTACAGAAAGATAAAAAATGTATTTGATTATTATTGAGGATCTGTGCTAAATTCAGTGGGACCTGCGGGGTACCAGGATTAGACAGAGTAGCACCTGTAACGACCGTAGTTTACGCATTTGGTTACCGTGGATACAGTGTAGCAGTGACCCTGCGGTCCCGGTCTCATATAGGTAACCCTGTGCCCCCCCGACTGCAGACTGCAGCTTCCACCCCCCCCCCCCTACTGCGGCATGCCCCCCCACTCC
>JAODKL010000045.1:1424545-1441140 GCA_026780765.1 Petrocephalus schoutedeni | reverse complement strand
AAGGGGTGAAACCAAAGGGGGGGGGCCGCACTGTCGTAAGTACTGCCCCCCCCCCCAGCTCTGACTGGCTTTCAGTGACCAAATGAGCGCTTTGGCCGCGAAAGGGAAGATGGCCACAGGTCAAACCTGGCTTCAGCTCATTGTGGAAAACAGTCAAACTCAGGCTTTGGGGGGGGGGGGGTGTTATTGAGTGACGAGTGACACTAAGCCAGCGCCCCCTCTCTGCAGCGGAGCGGTCCCACACACACAGTCTAAGATATAACCCTCTGCTTTCCTCTCTGAACAATGTCCTGCGGTGTTTGGAGGCTGCAGAGGCCCTCACTGGCAGACATGTATAATTAGCCTCCGTCATAGTGCTAATCTGTATAATCTCATATATTCTGAGTATATTATCATCCTTTTATTTCTTTGATTCCAAAGATTCCCTGGAAGCACATTTTGGTCGTATTTCTCCTGATTGTTGTCCTTTTAGCTGTTCCGTTTACTTCTAGCTTAAAATGGTCTTTAAAAAGAAAAAGAAAAAAAAAGTCAGAATCCCCACCTTTTATGTGTTATGTACTGAAGTGGGTAATTGAGATACCAGTTTTTAAAAACCAGGCTTTTTCTGATACAGGACGGTTGGGTTTTTAGCGACCGTGACGCCGTTTATTTATATGTGCAGAGAAACGCGTCTTTACAACGCGAAGCTTCAACGGTTTTAAACACTAGGATGCAAGTTGCTTGATATTTGGAAACGGGAAGGTGTGTCCCGGCGCGACGCTGGGACAATATGATGTATGTTTGACTAGGAAATGTTTATACGTGGGTCGAGATTGTGAGGGAAAGATGGCAGGTGATATGTGAGTAATAAATGTTGGCATTGGAACAGGAGCGACTGCTGTAAGTCCTTTCACAGTTTAATATATTTACGTAGGTATGTGGGGGTTTTAAAAGAAAATAGATTTAGCAACCTCTTCGGGGGAGATGGTGTTTTGTGAAACTTGATGTTAGGACTGAGCCATATTTCAAGGAGTCGCTTGGAGACACGTTTTATTTTCTCGAGTTGAATTTAAGGTTTCTTTTTTTATTATTATTATTATTTTTTTAACCGGGGGAGAGGGAGGGTTTTCCCAGGTGCGTGTTTTCCTAAGACACATTTCAGAGACACTTAAATGACTGAACAAGGACGGACACTAGTGTAGAGCATTTTCGCAGGATGGTGTTTTTTTATTTTTGTTTTTTATAGTATTCTTGGGGGCCTGAGACTGGGCGCTGGGCAGGGCCTCGCTGACGGGGCAGCTGTGTGATGGAGCGCCCCCCCCCATCCCGAGTGCCACGCTCGGCCCCCTCTCCGAGGGGGTCACGTGTGATAAATGAAGGTTTAGTTGGTGGTTATCGGCTGTCAATTTTACATGTTGTCATGACGATTTCCTGTAATTTTACTTCAACGCTTTTCTGGTCTTGTTGATACGAAATTGCAAAGGCAGTTTATTGTGCAAAAGTAATTTCGAGAGCTGCAGATTCATTTTTAATGTAATGGGAGCGGGGGGGGGGGGGACGTGTCTGTTAAGCCTTTGAATAGTGTGTCAGTGTTAAATATCATCTGGACACCCTATACCCGGCTTTGAAACCGGAACTGGGCAACTTGGCCAATGTAACAGCGGGATGCGAGCGTGGGTTCACCCCCAACCCCCCCGTCGCACTGCTGGTTAGTTTGGATCACACCGATTAGGAATGCTATTGTCTGGAAGCGCTTACCGGGCCGGTACAGCCGCCCCCATCCAGAGGAACCCGGACGGCGGCTGGCTGAACGCCAGAGCTGGGTCGCGCATTTAGGGACTCGCGATCACCCCGATCACATCCTTACGTGCTTCTCTTGACGTGTCATTGCTCCATCTCGTCCCTTGGATTTGCAATGAAACTGACAGTGTATTTTTTTTCTATCTCCTCACCCCCATCCGCCATGTATGCTTTGTGTTCTGTGTTTATTGAATGTGTATATATATAAACAGTTTGGTTTTTACTTTTGCCTCCGTTCCTTTTTTTTTTTTTTTTACCCCACCACCCCAGTGCTTAAATAACATCGTTTGCTAACTGTTCGTTCGGAATTGCAGCTGTGCTGTAGGGGGGGGGCATCATTTGATGCTCCCTATATGTGAGATGGAGCGCGTGCTGACGGGTCGGCCTGGTTGTGCATTTTCACAGATGGTATCCGCACTGAGGTTTCCAGTGTGAGTAAAAAACACTGCATTAATGCTACCAGCATGTCATTAGTATTCTGTCCTGTGGTAAGACAGACAGGGCTTTTGGTAATTCCGATATCCTCACCTTTGTGTGCCCCATAACCCCACGCTACTGCTGGCAGGACATCAACGGCAGGACAAAAGAGATGAAGTAACCAGACGTTTATGTACCTCGTTAATCTCACATTGTTATAATGCCAGACTGCCGTAAAATCAGAAGGCACTCAAATCGAAGAACCCTTCTAGCCCAAACCACACTCCCCAAATTATTTTTGGCTTCGCATTGCAAAGAGCAGTGTCCTGCCGGGTGTCGCGGGGGGATTTGGACCCAACTCAGAAGTGATCTTTTTGGGTCTTAGTGACCCTTAAGTACCGGTAAGTTGTGCGGTCCAGTGCCGCATGAGCCGAAGATGCCCCCGTGTGGTGGGCTCGGGCATTACGCCGTGGTCCCCTTTTCGCACCATCTTAGTGGCTGCGCATCCGTGGAAAATATGATACCATGGTAATAAAAAAAGTCTAAAAACGGAGGAATAAACCTCTTGTTAAAAATCGTTCCTTGTCCGTCTAATGAAGCAGGCGAAATGGAAATTAGGAACGAAACAAGCATTTAATAACGTAAACGTATGTATCTTACATGCGGCTGGAAGTGTGATCAAAGGCAGTCAAACATTTTTAAGCGCAGGATGGCATTTCATTTAGGCTTATATCTATTGTGTTTTAATACATCTGCACCTATATTTCACAAAAACATAAAAAATAGGCTAGAATAGGCTTCGAAATTGGCTTTTCGATGTTACATCACCACTACAAAATTGCCGATACTTTTAAGTACTTTTGTTCAGTTTAAACTAGTTTAAATAAATGACATGTAATAATGAACATGACACTAATGTGTTTCGGATAATGGCATTTTACCTCGTTACCATGTTAAAGTGTGTGCTATTCTGATACCACTAATGAATTAATTGCGAGGATATCTAAAAGGGGTGTTTTAATCTTTAAATGAATCATTTAGAGGACGTCATGGCTTTAGAGACTAAAAGTTGCACATAAAGTCACCTGCAAACCAGGCTGGGATGTAAACAGATATGGTTATGGTTAAATTAGCTGCCCTCTAACTGGACAGCCGGCGGCCATAATAATCCTCGTAGGGCACGTTGGTGTTGGTGGCCTGCGGCCGCGGGATGCTGTAGTCCTTCCCTGGATCTATGTCCTGAAAGACAGAATCCGGGGCATTAAAGCCATGGGGATGCGGTGTAAAAGCAGCAGGAGTCACTATTAACCCAATAGTCCTAACAGTGTGACGGGGTGTATGTGTATGCAGGGATGGAAGGCAAGCTCGCCCACTAAGTTAGACAAAATGTGAATACAACAGACAAAAAAAACTGAACACTAGAGGTAACAAAAAAACATCAGACATTTTTTTTTTTGCTGAACTAGCCCAGTCTATACCGTGTATGCACGCCTGTCAGCGAGTAGCGCGGTTATGGATAATATCGTATATAGAGCGTGTTTTTGTTTTTATGGGTGTCACTGGGCTGAACTCACCGACATGGAGAATCCCGACTCGTAGGGCGAGCGGATCGCTGCGTTGTTCCGTTTACCTGCAGAATAAATCCGTCAGCATCCACCTGCCAGCTACTTTTTACCATGGACGTGCACAGGTAAAATGACACTGTGTTTCACTTGGGCATTTGCCCGGAGTTAATTAGGATTAGCAAAGAAGCGTGGTCTGGCCTGCGAAGCTTTTGGTGACACTGCCTGTGTGTTTCACGATGGCTGTGACGTCACAGAGCGGGTCCCCCGCAGGGCTTGCCGGCTCCTTACCTCCCCAGTCCTGGCTGTCACTTTCGAAGCTCCGGTTTTCCCGCCCTGCCTTTTTGGCGCCTTGCAGTCCGGCCATCTCGCCGCTGGGGCTGGTCCAGCCCGTGAAGTCCAGTGGGGTCTGCTCCCCGCCCCGCAGCGTCTGCCGCAGAAAGGCTGCCTGCCCCAGCCCGTGTCCCAGCAGCAGTATCCAGCCGTTGGACACCAGCGCCACGCTCAGGACCGGGTCGTCCCAAAGGGGCCTGCGGCCCGCCGCCCAGTTCCCCCACGTCAGCAGCGTGATCCACACCACCCACACGACTGCGGAAAGCGTCGCGGTGAGGCAGAGCAGCAGAGCCTGGGCCCCGGCCTGGTTCCGGGGCCCCCTGGGGCCCCCGAAGAGGCAGAGGCAGGAGGCAGAGCAGCAGAGGGCCACGGACAGGAGGCACAGCACGTAGGTGAGGAGCACGACGAACTCGGCCTGGGAGTAGCGGCACGGCTGCTGGTCGCGCACCAGCACGGTGAGCAGCCACTCCACCGCCACCAGGACTTGCACGGCGCTCAGGGCCACCGTCAGGCCAGCCTCGGCCAAGCCCCGCACCAGGCCCCGCAGGGCCAGGCCGCGCGTCAGCAGCGCGGAGAAGCAGAGCGCAGAGAGCACGCCGAACAGGAACACCCGGGTCGGGCATGTGGCCGGGCCGAGCCGCACTACGAAGGCGAAGGCGAGGCTGAACATCCCCGCCGTCCCCACTAAGAATAGCAGCAGGGAAGCCGCAGTCCCCATCACCGCCCTCAGGGGGCGATGCTGCAGCAACTTCCACGTGGTCCAGGCTGTCGTGGCTAAAAGCAGACCCAAGGTGACGAGCAGGCCCAGAGCGGCCAAAGCCTCCACCACGATTCCCCACACCGCCTCCGTGTCACACAGGAAGGAGAAGCTCGGGTCCAGGCCGGAGCCACACCCCGGCACCATCTCCGAGGTGGAATTGGACTGATTTGAGGCCATCGCAGCGGGAGGCGAGTCCTGCTGGTGGTGTCTGGACCAGTCGAGCTGTTGTTGGACGTTAGCGGCGTTTGGTCTGTGCTGGAGGGGGGGCGCGGGGGTGGTGGTGGTGGTGGAGTGATTCGCCTTATCGAGGAGTTTCTGTCAGACTCGCATTCACGGTGTCCGATGACAGGCGGCTGGCTCTGGAGCCTGTGCTGGCTTATTTCCCATGGAAGACGCCGCTCTGTCTGAAAGCTTAAAAGGAACAGAGGAGGAATTTACTGCACGGTGTCCTGCATTGATGTTGCTAGTGACAGGGTCATGTTGTAGTTTTAGTAAGTGACTGAATACGCTGTAGAGCAGTGTTTGTCAACACGGTCCCCAGGGACCCCCCCTGACGGACCCCTACCGGGCGCTGTAAGGGGGCAAAAGTGTGGGCTGTCGGGAGGTCCCTGGGGACTGGATTGGCATGAGAATTAGAGCGAGAGCCTAACTTAGCAAACTGAGACTATCCCTCCGTAAGACAAATCATTATAGGTGTTATATTGCACGTTACTGGTATTAATTGGAATTGTCATATGATAATAGCTACCTGTGTACATATATCGTTATATCTATGGCTGAAAAGGAATCCTGTAGTTCAGATTTTCAGAGGGTTGGTCATGTGGTGTCCGGCGCATGACGGAAATTTGCAGCAGATCTGACTGAACAAGACTGGAGCTCAAAGCGGCAGGAGAGATTCCTCTGCAGGCGTGTAACTGGTGTTTAGATGTTGGGACATTGTTCCTCTGGTTCTGCCCCAACGTGTTGCTTCACCTCCAGCTGAGTCATTTCCACGAACAAGATTTAAAAAAAAAAAGTTACAACGAAACAGTGTTTCTCTGTGTGGAGCGACTGACATTGCTTTAGGTAATTGGCCTAAACTGCGCCTTGGTATATGTGGGTATATTAAAATTATATAATTGGTACATTGATTTTTAAACCATTTCCCCAAAACAGGTAGCCAGAAATCTGATTGCTGCAACAGTTTTTAGATCAGTATGTCCATAACCCTTGCACTAGATTTGAAACTGTTTTTAAAAAATGATAACCTTTGTTTATCACATAAATAAAAGGTAATAGAATAAAACTGATTAACTACCTCAGAGGAAAAATTGACAGTTAAGACTATTAAGTTAAGTATATACGAAGTTAAGTATTAAATATACTATGTATTATACTATACGTGTATACTATACGTATACTATATATAGTATATTTTGAGTCAAAATTCTTTTAAAAGTTAAAGAAAATTAATGTTACGGTGATGAGTTTGTGAGAATGACCCAGTTAGTATATACCTCTCATCCAAGCAAGGGGCTCTACCCAACCCAAGAAGCTCGATACAGAAATCTACCTAAAGTTATCTCTCCGTGACAGCGGGGTGGACGTGTGGGCGGGCTGTGGCCACGGAGATTTAGGTAGCGGTACTGAGGTTGGGCGAGATGCACGGGTTCGATAAGCGGGATCCATTTCCTCCTTTTCACAATACTGCTGCTGTGTGAGCATCAGAGATTAAAACACTGACGTTTATAATGTTATCTTTGCAGAAATATGGATTCCCATTGTCGTTCGCCACCGACAACTGAACACTCATTCTGCGTGAATTTAAGAAAATTAATCACACTTCAACTCAGCCAGGCAAAAGATTGCATGCCATGACAGTGAAACCCCCCTTCATTGTGCATGGGACTTATCTTTTCCCTGTGATGTTTAATCAGAGTGAATTCTGGGTTTGCTCATTTGAAATTAATTACCCAGAAGCAATCATCTTATCAATTATTTAGACATTTTTTACTTGCTTAAATGCGGACCCGAGGCACCAACTGTTGAGAAATTATTTAACCAAGAAATAGCAATTTCTTTTCAGTGGGTGTTGTCGGTCTCTCCGTTACTGACTAGCCAGTGTTGCTCACTTGAGTAGAACTTTTTTTAGATACTTCTAAGTAATGGCAGGAAACATCTTACCTTCGGTGCAGAGTCACTGTTCCTCTGTCGCGGCCATTTGCAGTCGTTATTGCTTGTCGGTAAATGCTATTGGACTTGGGGTCAGTCCTTGTCGGTGGCACACATCCCCATGTCTGTGCGCTGAGTTGTGTAGTGAGGGCGAGGAGAGAGAGGAGGAAGGGGCGGGTGAGGCTGGGAGGGTGAGGCTTTGACACCAGAGACGGGATTGTTTGCTTTAAATCCCCGATTTACATTGACAGGCGGGGGGGGGGGGGTAGTGACCCACCCCCAATCTACATCTTTAGAGGCGGCGTGTTTCTGCCAGACGCCCTGAAACCTGTACGGACACCCCTCCTCCCTGAGCAGTCCTAGCGTGTTGGGGCAGGCGTCACCCGCCAGCCACGGGGCTCCCTGCCCGTCCCCCTGTCATGGGCCCACCGGCCCCGGAGGTGCTCTGGCCTGCTCCGCGCGGCTCCCTGACCGGCAGGATCCACAAGTTTGGGAGTGTGGCCGCCGTCCCCGGTGGCCGGTGGCGACCAATCGGAAGCCGCCGAGAGCGCGGGCGTGCGGCAGCACATCTGGCGGGAATGGCCCGCGTTTAGCACATCTGGCGGGAATGGCCCGCGTTTAGCACATCTGGCGGGAATGGCCCGCGTTTAGCACATCTGGCGGGCCTGGCGCTAGGCCCCCGGTCATGCCTGTGCAGGCTGTGTGTCTGTGTCTGTGAGAAGGAACCAGGAACCGATAGCTGGGTCATTTGTTTAACTCTGCTAGACAGGGAGGGGGGACAATGCATGCAAATGATCACTGGTCATTTTTCTTTGTCAGGCAATGTTGTGCCGTTTAACACTTCAGCAGTTCACAGGATAATAACTTTGGTCAGTAACCGAGCTGGGGATAACTGTAAATGGTATTAGATCCATATCTGCGTGTCCTATGCAGAGTCTTCAGCCTGTCCCAGAAGCAAGGGGGCGAGGTCAGGGGTAGAAAGCATGTTTTTTGGCTGGTGAGGGTTAGGGTTAGGGGGTTAGGGTTAGGGGGGCCCCCGAAGGAAACCCCACAGCATCCCTGGGGGACATACAAACTCCACACGCCTAGATCTGGGCCAGAGACTCCAGAGCTGTCAGGCATCGGTGCCAAGCACTGTGCTGCTATTATCAGATTAAATGGTGTAATTAAATTTTAATAATAATTTGAAATTTCAGGCATTGAATAATTGCAAGACATTATTTGACTATAATGAAAAATTTCTGTTTTGAAGAAATATATATGAATAAATAACAATTTGAAAATCTGCAAGTTATTCTTTCGGCGAACAGTCCTGTTGCGTAGCTGATGTTTCAAGATGAAAATGCAGCCCAAACCTAGAGAAGGTCCGTCGTTGGCGTTTGGAAAGCAAAGCTTGTTGTATTTTCTATTTACGGGATTTAGACAGTTTTCCAGAGACTTGAAAGACAAAGAACTTGAAACTGAATTATTATTGGAAATGTTTTAATTGCAACTGAAGCTAGGTAGGTGTCACTAAAAAAAATATAAGAGCAAAAGCTGTATATTACAAAGTAGATCGCGGGCAGATGGACATTCTACTGCGGCCTTTTTACATGGTTATTTTGCTTACAGTCTCTTCCCAAGTGCAGTCTGGTGTCTAAAAGCATCGCGTAACATCCACAGCAGCAGGGAAAACCCAGACTGTGTTGAGGGAGAAACACAGCAGAGCTCTGAGTATGGTGCACATTTGTCCTGGCATCGTTTCCATCTACACGTACTTACTCTCAACATTAGTGTTCTTCCAGCTTTGCATTCATTTCTCGCCAAGATCTTGCATTGACGATTGGTGAGATGAACCACTCAGTAAAGTCTCAAAGACTCGGGTTAACGTCAAGACTCTGTGGTGGCCAACTCGTGTGAAAATGATTCCTTGTGCTCCCTGAACCACTCTTTCACAATTAGAGCCCGATGAATCTCTGCATTCTCACCCTGTAATGTGCCCACGCCACCAGGAAAGAAATAATCCATCGATGGGGAAACCTGGCCATTCAGTCGATTCAGGCGCTGACCTGATTTCACTTTACTGCTGCATAGTAATAATGACCCAGTCACTGGCTCTTAAGTACTTACTCATTTAAATTCAAACGGTGACTCTTTTTTTTTGGCCAGTTAGTGTAAAATACAGGAAAAAATGCCAGCGTGAGTTTAAGCTTTATTGATAGTCAATTGCTATAAGCAAAGTGCATAATTAGGGGCATACTATAAAGCATTATTGTTACGAAGTTTGGCTGTATGGAGTATTTCTACACCGTTGTTGCTGGGAGACGTGAGGGTTGCAGTGTAGGAGTCGTGCGCGCGCACACACGCGTGCACACACAGACCGGAGCGTGATGACTGGAGGAGGGAGAGGCGGGGGCCGCACACGGCTCTGGGGGGCGCAGCGGCGGCGCGGATGGCGAGCGAGGGGCGGCGGTGCTCAGATGATGCCGTATTTGGCGAGGTCACTGAGCTCCATATCGCCGAAGGCCTCCCAGGGGCAGACGACGGTGATGTCTGCGGGGGCAGAGGGAGGGAGTCAGCGCGCGGGGAGGGAGTCGGCGCGCGGGGAGGGAGTCGGCGCGCGGGGAGGGAGTCAGCGCACGGGGAGGGAGTCAGCGCACGGCCTCCTCTTCTAGCCATAGATACAAATGCGTTACCTGTGCCAAGGCCCTCCATGCCGGGGATGTCATCACCGAACCTGCCAGGGGCAGAAGCTGCTGTGAAGCACTGATACAGCCACATGTGCTTTGCTCCTGATTGGTATCGGCGCGGCGGGGGCGGGGCCTTCTGGCACACGCCCGCCGCTGCGCCAACCTGCCGGCCCGACTCACCCTTTCTGCCCCGGCTTGGGGGCCTTGCTCTTGAATGTGCGTGTCTGCCTCTGCTTAAATTTGGGGGGGCCCTTCTTGGGTGTGGAGGGCCCCCCGGTGCCGGCCGGAGTGGCGAGGGCGCTTCCTGCAGGGGGCTGGCCGTTCATCTTCGCAGCTCACTGGGGGGAGACCCGGGGGGGTGGGAGACCTGCACTTAAAGCAGCCACAGCGCAGAGATGTCACCTTAACACTCATTTCTCATTCTATCTTTGTTTTATGTATTTCGTTTATTTGTTAAATCTTCCCTCGTCATAACCTGGCCGCTTTAATATCTATTTTTGCATCCCTCTGGCTATCTGTTTTTGCTTCCGCCTCACTTCCCTTCCTTTTCTGTTCTCTCCCTCCAGCCCTCTGTCCCTCCCTCCCTCTGTACCCCCACCTCGCCTGCGCACCCCTCCCATACAGGGTGTGAGAGATGTCAGCCTCGGTTCAGTCGTCTTGCGAACATCGCCGCGCTGTAACCTGCGATCTGGCGCACATGCGTGTCGCACACCGCGGGTCTAACAGGACGCGGGAATCGCCGCAGAGACGCGCGGGTGTGGGGAAATCTGTCTGCCTGGCCTGTGGCGAGCGGCGGCGTTTGGCGTCTCGGTGGCGAGCTCCCGCTCCCTCGTGCCTTCCTGCCGGCCGGCGTCCGGGGGGCCCGAGTGGGAAATGCGGTTACAGGATCATGAGCGGCTCCTAATGCTGCTTAATGCCGGCGACCCGCGGTTCAGAGTCGGCCTGGTAATCCCTCCCCAATCTGCTCGTTATGCACTCATCCTCTTACCAGCTTCCCCCAGCCACGCATTTCCTTGCATCGCGACCTGGCTCTGCCGTCATCCTCTAGGCTTACAGCCAGCTACCCCCCCCGACCAGAATCGTAAGCTCTCTTTAAGCTAGTTAATCTACCCGGGAAGGTTAGAAGTCAGTACCTCATTTCTGTGTTACTGTGGGTGCGGCTTTGTTTGTTTCTCGGCGTGGGATTGGGATGCCCGGCTGTCCCGGGACGGTAAGGGTTAGGGTTAGGGTTAGGGAGCGTGGCCCGAGGCGTGGCACGCCGCTTCTGCCCCGGCTGCTTTTTGTGACGCCTGCGGTCTTCCTCCAGCATGCTGAAAGCCAACCTGCCCCGCATTCCTCCAGCCCTGAGCTCTGTCAATCCTCCTTGCCTTAACTTGTCCCCAGCCCCCCCCCCTCTGCGTTGTTGAGGGTCATCGTCATGGCAACGCAGCCTTAGGAAGCGCGACGCAGACACGCTGTAACTCAAGCAATTATAGGTGCTTCCATCTCATGCAACTCTGTAGTGACAACCCTCTCACATCACCCTGTTCTTATAATGGAAGGCATGCCGACATCATTATAGAATTCATGTATTTGAAATGTATTTACAATTGCAATTCTGCATACACTGCTGCACAACACCCACCATGACCTGGACAGGTAGCCACAGGCCCTGTGGATCTACCAGTGACCCAAACCTTCTACGGGCAGCTGGAAGGAAGTGGTTCTTACCTGACTTATCCACGTCTCCCTGGCAACCACTCTCTCCCCTTAGACCGAGTGATGGAGGTGTAGGACAGAGACTAACTGGACAGTGGGTGGAGATTATTTGCAGTGTCGGCTTTTTATAAGCCCCGCTCTCTAATCCCCCGTGTTCAGTTAGCCAATCGTACACCTGATGCTGACGACGTGCCGGCCGGCTAGTCTCTCCCCCCAGCCCCCATCTTGGCCGCAAGCCTGCAAGAGGCCAGTGACAGTGGCTTTTGACTGAGCCCCATTACAGTACAGGAATCGCTCTGTTACTTGTGAAACATAGTTTCATAACAGTGTCAGAACCTGGTGAAAATTCATTTCATTTCTGAGTAGTGTTTGGGTTAGCATTTGGAGAAGGACCTCGTGAGAACAGAGCCCTCACAACGGAAGTGCCCCCAGCCATGCCTTTCTGCACACAAGCTGCCCCCTGCCTTCCGTGCCCCCTCTGTTCTCCCCACATGCTGTCGTCTAAAGAGGGCATCCGTAGATTTGGCGAGGGCTGCCACCTTGTCCAGGTTTTGAGGGACTGAAAAATGGCCGTCCGGCATGGGTAGGCAACCTTCTTTCCTGTGACGTGATGGGAAATCACTGCCCCTGTCAGGCCTGTTCTGTGGAATAATTGGGTATTGATGTTTATGATATGCGCGAGTCCAAACCTGTGCAAGCTTCTGTCACGCAGAAGGACCCTCCCACACCCATGAAGGACCAGAGTGATGGCGCACACGTGTTCCAACCCAGGGTCAGAGCTCAGGGGCCGCGACCAAGGCAGGCGTCCAAGCCCCGGTCTCCCTGAGGTCCAGGTGTGAGACGCGACCCCACCTCACACTGGTTTTCACAGTGACATTAATGGCTGTCATGTCACATGACATCGCTGAAATGTGATGCTAAGACTCCATAATTTGCACCATAATTTTTGATGCTATGCCCTCAGATAGAGGAGCGTGATTTAATACTCAGCTAAATCTGTAAAACTCTCACTGAGCTCGTGCTGCCTGTTGGCCCCGGTCCTTGCCCAGATGATGCTGTTGCATCACGGCTTGCCGGATATCCGTTTCGCCGAGCTTCAACCACGCCCGTGACAATCTGCCAGGTCTGACGCCAAATCCTGCCACTGCAGGGTAAGATGGATTACTGGCAGAGTAACCTGTTCTGTCTCACTATTGAAACCTAATGTATCACAAATTACAGATAATTGTATTACAAGTGACTGCTTATTTATACATAATGTACATGTGTAATTTAACATGTAAAGATTGATTTGATAATATAATTATTAATCGTATTGTTATAATTACTGGGTTGCTGTATTATGACCTGCCTGATATATATTTTTTCTTTTTTGCGGTTTCTGTTGCCGCATTGGCCCCTGGCTTCTTAAACTGCATCCCTACGAAACCTGAAACATCGCCCTGAAAAGAGGGACGATAGGGTCTGATACACTGGGGGCCCCTGACTGAGCTCCCCGTCGCCTTAATCCCATCTGGACTGAGGTTGGCATTAAGCGCACGGGCCCATGTTAGTCTGCTCACTGTGCCTCCCAGGTTGCCGTGGATACCGACCAAACGGAGCAAATGGCAGAATGTGAAATTATGAAAAGATAATGACGCATCGTATTAGATTTCATGTCCTTTGAATGACCGCTTAAGCTGACAGGCTGACAGTTGCTTATTCTGACTTTAAAGTGCAAAAAAGCTGTATTTACTATGGCAAAGATCCAGACCGTGGAGAAATTAATAGGGCAGAATATATTAATAAGATAAGAACATTAACGCAGCAGCATTAAAAATAGTGGGAACAATGAGACACTGAGAGCAGTTTGTAGCGCAGTGCAGGTGGCAGGACGCAGCAGCTGCGTAATTTGGCGGCTGGGAGAGTGCAGTGATGCCGCGTTATTCAGAAAGGGGCACAGCTAGCGCACCCTGCCAGCCCTACCGCGCGCGGACGCACCCCTCCCGAGTCCGCCCGGCCGGCTAAATAACCTCCCACACCTCGCTATTACCCTCCCGCCCCCGCAGACACCAGCGAGGGACGTGTCACTGCCTGCGGCAGACTGATGAGAAATGGGTGCCGCCAAAGGACTTCAGAGAGCCGGCCTGCTCTGCTCGTCCTTGCCGACCTGCTTCATGTTGCCCTTCCAGTCCGGCCTGGCATCGACGTAGGAGGGGGATGCAGCACTTCGCCTTTTCTACACTCTCTCCTTGGCTGCTGACGGTGGCCAGCTGCTGACGGTGGTCCAGCTGCTGATGGTGGCCGGCTGCTCACTGACGGTGGCCAGCTGCTCACTGACGGTGGCCAGCTGCTCACTGACGGTGGTCCAGCTGCTGATGGTGGCCGGCTGCTGACGGTGGCCAGCTGCTGACGGTGGCCGGCTGCTGACGGTGGCCGGCTGCTGACGGTGGCCAGCTGCTGACGGTGGCCGGCTGCTGACGGTGGTCCAGCACCAGCTCCTTCCTCTTTGCACCATCAAGCTCCTGCTGGTCCTTCCTACCGAAACCCAGCGAAACACCGCAGCCTCAGAATCGCCATCGATACCTGAAGATGGCCCTACTCTCACGGTCTTGGGGTGTCCCTGCAAACCTGCTGGTGAGTTCATCTCCCATCCAGACAGCCGTGGCGTCACCTCGACCCGCTTCCTCTGAACAGAAGGTTGAATGATGTTAAACACCATACAGAATTCAAAGAAAAGAATCCTCGTGATCTTACTCCTCGTCCAGGTACGAGTCGGCTCTATGGAGCCCGCATAGGGTAGCATCTCCAGAACGTTCTCCATGTGTGGCCTGACATGCTGGAGGACCAGCTTCTCAAATATCTTTATTATATAGGATGTGAGTGTCACTGGTCCATATTTAAAAGCCACACAGGCACTATGCAATTCCAGAGGAGACCCATTTGTAGTTAATAGTAGTAGAGGCAGGTTAATCACATCGTACAGGCCCTGATCAGGAGTGACTCCCAATTTACCTTTGGAAGAACTTCTGTCTTTCTTGGAATGCTGTTGCACATTCCCAGGCTGTGTGTACTGTGGTATTGGACCGTAAATCGAGTGGAATATCCTCCAGTCTTTTCTGTGGGTGAAGGAGGTGAAAATCAGCCACGCAATCTCCATTGCAGAGCGTCCCGAAAAGCCTCATTGATCTTTAAGGGAAATGGATACCGAGGCCAGGAATAGCCTTTGAGTACATCCTGATGTCCATGAAACTACTCTGGAATACCGAGAGACCTTATGGGTTGAAGGAATCTTTTGGCTGTTTCCAAATGTAAAGCTGTTGAGAGGTTGAAAGATGACCCCTAAGATCTTATTACAGATTATATTACTTTGTCCAGACTTTGTGCTCCATGCACCAGGCTGCGAGCCTTCCTGCATTGGCCTTGGATTGGACACGCATGAATCACGGCTCTCCGAGGCTCGTGACGTAGAGTAAATGTCGAGGCTGCTTCTCTGCTGTTTAGCACCTATATCGTTGTGTCCATCTGTTCCCGTCAGGGAGCTCTGCCTCGCCGCCCCTGTTCCTCTTTGCTGATGCATGTGTGTCTGTATTCCGCAAATATTTTTACATATATTAACTGTGGATTTTCAGACCTCAGTTACGCGCTGCTCGCTGGCCTTCAGCCTGATATAACGCTCATTCCCAGCTAGCAGGGAACCGTCCCGGGAACTTTAGCTAACGTTACGTAAAGGTCTTCTCAAAGCTGGCAGAGAATGTTCTTACAGTAACATTAATAGAACACATTTCCACATTTTTACATTTTAACAAAGGTTCTGTCATTATTAACACATTAACATTATTTCTTGAACACTCCATTAGCATAATTAATGTTGGAAAATATAGTTTTATAATAAAAATGCTTGTTTATAATAGTGCTATATTTGGATCTTGCAAACACGCCACCCAGCCTCAAACCTTCTGGGTTCATCGGGAAAACTGGACACTTTGAACTTTGTAACGGTCGGCAAATGTTTCTAGAATGAGAAAACGTTAGCTGGGTCTGTAGCTGTTTGTCATTATGATTGACCTACTTCAAAGTCCGTTTTCTCGATGCAGCGTTTCTGTTATTCTGTCCGCTCTGTTATTACCCCGAACATACACGTGCTGGAAAGGCCAGAAAGCCGCACGCAAGGCATTTACCTCTCGCAGACGGCCGCGTCTCGGGGCCCCTGGCTGCATGCAGTCAGCCTCACCTGTTTCCGAACGGCCCCTGGCGGTTGCCACATACTCATAACGACACCACTAACACATCCACCCGCGGTTTTAACCGAGCGCCGACTCATTTTCTTTGACTCACCACTCCACTGTTCCACCCGCCCTAAATTACGCACGTGTCATGTTTACAAAGCATGTGTCTCCGCATTCCTGCCATGTGTTCCTGCGTTTGTGTACATGGGCCTGTTATTTATTTATCTGTACGTTTATTTTCTTTGGTGGGAGACTGTTGCGTTCCGATTCTACCTCTGTAAGGCAGCTGGCCGACAATAATGTCCCCCCAGGAATTGGTAAAATTCATCACGTCTAATAAGGACAGCATAGCCCCCATATAGATGCGAATCAGACGATGCCTGTGCTTTTCTGCAATTAGAAAAGTCTCCATGTGAAGGAAGCTGTTTGCATTCAGTAGGTGCAATTAGCTCCTATGTTTTTGTTGCCTCATTGCTGTTTAAAAATGGAGACTGATTTGAAAGCACTGGGCATGATGACCCTTTATTAATTATCCTCAGTGACCAACACTGGAAAGGTGCTCCATGATGTAGCCATGTATAATTGCAGCACAGTCCAGCTCCTACTTTCCGGTGAGGGTGATTCAGATAGAGTTCCGGAACGTTCCAGAATGTTCTCGTGTGAGTGGTGAGCAGTGTCAGGGTCAAAATTCCTAATCTGGGTCATAAGGCTTTCTGGGGAATTAAAAGGTGACACCAGGGAGATTAGGTAAACCAATTTGTTTTCAGCAGAGACACTAATTGGATCAGACGAAATTAGAAAGTGGCAGCAGAGGGACGTGGACACGGGGGCTTTACGTCCGAGCCCGGGGGAGCCTGGTACCGGGGGAGGGAGCCCGGTGGGAGCCTGGTACCGGGGGAGGGAGCCCGGTGGGAGCCTGGTACCGGGGGAGGGAGCCCGGTGGGAGCCTGGTACCGGGGGAGGGAGCCCGGTGGGAGCCTGGTACCGGGGGAGGGAGCCCGGTGGGAGCCTGGTACCG
>JAODKL010000045.1:1397283-1414061 GCA_026780765.1 Petrocephalus schoutedeni | reverse complement strand
GCTTAAACCGCCCCGGCACCCGGCTCGCCGTGCACCCGCATGCGGGCTCCCGCGGCGATGCGCGCAGCTCATCGGGGACGCGCCCTCCGGCGAAAACAGACGGGCAAATTACAGCCCACGTCGCCAGGAGTAACTGCTGACGCTGGAAATAACCCGGACTGGGGGGACGCGAGGTCATGCCGCGTCTGTACCGCGTCTGTACTGCGTCTGTACGCGTGATCATATGCGAATCGGTGCAGTACAACATGGTAAGAAGAACTAAGAATTAAACTAAGAAAGGGTTAGGAATTTATCAAGTGATATTTATCTATGATAATACACATTGTAGCTATTGTGAAGGTCAAAATTATAATTAAGTAAAGATCTTATGTTCTGCAGTTTGCTCTAAATAGGCTGGATCTCACTCCTTTATTTAGAGGAAGGGTGGCTTGGTGGTTTCTCGTATTTCTGCTTCCTCAGACCACGGTCCTGTCGTGTTTGTGGGCAGCTCCGAAAGTCAGACATCTCCAGGAATTTTCATGGAAGTACGAGACCGCTAGTCCTGGTGACTGCCATTTATTTTAATGTGCTAAATATTTGACCTCTTTCTTTGAGAAATAGAGCTATAATGGTCATAGTAGCACTGCAAACAATCTAAGAATATGTCCAAACCGAACTGTACATTGACTGGATATTTGCATATAAGGTTACATTTGTTATGTTGCCAATGCACAGTGCTGATATAATAAATTATTGATATATGATGTATGTTTGCCACTCATGAATAAATTGCATGGAGACGTTGCACGTTCATTTCTGCAGAAAGTGTAGCGATTCTGTTTCCATTTATGATGGTATAAATATAAGCGTGTGTGTGTGTGCAGGGTGTATGTGTCACACAGTTCTTATCCAATCACACTCTCAAGCCGTGTGTGGGGGGGTCAACTTATAAACTGGATGTCCTGGGCAAGTTGGGATCAGGAGTGGGACTCAGCTTCCGAACTTGTTGATCAACGTGATAGAGAGGAAGTCAGCCTCCAGGAAGATGAGGACTTTTACTGTGCTCCTTCTGTTTGCCCTGGTGTCTGTGTGTCTGTCCACGGGAGGTAAGGGCCAGCATGCTGTGTGTGTGTGTGTGTGTGTGCGTGCATACTTGTACTGGTGGCTGAGTCCCCTCAAAGGTGGTCCTAGTAAAGACCATGTCTGAAAGAAAACGTCGACAATGCTGCTATTGATTTAATGAAATTCTAATGTGTTTTTTTACTCCATTAATAACATTACAATCCTCTTTTTATACGACCCCCACCCCACCCTGCAGACTCCAAAGACTCAGGAAACGTTGCTGACTCCCCCAACAATGGCGGTAAGGAAAGCTGGATACAGAGCTTCAGTGCACACCCCATAGACGTGGCCTAGGTGGCTTTTTATCTGCGCATCAATATGTATTTCTGTCTGTAATTTACGTGTCATACTTTACTTTCCACATATGCGTTGTATGTAAATGCACAGAGCCTGCAAATGCATGCGATAATGCAGGCATGCACGCTGCTTTTAAGGCTCGTGCATGTTCACTGGGCTGATGAGGGCTCTTTTAACAACACAGGCAGATTCCAAAGTGCAAAAGACACTCTGATGCATTTTGTGCCGGTGCACGCATATTTGTCTACCTACCTGCACTTATTTGCGTGTTGCACATGTTCCTATTCACAGATGTATTTGTGAAGAGAGACCTGGCCTCCGCCCTGATGAGGCAGAAGAGGGCTGGGACTGCCCCAGCGGCCCTGACCCCCGTCCAGCTAGAAAGGTCCCCTGAGCACTCGCTCACCGCTTCCCCCGCCGCTGTCACAGGCTGGGTCCTGCTGCATGCCTCCTCACCACAGCACACAGGGAGCCCGTCACTTCTCCATGCATGAAGGCTAGGCTAACACAGCCACGCAGTGCCTCAGTTTGCACACATTAGTAAAACTCAAATGCAAGCGATCTATATTTGCGGAGCCGTATCTTTCATTTTCTATGCAATGCATTGGCCCCGCTATCTTCAGGCTTCCTCTCGACCCCCTTCCATATGTTGCCTGTTCCTCCCTCACTCCTACCTCTCTTTCCTCCCATGACAGCTTGAGAGAGGTCTGCGAGGTGAACATGGCATGCGAGCACATGGCGGAGACGGCCGGAATCGTGGCTGCCTACACGGCTTACTACGGACCAATCCCCTACTAGATAGCAACGCAGCCGGCCAATCGCCTCTGGGATAATAGCTTGTCTGTACTGTCACTGTCCTTTTAAGGAAGCAACTTCTTCAGTATTGAATTTAAAGAGGACCAACTTTCTAAATGCCCCCAAAGATTTAACCTCCGTGTGATGAGTATTTCAGCAAGTGATTCAGGTTGTTACAGCAAACCCATATGTTTGGATTGGAAGCTAATATCCATCATGTGTTCATTTTATTTATATCAGACATCCCCCAACTCTTTAATAATCAATCACTTAAGAGGGAGAAGAGCGAGAGAGAGAGTGAGAGACGGACTGGCTTGTCACATGAAAATACCATCATCATGGTTAGTGAAGGGTACAATTATCATTCATCATAATTTTTTTTAAATCAGCATATTGATTTCTCGCATATGTGTTTTAGTTGCCAGTGTATGTGTAGTTTAGGGTAGATGGTCTCATTATTCTCTAGTTTAGGAACAATAAAGTACCTGGAAATGAATGCCTCTGGTGTCCATTCTGTTTGGCTGTTAGTCACTCTCTGTGTTTTGGCCAGGGGATCTGGGAATGGCACGATCGCAGATCTGAAAAACAATAATATACAGTCACACCATGGGTCAGATACATTAGACACACCACCCTCGGGGTCATTATTTCACATAGATCACAATGAAATCTGGGTGAGGGTCCTCGACATGTCAGCCAAGTCTGATGTTCAGCAGAAACCTCCTCAGGTGGTCACGGTCACCGCGGTTATACACAGCCGCTGAGAGATTGGCATAGGAGGCAAAACCTGGGAGCTTCACAGTTTAGATTGGAGAATATCCAAAACTGCCCTATTTATTACGCATCGTAGCAAAACTATAGTCCTGCATTTTGCTAGTTATATAACAAGCGAATGTTATTATTTACGTAGCTCTGTGGGTAGTGCCATAGTTTCATGCCCTTGTGAGGTTAAACATGGCCCCCGCTCTGCGTGTGTGGGTTTTGCTCTGCGTTTGCATGGGTTTTCACCAGACACTCCTGTTTCCTCCCACAATCCAAATGTGTGAGACTTAGGTGGACTGGCGTCTATAAATTACTTGCAGCCTTTCTGCGATATAGGATCCGTCCATACTGTTACTTTGTACTGGATACTCAGTTATGGAAAATAACTGGATTACATCATAAGAAGCAGCTAACACAGTGAGAAATGTAAAAACACATTTGTGATGCGTTTGTTATATGTGTATAATGAATGTATATATGTTCGTCTGTGAATTATATTCCCACTGCTGTATGCACGATATTTCCTCCTGGGATCAAAAAATTCTCTCTTAATCTTAATTAGTGTGAATTAATCAATTATTCCGTGATATAATTAAAGCGTATAACGTTATTTTTTGCGAACGTATGGTTTCTCTCAAAAAAAGAAAATGACTTGTCTTGAAATGAGTAACGATATTGCAAGACCATTGCACTTCACACTCCACTACGATAGATGGCAGTGTGGGGCTCCTTGGCCGAAGACCGACCTTTCAAGCGAAGAAAAAGATCCGTGACGTCATAGCAGTTACACGCATGCGTGGTACACGTTCGACGAACACGTTGAGAATTGCAAGCATGGCGGACGGGAGTCAGAGCAATAGTGAGGTGGGAACAGAGGCGACAGCGCTGGATGAGGCTGGAGCTGCGTTTGCTGGCGAGGATGAGCAGGACACACCGAGGACCTTCAAAGATCTGGTGAGATTCGCGACATAATGGACTTACAGACCTATAACATCACGGTCTCTGCTAGACTGATCGCACTTTACCGACTCGACCTAAAAGCATCATACTCTGTTGGCGGCTGGTTTGCACGGTGCAGTCATCAGTATTATTTTAGTTCGCTGTTGTTGTTGGTATCAGGCAATAATGGGCTCTCATCGGCTGAGTAAATACTATAATGACACTAAAAACATAAAGTCTGCGCCTTTATGGAAACTGTAACGATTATATTGTCATTTTTATCCTTAAAAATTACTCTTACAGTTTCGGCTGCTAGCCTGCCAACGTATAAACACGACGCGACGTAAAGCGACTTATAGTAATATAGTTGAAGTGGTTTATTTATGTAACGTGCTGGCATACCGGGTTAGAGACAACATACCTTTTTCGACCAATACTTTTATTTCAGTGCTGCAAACATAAACAAATTTGGATCTATGGTATAGTTGTATTCTCAAGAAACACGCAGTGTGTTTAAGCCTTGAAAGGGATCTGTTATCGACCACTCTTGTGAGTGTGCCTTCAGCAAGGGCTCTGCCAGTGCCTCGGTGAGTAGAGCTGGTGCCACCATCTGATTCGATGACGACCCTTAATGTGATTCTTAGGGGGTGACAGATGTGCTGTGTGAAGCCTGTGAGCAGCTGGGGTGGAAACATCCCACAAAGATCCAGGTGGAGGCCATACCTGTAGCCCTTCAAGGTGGGTTGGGTGGCGGCTGCTGTGTGTGGGGGTTGCAGTGTGTGGGGATTGCAGTGTGTGGGGGTTGCAGTGTGCAGTGTGTGGGGGTCGCAGTGTGCAGTGTGTGGGGGTCGCAGGTGGCAGTGGGGTAGTCTAAGCCCATCCCGTGTCTGGTTTAAAGCACATGGAATTATATCCTGAAGCCAAACAGAGTGACTGAGGACAGTCCGCTAACCCCAGCCCCTTCCTATCCTGTATGTGGGCAGCCCGTCGCTAACAAGTCACTTTATCTCACTTATTCTGTACTGTAAATGTGCACCGTTTTACTATTTTACGATTCTCTTATTCCATTTGTCTTATTCACATCTTTGTATACTATTTTGTTTTCATTTGTATTGCACAATTCCTTCCTCACAATCCACAAACCAGCCGGAAAAATCCTCGCACTACACAGCAGTACGCCGTATGACTCTGTTTGTGACGAGTAGAAGTTTGCACTCGAGCTTCTAAACCTCGTTCAGTAGAGCATCCAGCAGGATAAGCGGGTTCATTATTAAATGCTTGGGGTGGTTGTGACTGAGCAACAGCAAATGATCTGATGCTAACGGTAAAAAAGAACCAACCAAGATAACAGCGGCTGGTTATAAGTTCTCAGTCTAAGCCTAAGCCTCCTTTTACAGGACGTGATGTCATCGGCCTGGCCGAGACGGGCTCAGGGAAGACGGGCGCCTTCGCGCTGCCCATCCTGCAGTCGCTCCTCTCCTCCGCCCACCGGCTCCACTCCCTGATCCTCACCCCCACCAGGGAGCTGGCCTTCCAGATCGGCGAACAGTTCGAGGCCCTCGGCTCCGGCATCGGCGTCAAGACCGGTGTGTGGCTGAGGGCATCTGTCAGAGGGACGGCTCCATCCTGGCGGGCGGTGGGGGCAGACGTACCCGTGCGCTAACCACCTCTGCTTTTCCCCCTGCTTTAGCTGTGATTGTTGGAGGAATTGATATGATGTCCCAGTCGATCTCATTGGCCAAGAAGCCGCACATTGTCATAGGTGAGTCAAAGACGGCCACTGATTAGAGTAATGCACTCCCGAATTCCGTAACCTCGCCCAATAACCATTGTTGAAATAGTTACAGAATGTGTGCAGGTTGAAGCAGCAGTTACTGTAGTGCTTTAGGAAGGTGCTTAGTGACCCAAAGGTGTGTCCAACTCCCAGGAAGGGCTGTGCTAGTGTCCTCAGTTAGGGTAACAAACCCTGAATTGCTACTTTACAATGAAGAGCTGTATAGATGAATAAAATTACTATAGATAAAACTAAATACTGAATAAATAAATATAAATGTAAATTCCACACTTTCTAGGTTGCTTTGAGGTATCTGCATGTATATAAATGTTTTCTGGGTTGTGTGCTTCGCATCATTAGTTGGTTCTCGAAACCAGCTCCAGTCCTGGAGAGCTACTGTCCAGCAGGTTTTCTATGCTACCTGGCTTCTGATGAGCTGCACCAGGTCCTGGTATGCACCTGTGAACAAGCACCTGTGAACAAACCTACTGGACAGCAGCTCCCCCGGACCGGAGTTGGAGAGCCCTGCTCTAACTCTCCAGCTCACAAGTGACGGGTGACGTTTGCTGTAGTCAGTGTCGTAATCATTGCTACATCCGTTCATTCTCGACGGTTTAGCCACTCCTGGCAGACTTATCGACCACCTGGAGAACACGAAGGGATTCACGTTGCGGGCTCTGAAATTCCTGGTGATGGACGAGGCAGACAGGATCCTCAACATGGACTTCGAGACGGAGGTCTGCCCCCGAAATCAGACAGACTGGCGTGGGGAAGTGCCTACCCCCATAGCTTAAACGCATGGCCCTCTCGCCCCTTTCTGCTCTCTCAGGTAGATAAGATCCTGAAGGTGATTCCCAGGGACAGACGCACGTTCCTTTTCTCCGCCACGATGACCAAGAAGGTACCTTAGTCATGGCCCTTTCTAGGGTGGACAGTCTTTCAGAGCCCTTTTCCCCCGTTATCTCTGGGTGTCTCTCAATATGCGCACTTGACCGTACTTGTTCTTGCGTACCCGTCTTACGTCGCCTTCCACTGCCGAAGACCTGACCCAGTACTCAAGGAGAGACGTACGGGGGGCAGAAAAATCCCCGGGTCCCAAATGCGCATCGGTTGCATCCTCACCAAACGAGACCAGTCCCATGATCCCCTGTGCCCCAAGGTCGATCTCGGGACGCAGGTCGCCAGTCTGGTCTTGCCGAGACCAAAAGCACGATCTTTGCGTCCTTGGTATTGAGAGACGCCCTCTGTCACTCTTCGATCTGCAGATTGCCGTTAAATATGCCTTAATGTTCGTTACTGTAGGTTCAGAAGTTACAGAGGGCAGCCCTGAAGGACCCGGTCAAGTGTGCGGTGTCGACCAAATACACCACAGTGGACAAGCTGCAACAGTATTACATCTTCATACCATCCAAGTACAAGGTGGGCAGGGCCCCCGGGCGGGGCCTTCTCCCTCTCTCTGTCCCATGGGCTTTACTTTAGCCTGGAAGCTCAATGCCGTGTGCCAGACTATATCCTCCGGCCCTATTCTTCCCCGCGACTCTCCTGCTGGAATCCCCTCCTCTCCGCTTATCTCTGACTGCACAGGCCCCAATTTCTCTCTCTCTCCTTTCGTACCCAGGACTGTTATCTGGTCTCCATTTTAAACGAGTTGGCGGGAAACTCCTTCATGATCTTCTGCAGCACCTGCAACAGCGCCCAGCGGGTGGCGCTCATGCTGCGAAACCTGGGCATCACCGCCATCCCCCTGCACGGACAGATGAGCCAGGTGAAGGCCGTAGAGACAGAGTGCAGTGGCATGCTGAACAGCTGCTTCTGAAGTCACCGTGTCGTTTCTATGGTTACGCACGGACACCTCAGGCACCTAAAGAATGGCTGACAAAATCTAGCAGGATGTAAATGTACTGAGCTGTTGACAGGTTATGGATTTGTAGCATTTTATTCAGGACTACAGACCTTCCTGATTTTGCCAAGTTGGGTGTGTCCCTGAGTCAGCATGGGAGGAGCTAACCTTTCACTACTTTAACCAATCAACGTCTTCGCCGTATGACATCACCACATTGGTCTGTTTTTTCACATTTTCAAACTGAAGTTTTCCAGCAATCCAGTCACCTGGCCTGGGGCAGCTGCCTAGGTCTCTGTGTCTGTAATTACAAGGTTGCTGTTTCAAGCCATTTTATTATTGTTGTTGTTGTTGTTAATTTTATTATCATCATCGTCAAATAAACACATGCCCTTCTATTGTTCTGTACAACCTTTGCAGCTAAGCATATTCCTATGTTTTGTATCTTAGTCCCTTAACAAAAGGCCTACACAATAAAACAGGTACCATAGAAATCTGTGCACTTTGCAGCATAACAGAAAATACTGGTTTTAATCAATGTGGTGATGTCATACGACGAAGACTGTGATTGGTTAAAGAGCTGAAATCCAAGCCCCTCCCTTGTTGGCCCAGAATGAGGACGAGCTGCAGGCTTGTGCCCTCTGTATGGGTATCTTCAGGCTGCATTTGGTAACGGCCCTGAGACCGTGATCTCGTGATCTGCTCGCAGAACAAGCGGCTCGGGGCTCTGAACAAATTCAAGTCCAAGTCTCGCTCCGTCCTGCTGGCCACAGACGTGGCGTCCAGGGGCCTCGACATTCCACACGTCGACTGTGTCATCAACTACGACATTCCCACCCACTCCAAGGTGCCCTCAGTCGTGCTCGTTAGTGACACGCCTGTGCACAGCGTGTCTGCAAGCCTATGATGCTGCACTCCAGTTAATTGCCTGTCCACTTGATTTTTCCCCCCCATCTAATGTTTACGACTTACCATGCTTTTCAGGATTATATCCACAGAGTAGGCCGGACAGCGAGGGCGGGTCGTTCCGGGAAGTCCATCACGTTCGTCACGCAGTAAGTCACCTTCACCCACAAGTCTCTGGCTCCCAGTTTGGGAGCACTTCTGTCGCCCCCTGCTGGCCTGTCCCTGCCTCTACACCCCTCGATCACAGGGTCCTTTCTCCATTTACACCACAAGCAGTTGCTGTGAGACTACATGGGGAGCCCGGCTCCCCCCGTAAAACAGCCAGTTGTCCCAAACAGCAGAGCTTACCCAGAGACCGTTTCCTACCCCGCAGGTATGACGTCGAGCTGTTCCAGCGAATCGAAAGCCTGATAGGGAAGAAACTGCCCGCCTTCCCCACGCAGGAAGAGGAAGTGATGATGCTGGTGGAGCGAGTGAGCGAGGCCCAGCGCTTTGCTAGGATGGTAGGTCCCGAGCGGTTTCATTCATTTGGGTGTGTAAACATTGTCTCATTTCAGAACAGTGGAAAGTCTGATGTCCCCAAATCAGAGCTTCCTCTACGGGCAACATTAGGGCCAATCGCTTGCGGCCATTGCCGAGTATTTTAGCCCTGATACCGATCTTCCTTCAAAGAAAAAAGAAAAAAAAAGATAAAGACAAGCCCCAGGCAAACTTGACTTGGCGCCTGATCTTTTCTGGGGCTCCAGATGGCCCTGGCTTCCTCTCTCGTCTCTCGGCACGTATCGGACGACCACCATGCGCTGCTTCTCTCCCCCAGGAAATGAAAGAACAAGGGGAACAGCGGAAGCGGCCCCGAGGCAGGGAGGGAGAGGGGGACGACACGGAGCAGTCGACTGGCGTGAGGAAGAAGGTCAAAGGAGGAAAGGCGTTCGGCAGGGGGAAAGCGGCCGGCAGAGGGCGCTAGAGAGGCAAAAATAAACATTTTGAAGAAGTTGTACATAAGGAATCTCGCCCCTCTCTTCTGTTTCTCAGTGTCTGTCAGAGACTCCCTGATGAGTTTGGTTATCAGGCAAAATGTCCCTTTGAAAGTTTGCAGTTCATTGCAACAGAAGGCTGGACATCACCGGAATTAGTCTCAAAGGTCTTTTTCAAAGATGTTTTCCTAGTCGCACAAAGTATCACACTTCCTGAGGTAACCAGATCTATGTCATGTTTCTGATTTATTGTACAGCAGTAATCATCTTGGAACAGCTACAAAATATTGTCATGAAATGCAACACTGTGCTTCAAATGATTAATTTGCTTTAAAAAAATTCTATTGGCAATTAAAGCTTGTGGCATTTGCTCTTACTGAATTATGTGCTATTGACTATTTGTTGTTATTAATGACTGTCTGATCATCCAGTGCAATTGTTTTCACTATTCTACCGGGGGAGGGGGGGGGTTCAAAGATCTTAATGCGGTTAATGGGATTTGAGGAAAGCTCATTTCCTGCTCATTGCATACTGAATAATTCTGCATTTTAAATCTTAGAATGCTTTGTGAATTGGTTGTGTTTGTAATGTTTGCCCTAATTAGCCTCGAACTCCTTAGCAAGCCGGCTTCCCTTGCGTGGGAACCTCCAGGGCGCCAGATATGGCTCCCAGCATCGCTGTTTTGTGGGCATATTTATTTCCAGTGATTATTTCTGACGTAACGCCACTCTCCGCCCCGTCCGCGTGCCGCGCGTTCACTGCTCGCCGGGTGCGCGCATCCCCGGCCGTGCCCGCGGGAACTTCATACGAGCACGGCGAGAGCAGGGAGACCGGAGCAGAAGATGGATTTCCTGATAGGGAGCCCCTTCGCCACCGCGGTCGGACAGCGCATAGGTAACATTCGCCTTGTGATTGTCACTTATAATAACGCCTTATTATCGTAGGTACAGAGTGACTGCTGACTAAGTGCCATGGAAAGAGCTGCGTGCGTAGATGCAATGAGAAAAGGCGATGTGCCATTTCGGGGTTTCATTTGGCAACAATCCTGCCGGCTACAGGTAGTCAATATTGAATGTGTACAGCGCGCATTCGTAGGGGGTGACGCACGGAACTAGCTCGTCGTCTGATTGGCTCAATATCATTAATTGACTGCCATCTTAGCCAATCATTTATAAGAGTTACAGAGTGGGCGTGGCTTAAGGAAACTTTCGTACGAAAGCCTGACCTCGTTTTAAAACGTTAATGCTATTTAGGAAGAATAGGTCTTTCATATAAGCTATGAATACTTCACGAGTTTACTCGCCTCAAATGACTTTTTCATCATGTTTGTTTTTTCTATACACGGATTTACTTATTCACTTATTCATTACAAGAAAGGACAATAAATAAATTTTAACAGACATGAAAGTTTTATCACGTTAGTTTTTCATTCCAGCAGGTGCATATTGTGCATTAATCAGCTGCACTGTTCCGGGACGTTAACTATAATTCCTACAGACTGATTATAACGCACGCTAATATTTAAAGTGATAAGAGGCAGAAATGTGAATTTGGTCGGTCGTGATCACTTTATATATTGGTTACTAAATGAGGAAGCAACAGACAGGCTAAGTAATTATGTACTAATAATGCAGATTTATTAAAGAAACGGCTACTAATGGGACCAATGCGAAAGTATCAGAAACTCTTCAGCTTCAGTCGGATGACTTTAGGCTCTTATTTCGGTTTTGTCAGGAAAAGCAGGACTGGGTGTTGGCCGCCTCACCAAAGGTCATATGTGTATTTCAGCTGGTCTTGGTGTGTGACGGTGCTGGGGGCCCCACGCCTTTAGGGTTGTAGGTATGACGGTGCTGGGGGCCCCACGCCTTTAGGGTTGTAGGTATGACGGTGCTGGGGGCCCCACGCCTTTAGGGTTGTAGGTATGACGGTGCTGGGGCCCCCACGCCTTTAGGGTTGTAGGTATGACGGTGCTGGGGGCCCCACGCCTTTAGGGTTGCAGCTATGACTCTGGTGGAGTGTGCGTGTTCCTCTAAAGGCATATGGGCTATGAAATGTCCATTGTGTGCATGTCTGTGCCTTAATTATGCTGTATTCCAAAGCTAGTCTTCGGAAACACAGAGCACGTAGCTAATTCGTACGTGTGCTACTTCACAATACGCAGAGCTCCTGTTGTTTCACGCCACCCTATGCCTGTATGTGGATGCTATGACAATAAAGCCCGCTTGGCTTTTGTAGAACATGCCACGAGTGCCACCCTCCCGTCAGAGGACTGGGGCTCCAACATGGAGATCTGTGACATCGTCAATGACACCGAGGACGGGTAAGGGGTCTGTTTTTGTTTTTGCCTTCAGCAGAAGCTGCTATAACCAAATCAGCAGGACATCTCACCATCGTATGCACTTGGATATTTATTAATAACTTTGTCCACATTGACTTACACGTCTTGATGAGCAGTTCAGGGTTTTAACCATTAGATTATTAGCATTCCTGAAAATCTCCATTCTGCCGAATTATTTGGTTTTATTATCTCACTGATTCAACCCTTATTTGTGTTTGGCCTTCTGGGCTGTAATGCATGTAACGCATTGATTAACAAGTTATTTTGTTTTTCCCCTCACCTATTTAGCCTTCTCTGTAACTTGGCTTGTTAATAATCATTTTGTTATTTTTAGTCCAAAAGATGCAGTCAGGGCGATAAAGAAGAGGATTGTGGGAAACAAGAATTTTAAAGAGGTCATGCTGACACTCACCGTGAGTCCGTTTGAGTTGGATATCATTTTTTCTTGCCATTTCATCCTTTCTTTCACTGTGGACCTTTTCAGGCAGCGATTCTGACCCCAGGTTTAGTCACTAGCTGCTGGCAGACTCTGACCTCGTCTTCTGTCTATTCATTACATCTCAAGCTCTTGGACACTGTGTATCATTCCTAAGGGCTCTGGCACACTCAGAAAATGCCCAGGATGTGGCTGTAGCTACGAGGTCTCTGCTCCCTCTAAATGACTCATAATTGCAAATGAATTTTTGTGGATGTTGCGTTCTGGAATGTTATTTTGTTTTACTGCGTACAGTGCGTGGCTAGGATAACGATAAAGCATGGCTTGGCCTGGCTTGGCTTGAATGATGGTCAACACTATAAGACACTAACACTAAGGTCAACACTATAAGACGACTGGAACAGTTGCTAGTTGCCGCAGAGTTAGTTTGTGAAAATCAGGGCATGTGATTGGTGGTTAACTAAAACCTGTCTTTTCAGGTGCTGGAGACATGTGTGAAGAACTGTGGACACAGGTTTCACATGCTAGTGTCCACTCGGGACTTTGTGGAGGGTGTTCTGGTCCGAGCCATTTTGCCCCGGAACAATCCGCCCACGGTGGTGCAGGACAGGGTGCTGAGTCTCATACAGGTGCGTAGCGCCTGTGAAACATTCACACGTCGGCATTTTATCTTGTGCCTTTTATGTGTTTGTGTGAAACAAATCGCCAGGGCGCTGATCGTCTTACATGCTGCAGCCCGATCTGCCGTTTCTGCCCCGTGCCACTTTTGCTGGCTGGCGTCCCAGCGACCGCTTCGACTTATGTTTGCCGTTTAGGCGTGGGCCGACGCCTTCCGCAGCTCGCCCTCTCTGACGGGTGTCGTCTCCGTGTATGAGGAGCTGAGGAGGAGAGGCGTGGAGTTCCCCAGCGCCAAGCTGGACGGCCCGTCCCTGATCCACACCCCGCACCAAGTAGGTGCGCCCGCCTCTCATGGCTGATCCAGCTTCACATGTTCTTCGGCTGCTACCCTGTGCTGACCTGTCTCAAAACACCGCCCTCAGAGTCTCCTGGGCAGCGCGTCTCTCGCCCCACCCCCCGTGGCGGCCTCCAACCCCGTGTCAGCCCCGGGTGCGATTTCACCCTCGAACAGCGAGGTAACCCTCTACTTATTACCCGATCAAGTGACCTCATCTGAAGGGGGCTGTGCTTATTGCAGGCCTCAAGCAAAACTAGTTATGCTGCTTTCGGGATCTGCTCCACCACTTTTATTTTGGTATCTATCAGTGAATTTTCCTCCATGGGGGAACATGCAACATGCTTGAAAACAAAACATGGGAAAGATAAAAATATATACAGTACTGAGTACAGTACTGAGTACAGTACTGTGTAAAAGACTTAGGCAGTCAAAGGAAATGATCTTTGAATGATCTCCATGTGGCCATAAAACTGTGGTATTTTGTCTGTCAAAGTGTGTCAGCCTAACCATTTCGGAACATTTCCTCTCCCTGCCTGACGTTCGCACAGTACTGTATATCACAGTCAGCTGCCGCTCATGGCTGAGATGCCTTAGGGTTGTGGATTTACAATCCCAGGTGAAGAAGCTGAGAGCTGAGCTGGAGATGGTGCGGGGGAACGTGACTCTGATGTCGGCCATGATGAGCCAGCTGAAGTCGGGTCGGGCCCGGCCCGCAGACGTGGAGCTGCTGCAGGTGCGCCGCGGCCGGTCCCGCCTGCTCTCCGCGGTCTCCCCCGTGCTCCTGGCTGGCGCAAACCCCCCTCTCTGCTCTCTTCTCCCTGTCTGCCAGTAGCAGCTGTACTCGGTGTGTAAGGGCACGCAGGACAGGGTGGTGCAGCTCATCCCAGTGGTCAGCGAGGAGAGCCTGATGGAGGAGCTTCTGAAGGCCAACGACGAGCTCAACGCCGCTTTCGTCTGCTACGGCCGGTGCTCCTGCCGTCTTCATCTCCACACGACTTAGCGTGCGGCCAGGAACCATGATAATATAGTGTGTGTAACACACCCTCTCCTATGCACTCCGCCTCCTGTCAGGTTTATGAAACACTGCGATGGACAGAGTAGCACACAGCAGGTGAGGCTGCATTGACGGCACTTTCTTGTACGTATGTATTAATTTATTTATTCCACACATTTTTTTTTCTGTTGTTCTCACCGCTGATACTTTTCGACACTGGTACCACCCCCTGCGCTTTCGGCCAATCGGCTGCCCGGACTGTTGCTGCCCACCAGCCCGGCAGCCAGTCAGCTGGCAACACTCTCCCCGGTCTGATGGCTGGCCTCAGTAGGTGGTGGTCTTCTGCTGATGTTGGCCTGTATGCATGCTCCAGACAAGTATATTAATGGCATGCTGCTTGTTCCACCCTCTGACAGATACCAGAGAAGGTGACCTTCACATATCCCCTCAGGGCAGTCATAAGCTCAGGTACGAGGTGTCGTTGACGGGTAATGTTGCCAGTAGAGCTGTGTTTCCCAATCCAGTCCTCGGGGACCCGTAAATAGTCCACAGCTGAACTTCAAACTATGTAACGAGGTCACCCTGCTACATTAGTGACAACAGTTTGAGGTGGCAGTGTCAAGTTCATGGGCAGAGGGTGACCTAGACGGACGTGAAGTGGAACGGACTCTCTCAGACATCCACAGACACGAGTGCCAGGAGCTCAGGCTCACGGGCTGACGTATGTTACAGTAAGAAACTCAAGACCCCGGGTGCAGAGAAGCTAAGGACTGAGCCTCCAGAGACTAGACTGCAGAACAACCGAGAGGTGTGTCGCCTAACAGGGGCAGATCTTACTAATATAATAGTATTGGGAACTGAAACTGAGAGGCAGACTGCATTAAGCTAAGAGTATCAATTATGAACAGTCGTATTATGCAAAAAGATGCTGCCAGTGCATGTTGATTTATGCATGTTCTTATGATTTGTGGGGAGTATCTATCTGTGTGTCGGTCTGTAGCTGTCCGTCTGTGCCACATGACTCCAGGCAGAACGTCTGTCTGTCTGTCTGTCTGTCAGAAGGACGTCAACGTGGAGTCCGCCATCCTTGGCTCCTCCCCTAATTTTGATTGGATGGTGTCAAAGGGAATGGTGGGTCTTGCTAAAGATAAGAGGGGGGGGGGGAAGTATAAGTGTATCTGTTCTGCTTTGTAATTATGTCCAGAAATACCCCCGTGGTTTGTGTCTGTTTGTGCACGTGTTAATGTACATTTGCAGATTTTTGCTGCAGTAAATCAAGGCAAATTTCTTGGTAAATAACAATTCTTATGCTTAGGGCAAAGCACACATCTAACTGCGTGTGCCTGGCTGCCTCATTTGCGATTTGTGGTTTTGTAGTGGCATTGTGATTAAATGTTGGAAGAGAAATGATGGTGCCCTCGTCCGCCCCACCAGATACCAGTGAGCCAGACAAACGCGATGGAGGACATTGAGAAATGGCTTGATGTGGATGTGGTGAGGCTCTGTAGCTTTTTACTTACATCTTTCACATCTGAATACGTGCTCTTATTACTTCTTTTTACCATAGCCAGGTAATTAGGGAAACAGGCTCATGTCCTTAGGGATACAGCTGCTGTGATTTTAACCCGTCAGTGGCTATAAGCCTGACTTTTTTAGCCTGCCATTGACGCACATCATGAATGAACTTCTGTTTCTCTACATTCAGTTCCACCGTTCGTATATGTGGATTATCTGTCATGCCTGGTGTCTCTGGCAGTGCTGTCCACTTCTTCCGTACCTTTAAGGGATGATAGCGGGTCCTGTTATGTAAATTTGGTCAGATCTTGATAATGTACCCGTCCTTTGTCCTTCAGAAGGGAGAGATGACTGAGGGCGAGGGCGTGACCAGTGAGGGTGAGTTTTAGTCATTATCTGCCATGAAACTCCTGGGTGGCGTTAATGTCACTGTAGCCTGTAATTTTACCGTAATTATGTGCTGCGTGTTTCACCGACATCGCTCACATTTTTTTAATTCCACTGGCATCTTCTTGGCTTTCAGAGTTCGACAGGTTTCTGGAGGAAAGAGCGAAGGCCGCGGAACGTCTCCCCACCCTCAGGGCCCCTGCGGCGGATCCGCCCCCCCCGCAGTCACATGACTTCAAGCTTTGAGCAGCTCGGAGCAGTTAGAGGCGAACTGGCCAGAAAAACAGGTGCCGTGATATTTACACGGAATCCCTAGAGTTCTCAAAACAGGCACCTTTTATGAAAGAGGAAAAGAAACTTTCTGTTGAAGATTAAACAAGCACCATACTTTCTTAGGCTTGTGTCTCAGAGCTGGTCCTGATTACAGTCATGGTTCCTGATTACAGTCATGGTTCCTGATTACAGTCATGGTTCCTGATTACAATCATGTCCATGCGTGCATAAAAAGGTTATTTCGTAGACAGCTCTGAAAACTGGTTAAATTAAGCATGAACACGATGACTTTAAACAAATGGTCAAAAATGTATTTTTTTATCGAAAAGTTTCTGGTGCGTAGAAAACGATTATTCGGGTGTGGGATAATAGCTTTTCGGGGGTGATGCCATCTTGCGGCAACACATGAATAATGCACTTTGATTTGGATTTTTTTTTTCCCCCCAAAATGGAATACTCCAACTCTACCGCTGGGTGGCAGCATGCTGCATG
>JAODKL010000045.1:1355807-1368177 GCA_026780765.1 Petrocephalus schoutedeni | reverse complement strand
TCCTGAAATCTGCCGCCTGCGTGCATCGACGGGGATGTCGCCGTGTGCTCAGTGCCCGGGGTTAGCCACAGAAAGGAGGTGACCCCAGTAGCTCAGAGGGGCGTCCCAGTGAGGGGCGTCCCAGTGAGGGCCCTTGGCGCTTTGCTGCATGCTCAGCCATGCTAATATTCATAACGTTCTGATACGTTACTGGTGTTTTTTTCCATCACTAGCTTCTCGGCAAGTAGGTTCTGCATGCTGACAGCATGGCTGAGATAATTGCAGGGGTTTGGGAACTTTTTTCTAATATCTCGCATGTTAATCTTCCAAATACTTCTCCGGAAAAGGATTGGAATCTCAGGAATCTCAGAAGGGCATGAGGTAGGTTTTATGTTGCTGACTATTTTAGAAAGCTCAGAAAATGGGAGAAAATGATGTAAAAGATGATGTAGCCAACTCAGGTCAGTATTTTGGGTGTATTATTCCTGCAGTATTTTTAATGACCACAGGGTGGCAGTAAGCAGGAGACAGAAAAATCTTGTAGGTAATTTCTGTATTACTAGTGTTGAGTTTCCCACAGTGGCTGAGCTGGTTTAATTATATGACTGTTGAGACTGCAGCAATATATCCATTCAACTACCTCAGATTGTATGTTCACAGTTTTATCTAACGGCCAGGCATAATATTTCCTAGACTGTATGTTTCTTTCTGGAAAGGTGCCTAATAAATAAATAAATGATGTTTTATGTGTCTAATGCAAGGATTGAATTCTGGACCATGTTACTACAAGAGCCGTCCCTTAACCACTATACCGTTTAACCATTTAACTGTTTTTTTATCACTCAACCAAGGCCAATTAGGATTCTGGCCAAGTTTTTAGATATGTAAGTTTCAGCTGTATTGCAAGCTAATACGATAAACTAGTCACAAAATTCATGTAATTCAATATTAATGTAAAAGAAAGTTAAAAAGAAATGTTAATATCCTGTTATTCTTTTTGTTACTTTTTTGCAGTGAGTGCTGAGATTCTAAACACTCAGTGTTTTTTTTGTAGCGTATTTTACAAAACAAACACACCAGTTGGGATCTTATGCTATGACACTAAATAGATTATGTGCACAACCTCGCCCTTGTCTTCTCGGAGACTCTTACTCTGCCACCGTTGCTGAGAGCCCAGCACTGGTGCTGCGTGCCTGTAGGGTTGCCGGTTTGAATCCCAGCTCTGCTTTGTACATGTTTTCCACGTTTGAAACGGGTTTCATTCTGAGTCCCCCTGAGGCCAAAGTCAGATTTTAATCTACTTATTCGTACTATAGGTGAAAGTTCAGGCTTTAAGATCTTTGTCAGCATTAAAGTTGTGAGGCACCAACTCTTCCTGTTCCTCTGCTCTGCGTCCGGCTTTCACATCCTTAAAGTGCGGTATTATGCACAATCCCGATCTTCCAGTCATTGAGCTGTTGGGCATCATCTGGTCAGCACTTAGATTGCTTGGCTGCCTGCAGTATTCCTTTCACATGCCTTTTATTCCAGGGGCCTTCATATTTGGCACAAATCTCATGGCTGAACTCGCTTCCCCTGTCACTGGAAGTATAGTGACCATTGTTTATTAAGGGAAACCTAAGTTTCCCCTTATAACCAGCGGACTGATTCACCCAAACTATTTCTGAAGCAGTACAGAAGTTCTAAATAACCAGACCTGGGGCTCAGTTGAGCATACATCCCTAAATGTCCTTGACCTTAAGCACATTTCAGTGGCAGTTTCACAAATGTTAGAGTTTAGTGGGTGGACAAGGTCTGTACTGATTTCGATGCAGCTCTCGGACTCGGACAAGATTTAAGATTATGACTGACTACACCTCTGAAAATGAGCACTTTGAAAACAAAGCAGGCAGGCTAACTAACATTAGTATCAAGTCAATTCCTTTGTGGACCAGCCTGTTAAGGAGTATTTGGTGTATGTATGATGCAAAAATGTAAACGTTTTGGGCATTAAATTGCGTATAGGACAATGAGAGGTACATGTTATACAGACAACTCTCCTCTACCAATTGCTCATGAGTTGATTTCATGTTTTAGAAAAACGTGTAACAGATCTGCCTTTAATGCCTCTGCTATCCAACACGAACAGCTGTAACACCATCACGGGGCCTGCATCCCTCCCCTACTGCCGTCTTTGTGGAGTAATAACCTGGACTGTCTGGGGGTCCCTGAGGACTGGTGTTAGAGGCACTGATCTGATCTGACATTTCTGCAGGAGGAACGTCACATAAAACCGACTGGGAATATGCAAACTTCAGCTACATAGTGTCTCTGTGGGGACTCGAACCCACATCCCTGGGGTATAGGGCTGCTCTTCTAGCTCCATTACATGACAGCAGATGTACAATTAGGGTATGTCATACCATATAAAAGGTTATAGAGGGTCAGTGTTTTTGGGTTTGGAAATCCAAGTGCTAAAAAGAGTTGAGACATACCGGGCCGATTGCATGGTCAGCCAAGCATGAAGCGATGCACAGGACTCCCTTCTCACTGCGGCACCGAGGCCTGTCGAAGTGGGCCAGGCGTCCATACCAGAGCCCCTCCCAGGTTTCAGAATCCTGAAAAATACCTAGAGACATACTTAGATATTTTGACTGGATCTAGTTCATAGAGGTCTCTCTCACATTATGTTGATTGAAAACCATGTTGTAAAGCAGGGGTTCCCAAAGTGGGAGACAGCAGTGGGGGGTTGCAGGATGATTTCCAGATTGTTTATTGACCCCCACCCACCCACCGCAATCCGCAAAATTTACCTCCGGTGAAACCTACCAAGGGGAACATCTTTGGCACTGTTATTGGGGGCTGTGACCTGAAAAGTTCAGGAACAGATGCTTGACAACACATTGGTTGGATAGCTAAACCAATCAGTCTCCTTTTGAGTGTTTCATCAATTATACCTAAATTACTGTGTGATATTGAGTATTATTATATTAACAAAGTTTAAATTTTTTCTTTGCCTCCCGGCCAGCAATGTCAATAGGGAGCCACTGGGTGGCACTGTAGTGGCTCAACAGGGTTTTGACAGACAATGTATTTCACTTTAGGCAGAATCCTCGCCCCCACTCAGCCTTTGATCGCTACGCGGATCCCCGCGTCCTCATTCCCAGCATCGCTCCATGCGCGATAAGCAGGCCGCCTCCCTCGCCAGGGGCCTCCGCCGCACACACCAGGAATGCACCTTTTCAAATAAATTATGCACAGCTTTATCACAGCTGTCTAATTCCAAGGTTTTCAGAGCCTTTTTTCCTCTACAGCAGAGCAAATGTTGTAATCTTATAAACTGCTACCTGTGTGATATTATTCTCATGATTTAGCTGTTTGGCTCAACCTAAGCCAAAGTCGTTACACGGGCCCGCCGTACCGTATCAAAGAGGCTGATACGGATTTTAATGTTGCTTTTTGTTGTTGCTGTTCATTCATACTGTATCTCACTTAATGATGCACACATTTCTTTTGTACACTTCGGTCACAGAGAACTAATATTCAACCCTGATGCCATCTTGAATGTGGTGCTGCTGCAGGTACTAAGGTTCTGGTGCTGGCCCCTGCTATACCTTACGTTCCATGAACTTTTACGATGGTATTCCTTGTCTAACTTATCTCAACCTGGAAAGTTCCTGAACTAGGCATCAAAGGGTCCCCTTGGCCTGAACATACATTCTACAAGGTCAATGTGCTTGCTGCATGTGGCATCCTAGTGGAATTCTACTGAGGTCTTCAGTACCATGTGCATAGGAAGAAGACTTGACCACTCATTGTGGCTGAATACGGTTCCTCTAACCGTGAAGAACGGCAAGGCTGTAGACCTTTGTGAGTGCTCGCCTATTAACTGTCCGTCAGTTTACTAGAAGATCTTGTCTGAAGCTTTAATGTGAAGGTTCCAGAACCACCAGGCTTCAGTGGTCAGGCAAAATGAGCCCTACGCAGTTGAAATGGGGTGAAAGCTTATGATAGGACCAACCTCAAGTGCCTAGAGAAGGCACTGCAGAAACGCCCTTTGCCCGTTGTGCCTAGGTCCTCAATCTAGAGTATTTTAATCCCCAGATGCTCCCAAAGAACACTAATCTTACTGGTTGTGTTTTATGAGTTCAGTCAGCTGCATGGACAAAGGTGCTGTTAATACCAAAATAGGTGAATAACTTTTGGCCATGTGAGCCCCAGAAAATGGCCAGAAGGGTGGAATGCTTCCTGGCTTGGCAAGGTAGATGTCCTCAGTGTGAGCAATGTGGAGTGCAACCTAGCCTTGCCAGGTAAGTAGGGCCCTGATTCTTAAGGCAGTTGTCCTTCTGGTACCCTTTTTGAGAATTCTGGTACCCTTTTATAGAAATTCTGGTGCAGCATTAGTCCACTCTGGTAGGAGACACTCAGTTGGATTGTGAGGAGCTCTTCTCATCTGCCCTATGAGGCAGGCTTGGTTGAACTTCACATTACTCTATAGTAGAGACTTCTAGGGCAGAGGTGGGGGACCTGATCCATGGAGGGCTGGTGTGGATTTTCGGGAGGACCTTCAATCAGACAGTAATAGTGGGTCTCCAGGACTGGAGTAGAGAACCTCTGATTTGTTATTGGCTTATTGAGAGGTCATCCCAAAAACCAGCACAGCGGCCCTCCATGGATCAGGTTGCCCAGCCCTGCTCTAGGGCCTTTCTCGCAGCAGATGAAGGGGAACACTGCGTGGGTGATTGGCTATGTGTGCCTTTCGAATAAATCCATGTCACCTGTTACCATTCCAAGATATACTTTCATACGTTAATTATGGGACTGGTCCTTGGCCATTTGGGTCTGAGCCCTAAGCCAGTTCCTCTTCCCCGAAGCTTAAGAGTGTCATCTGTGGACTGACCAAGGGATGGGCAACATCTGCAATTTGACATTAGTTGGAGGCCATTAAAGTTAAGTGCTGTGGGAGGTGAGGAACCCCAAGGTTACCCATAAACCTCCACCTGCATCTGTTGTCCAGCTATTCTGTTATTGATTTAATAACATTTCACATAGTGTTTTAAATTTCAGAATTAATGTATCAGTTAGGTTAGGGATATATTTATGCTAATGGTTTGATGTCTTATTGTGGCATTTAAGGGTTTGTTTACGTTCTCAGTTGCTGCTTTTAAATATCGGTTTAAGTTTTTTGGCACGCCATCACGCTTCTGCAGGAATCTAGCACACCGGCCGCAGGATGGGGGAGAGGGGTCAGCAGAGCGCTCGTAGGTGCAGGTGACCTCTTTCTGTCCCGATTAAGAGCAGGAAAACTCCGCTGGCCCACTTTCTCAGTCGCCCTCCCTCCCTCTCCTTGCCTCTACCCCGTGGTGCCAGGGGAGGAAATCTACGTGTCTTTCTCCAGATGTGACGTCACACACATAAAGCCCAGATGTGTAAATGATGAGGGCTGTTGGCCTATGCTCTCTTAAAGTGTCCCTCCAAGCAGACCTTCGGTCCTCAGAAGGCCCGCGCCGTGCATCTTGTGAACAGTTCACACTTCCCCTCTGCAGTTACGGCGTTTGCCTTATAGCCATCGCGTGAGTCATAAACGCACAAACCACACCTTAAACACATTCACAGCATGTCAGTTATTCACACACACCCGTCCTTCCAGGGATGAGACAACCCACATGTGACCATCCTGACACCCAGCAGAACTGCACCCCCCCCACCCTCAAACGCGATCGCCTGCTGCAAACTCCATCCGGCTCTTTTTACCTGTGGGAGACCGCCAACGCCTCTCTTCCCGATTTCTGTAAATGCGCTTGGATAATCTCTCATCTCGCCCAGCGGATGTGGCTGTTTACTTGTGCTCTATTAGTCATGGACGGTGCTTGGAAGCTCCTAAGCAGCTACTGGCATTTTTAACTAGCTTAAAAAATAGTACCAAGTGCTTTTGCCCTTTGTTTTCGAAGGATCATTGAAGTAATGATCCGATATGTCACCAGCTATCACTGGATAAAAAAGCCTTGCGGATAAAAGCTGTATTCAAAAATGTCCGGAGGTTAGTCTCCATAAGTTGCCGTTTAATGTTTGCTGCTCATTGTCTTGCCAGGTTCTTTCATACACAGATTTACATAAAGTTTTGAACAAGACTGACCTGTTTATACAGGTGGATATCTCACTGACAAGCTTCCTCGGGGCATGGTGCTGCACCAGTTTGTCCCTGACAAACTGCAACAGTGCCGTTTAACCCGATTGCCTAGATACCCCACACGTTTGCCCCTGTGCGGAGGTGCTGAGGTGGGGGCGACGTGACTTAGGCCGCGTGAGTCCGTGTTTACCGGGGAGGGGAACTCGGCTCTCTTCCCACCCGGCGATGACTCAGAGGAACATGCTTTTCGGCGATCCCTGCCCAACTCTACCTGCCAAGACATATTCTGGGAGCTGTGGGATCCTAATGGATGGCTGCTTGTTGTAATTATCTACGCGCAATCCCAAATTGTCAATGAAACGTGCCACTGTCACGACTACTCTCTACAACTTTTGAGCACTGAACAGTCCAGTCAGAGGGCGGTTTTGTTGTTGCCAAGCAACGGTGCCCATCCTGCTTGACTGGGAGGCCTGGCTACAGTCAATTCAGCGTTAAGCAATGTGTGCAATGTGTTGAAGAGTGTGGGCTGTGTAACCTTGGCTGACCCTTAGACACTAGCCCGTCCAGCTAGGGGATATGGCAGCTGTTACTGGGACGGGCAGTAGGTACATGTGTCAAAAAGGTTGCAAAATGGTTACAAAATGTCATGAAATGCGCCAGGCCAAAAGTCAGACAGATGTTTGTCAGAGTATTACAGTTTTCATGTACCTGTTAAAAGTGAATTATCCATTATCTCAGGAAAAATGATCATGTGGGGTGTGTGGCTAATTAATTCACTTTGTTGTTTTGGAGCTTGATGTCCATAAGTACTCATGAACAAAAGGTAATGCGTTTTAAGTTTTTTAGCGCAAACATTGCATAGTAAAACTATCCTTGGACAAATGGTGCATAGTGAGAATAGCAAAATATTCAAGTATAGACAAACATTGTGTGAGTATTTCCAAGTATTTATCCATAACGAACCATGAGTATACCCAGATACTCATGTCAGCAAGGTACTCAAAGCCTCATGCGTATAGATGCACCACATGTAGTATTAGCCCCTATCCCGTGTTTGGGATCAAACTGACCCCAGAGCATCATTAAACGGTAGGCAAATTTCACATGGGGAAATTATCATGGGAAAAGGGTTAATACCTGAGTATTTATGCTTGACTTCCATACAGTGAGCATGCAAATACTCATGCAGGAACACAGCACGATGAGTCACACTCTTTGTTCATTATTCAGCTTTTTATTACACACCTGCTCGTCCTGAAATTCTGGTTTGAACCGACTGCGGATCGGAGGAAACAGAACCAGACGCTGGGTCCGTTTGGGCTCACCCTGGAAGCGGGAAGCTCGCAGTGCGGGAAGCTGTTCGTTCTTGCGCGTATATGCGCAGGTGGGCACGACTCGCCATCCAGGTGCCGAGCCAGAACTTCCATCCAAAGCTGTTTCTCTGTGCATTTATACGGCAGGGTGTTTTATAGCAGTAGCTCAGGGTATTAAGCGTACAGCAGCAGGATCTCCTCCTGGGACTTAAGCTGACGCCCTTTGGGCTAAATGTCTGTATTCGGAATCACCGCCCCCATCTGCTGCACTCATGGGGGCAAGCATCTGCGGCAATGCTCTCTGCAAAGCCATTAAAGTCTGTGCGCTCTTATTTGGCATGAATGGCAATTATAAAACCGTAATGCTTAGGGAGTGGCAGGTAAGGGGCACACAGTCATCGAGTGCCCTGAGCTCAGGTGCCTGGCTATTATTAATGGTTAGATGATTTTTCAACAGGCACTTCAGAGCCCAAGCATTCGCCTTATGCCAGTGAATGGTACAAAATTAGTCTCCTGTATCCGCCCCCACCCCCCAAAAGATCTGTAATCCTTGATTCCGTTTGATCACCGGAGTCTCCCAGGCCTGATTTATCTCTCGCTGGGCTGGCCGATTTGTGTAACAGTTACCAGCCATCTTCTCCATCTTTTTTTTTTTTTTGCCCCATGCCCCTCAAATCAACTAGGTTTTTATTGTCATGCCATCTGTATACAACCCACAGCCTGCAGTGGCGGCGCAGGATATACCCACGAGCTGCAAAAACGGTAAACAGGAAAGGTGCTTCACGCTTCTGTTTCTGTGAGTCGGCAGGCTTTCTGGCTGACACTGTGCCCAGTTCTCTGTGCAGACTGTATACAGCAATACTGTATTAGGCATTTAAGCTCATAGTCAGAAATTTGTTATAATTTAGATGCCGTGCGAGAACTGCTGTTGTAACTTTGAATGGGACACGTAGCCTGAATCTAGCCTGCCTTTCCTTGCATATGTCTCTAAATCTGTGAATTGTGCTGTGTGAGGGGTTGGGCTCTGATTGGGTATAATAGCAGGAGGGCAGACGGCTCATTGCTCTGATTGGGTATAACAGCACGAGGGCAGACGGCTCATTGCTCTGGTCTGCAGCTACTTTTTCTTTTGCATTTGTTTTTTTTTTTTTTACATGAATTATGAAAACTAATGTATCCGCTTAAATATTGTGAAGTCTGGGGTTACCTGCACTGTATTTGGATTTCTGAGTTTTCAGGACGTTTTCTGTGATTCATGCAGAATCACCATCAGCCACCCTTGTTCTGTAACCACTGAGGGGGGGTCCAGAGCCTATTTCAGAGGATATGGGTGCGGGGCAGGGAACAACCCAGGATGGGGCACCAACCCATCACAGGGCACATTCACAGTTTGGTAAATCCAATTAACCGCAGCATGTTTTTGGACTGTGGGGGGAAACTGGAGTACCCAAAGGAAACCCCACAATGACAACATGCAAACTGCACACACACAGGGCCATGTGAAAGACTTGAGCCCTGGTCCCCAAAGAGTGAGGTAACAGTGCAAACCACTAGTGCACCCCTTCGCGTAGAGTCATATAATATCATATATCCATTTAAATTGTATAATATAATCATTATATAATTATAATGTTTGCTAATATCATGTAGTGAAATCTTGAACGTACAATGACTGTTCTATGAATGCATTATGTGTTATGAAGGTGCAGTTAATGTAAAACGTTACCATTTATTAAAATGACTGGGGCTGGAGATTCCACTTCATGTTTCAATATGTCATGGGGCAAAGGGAGGTACCTCTGGCTTAGAGCCTTCATTTTGCAAGTCTTGCAGAGACCTGGAGACTTTTAGGGAAACACAGGGCCCTTCTAAACCCTGATCCTGTCAACTTTCACACACACTCATGCTACCAGATAGGATCTCCTTCTTGAGCTAGTAGCCTCCACTTGAACTGTGAACACCCTTAAGCATTTGTTGAGCATTCAAAAGTGTTTGACACTTTTATTTCATTGATTACACACTGGTGACAGTGGTGGCTGCCGTCATGTATACTGGTCATGGGGCGATGGGGTTTAGTAGCGCTGAGGGCCCCCACTGCATGAAACTGCTTGTTGGGCAAGTACAGTGGGCAGTGGGCCAGCGAAGGGGTGTGGTGGGAGTTGGGTCATGCTTAGCGACTACCATGGCGAACGCAGCCAATGCCCCAGCCCTGCCAAGCCAGCTTGTGGCCCCCGAGGGATGCTGACTTGTGAGTTTTTCTGTTCTTCTGAAACATAACGCGCTTCGCATGCTGCAGCGCACACCAGGAGCGCAGTGGCAGGGCCGTCGTCCCTTTGCTAGACCCGGCCCCGGCGATGGTCTGTGCCTGCAGGCGGCACCCTAGCAAACACCACCACACAATTTGCGTCAACTTTTCTGCTTAGAAGCTTTTGCTCAAAGCGACAGCAACGTCATCGTGTCTCAAGCGTCGGTTAAAACCTCAGTACCTTCGCAACGGGGGCAATTAGCAGTCGAGACGTTTTTAACGCAAATGCTCATTGGACGTCATGTACGCGTTTTAAGAAATCGTCTATCTAAAATGCATTTTAGCTAAGCAGTTTTAGCAGCTTATATAGCTCTTCTTTTCTTCCAGAACACTTGCACTAATTAAAGAGAAATTATAATGGGATGTTTCAGAAATGTAGGAACATGGTATGTTGCTGGATTTAGCCACAAAGTCTGATCCGAGAAACAGGGGTCAGTTTGAGAAACAGTGGAAGGTTGCATGTGTGTTAAAACTCAAATAGTTCACTCTAGTCTATGTTATGGTCTTATTGCATCTAAATTAAATGTTAATTCATATGACACTTAGTATATGATGTTGTTTTCTGCCATGACGGCAACTGTCTTTTCTCCAGATTTTGTATCTACCAGGACTTACAGAGAAAGTAGAATGTCTTAGCCAGCTGATAACGATTACAGCCAGGAAAGATGTCATCATTGACACCCGTGCAGATTTGGACAGTCCAACATTAAGCTGGTTTCTTAAATCACCACTATGGCAATATCGACCGGGGCTCTGTTTTCTAATTGCCTGTGATTCAGATGGGTTGAGCTGAAACAGCAGAAAGAATTTTTGGGTAATTTGGTCTCTTCATGTAAATATAGTTATTGTTTATATGGGTTACTTAAGGCTAGAGTGTCTTGCTGAGTAGTAATTGGTTGCAGTCTGCAATCTGCTTTGCCAAAAATTAATCAACACCTCCACCAGAAAGTCAGAGGGGAAAAAAATCAGGGGTCCATTGTGATTCTGTTTCCTTAGGTCAGTTTAAGACCAAACGTTTTAAAATGCTCTCTAAGTGCCTGACTAGGGTCCACAGCCCCGACTGACCATTAAGTCACTGAAGTTGTTTTGCCTGAGCTGAAAATGTTTCAGATTTACTTAATCAAGCTTGTTTTTTAAGCACTCATGTGTGAGGCAAACGTGGTTCTGTTTATTCTAGGCTTTTATATCCTCTTGCCTCAGGACAAAGAAAATATTTTTTGTTCATACGAACATATTTATCAATTTCACTTTTAACAGAAAGCCCAGTTTTCTGCCACACTTAAACTATTGGTGCTTGTGTGCCTTTGTGCACAAAGGAATATAATGAGCTGGAGAAGGCAAACATAAATGCTCGGTGACTCACTGGTCCTGTGCTGCCTTTCAAATGGATTTCTATGTTTATTAGAATCCATCTTCTAATTTGGATACCGCTTCAGTGGCACCTCAGAGGCACAAAGCAGGTTATGGGGCAGCTGCAGCAACGGGGCGTCTTCACAGAAGCCTGCAGAGACGAGTGGCTGGACGCCCCATAAAGCCAAGCACTCTAAAAAGCACTCCTGTTGCATTGTTTTTTTTTGTGGGGGGGACTACAGCATGCACGCCCACGGCGTGAAACCGAGGCTGACCCGGGTGCACTGGAAAACACCACAGCGCACTGCCAGTCCAAAGGGCGGCTAAATCGTTGCCTGCTGTTAAAACACTGAGTGGCTGGTAATGTTTCGGGAGAGAAGAGGAACCCATTTGCCTGGACAGATCTGCTCTCCACCAATGACTGTCAGCTGTAAATGCAAATACAGGGCCTGATGACGCAGAGTGACCCCCCCCCCCCAAAAAAAATGCATGCCTGCCAATTTACAGGCATCCAGCTGCATTAAAAGTGATTTTAATGGTAAGAAGCGGCAAAGCAAGCATCTCGCTCCTATTAAATATCCCTGTGTTAATAGGAACAGGTGATTGATGATCTTACCACAGGAATAACTAAGACAATTCATCTTTTATTAAAGCAAACTGTCAAATCAGTCTCAAGCAGCGTGGGGTACAAACAGTGGTTGTGGAAGTGGCGTGTTCTCAATTGGCAGGACATGCCGCGTTTCCTGTTTATACATGGTTTTGATGTAGCTGAGCTTACCTTCTCTGATTGGCTGACGCCCCGATGGGGGCCGTAAGCAGTGGCAGGGAGATGAGGCCCCGCGGGGGGCCCGACTCTCCCAGTGGGTGCGGCCCAGCCTCTGGGATCCCCTGGCTGCCTGCCCATTCCTGTCTGTTAGCTTAAAACTCCTCCACCTGCTTACAGGTAAACGGCAGCTGGGCACTGCAGCGTCCAACGGGCATCGGGGAGTCCACTGCCAACAGTTTACGTGCCTTTTTCATTTTTTTTTTTCCTGCAGGTTTTTACTTGCACGTGCGGGGTGTGAGGAGAAGAGAGACAAACGAGTGCTTGTGTGCGCGTCTTTCCTTTTATTTTATTTTTTAGTAGCATTGCTGTTATGTTAATACGTTCGTGGGGCACAAGCGAGGTTTTCGTCTGACCCGGAGCAATAGCAGTGAAGAGCTTACATGTGTCGGCGAGAGGCGTACTACCATCCTGGCAAGAGAAATGGTAACAGGCACTAATGCTAGTGAGAGAATCGCTAAAAAGGAAAAAAGCAGAATTAATGAGAGCAA
>JAODKL010000045.1:1341841-1353727 GCA_026780765.1 Petrocephalus schoutedeni | reverse complement strand
AATTGAATTATTTACATAAAAAATATAACAGTTTAATTTCAATACTGCGCGGCTCAAAACAGGAACGTAAAAGTTACATAAGCGACAGACATAATATCTCTGACATTCGCACCATTATCATCGCTTCTGTGAGTTACTACAAAAGAGGTAATTTCCCAGGTGCCTGGAATCACGCACCGCAGTCTGTTACCCCAAATTACCACAGTATGGATCACAGCGGGCAGCTTATGGGGCACTGACAGCGCCATGCGCCGTCCGTGCCTCACCTATTGGTCCCCCGACACATATGCAAACGTCTGCTTTCGGGACATAAACTGGTCATTTAAAAGTCACTTGCGGACCAGTTGTCACTTGGAATGGTCCGAAATAGCCAGAAGATCCGGATGGTATTTAACGAGGCACTGGGGGCGTCGAATGGACGTTTATATTCCAGAAGGAAAACGCGAGAAGCGGCGACTAAGGACGCCGTCGCGTATCTGTCGCCCGGGTCCCTTGGAGATGCGTCGTCGATGGTCCCATGAGTCAGAAACTGGGACTTTGTAGGCCAGTTGAGAGTACAGACAGCACTCACCTTGCCCGCAAAGACCCAACCTCAGACACATTCCCGAAAGGCAAGGCGCATGGAGGCAGGTCCCGGTCCGTAAGAGATGCTGTTATCACCCCACAAAGGCCGTTCCTATATACAGCCACCCTAAGAAAACTATATTTCCCATCAGAAAGTATCGGGGTTTCTGAGCGGCCGAGATGCGGCAATTCCCCCCGTTCGCAGGGCGGCCAGACGCTCCGGTCGCATTACCTCCGGACTGACGAGTCCCGCCGCGGCTCCCCCCCGTACAACAGGCGGTCTGTGCAAGAAGGAACCGCGCACGGCGAGGATGGGGCGGCCGCTACGCGCTCGCTACACGCTCACTACACGCTCACTACACGCTCACTATGCGCTCACTACGCGCTCACTACACGCTCACTACACGCTCGCTACGCGCTCGCTATGCGCTCACTATAAGTTCACTACACGCTCGCTATAAGTTCACTATACGCTCACTATAAGTTCACTACACGCTCACTATAAGTTCACTACACGCTCGCTATAAGTTCACTATGCGGTGCGGCTCGGTCCAACCTCGCGGTCACTCGTGATCTCACGCGGGCGTCGAGTTAGGCAACATGATCCTTAAAGAAGCTGCAACATGTTTAGAGGGAAGAAAAGCACATTTGTAGCCGACTGTCCGCCGCGACGGGGGGGAATGTTAATTCCATCACAGCCGGGAAAAAATACCTATTTGTCTCGCAAAACCGTGGAAAGTTTTCCGCCGCCTTTACGCATCCGCGTGTCAGTGACGTTATCCTCGCGGATCCGCCGCGCGTCTGCGGACGTGCTTGCCATAACTGACCAGTCAGACCGAGTGCGAGTCGGTGACTCTCCCTTCTGGCGCAGGCAAGCTCTGCCCTCCCAAACGTGGAATTCTAGGTAGCGAACTGATCACTTTGTCAGGGCCTCTGCAGACAATTATTGAATAGATTAGTGTTGCCACCAGTTGGAAATCAGAGGTGTTGCACCGTTTTCTAATTTATTTCTACGACATATAGTCCTGCACGTGCACTGCAACTGGTAAATGATTGTCAGTTGAACAATGTGATACCGAAAGACAATTTGAATGTTACTATAGGCCGAACAGTTCACTATTAGAACAGCAGATTAATATTACAATGAAAAAGAATCTTATTGATATTCGCCGGTAGCAAAGATCCAGCAAAGATAAGCCATTCCTGTATATGTGTCAAGGGGTTAAAGTGTATCTGATTGTTTTAACTTTACTGTTTCATAATGTTTCTTCCTAACAATGTTTCTTCCTAAGAGTGAATTATTTTGCATTTAAAGGTTCAGTGTTAGAATACTAATTGGTAACTGGATACAGTCTGCTTTTCGTCTTAAGCGACTCCTTGTGGCGAAGGCGCAAAGAATATATTATTCGCATAATGCATAAAAAGTATGTATCTTACTTAATCCTTTTAATTAAACCGTAAATATGTCACTTATCACACCTATTACACAGCACTGTTATAAATGCAATGAAACTAATAATTTGTAATTAGTTGTGAGATATTTCCTAGGAAATTGTATGGAAATATATTACGATACATGATGTGTAACGCCCCTGAATCGAATACGCAGTTGTGATTCGCGTTTACAATTCACTTGCCCGATTTTAAAAAGGCGTCTTCCGCCGTCTTTCCCCCAATAAGGCACGGACGGGGTTCGAACCCGCGATCTTCGGTTTACGAGACCGACGCCTTACCACTTGGCCACCGCGCCTAACAACGAAATTTTCGCTGGTTTTGATTAACTGACATTATATAATAAATGTCTTTGTAGTAATTCAAAGAATTATATCTGTCATATATGCCAGAATACATATGGAGCGGGAAAAGAATTTAGAGAAGTATTTTTTCGACAATACCACCAATCATATACTGACAGTGTTGATCTGATTAGTTAAGAGTGCCTCTCCTTTTCCCTGTAGTAATGTGATAGGCCCCCACAACAAGTATCCAGAGCAGTTTATAGCACGTGGAAGTCATTTGACACCGATTTTAAAAATAACTTGCGCATATATAACCACAATGATATTTACTTCAGATCGTTGTAATACTCCATGCATGCAAGTTAATTCCGGTTAATTCCCATAAACGCGATAATGAGCAATGCTAAATCATACCAGCATAGCTTGGCATTACAACCAAACGGGTGAAAAACAAAAGAAACCAATCAGACTGCCGGGCGCCGCGGTATAACAAGCGTACGACCTCCTCCGGACAATTTACACTCGCAGGAATAAGCGTTTTATCCTGGCGTGGTTCTCGCGCTTGCATAGACCGCAAAATGCTGCCCACTTTAGCCTACAGTCCAGTCGGTGAGTCGGCTGCTTACCGACACCCGCCAGTTGCGCTAATGTTAGAAAGAATAACGTTTTCAATTAACGCGCTAACTATTCCATGCATTGAACTCGCAGGCTCCATTGCAGAACATGCAGGAGAGTACGGACACTAGAGGGCTAGAAAAGGCGTAATGTGACGTCAGCTATCCGCTTAATTTATAACCATCTCAATATGGCATTGTACAACTATAACGCGGGCAACTGCAAAAAAGTGCGTGACATTCAGCATTCTAATATATAACACAAATTTGAAACTATCGCTCCTAGGTACAGATCTACTGATGAGACCTGTTGATGAGCAACCGCAAGACTACTGACACTTTAAAGATGTGCCTGGGCCTGTTAATAATGCAGTAAAATGTATAGTGAATTTTACATATTGCATGGATGTAGGTGAGTGCAGGAGTTTGGTAACTCCATAGTAATCGGTTTGATATACTGTATACAATCAGTATTTAAATTCTACGACATTATTCTTCTTATGCAGAATTGAGTTTAAATGCGCTATTATTAATTCTCAGTTTTTTATCTCCGTAATATAAACGTTTAATATAATAAGGCTAAGAAAATTCAAATTTAGAAAATAAAAATAATAATATACTGTTGTGTTTCGAGGCATCTTCCCTCACCAGTCCTATGAATTACATCCATGCATCTTAAAGGCACTTGTCCGGTACAATGTGACAGAGCACAGTGTTAATAAAGAAAATAGTATTGTTTTTCTAATAATTGCATAAAAGTGGGCAGAATATGCTTTAGGGTTACTCTGAAGCTATTAGTACTATGGCTCTATCATTGATCAATTGGTCATTGATTAAATATGTACAGTTACAGCATGACTTGGTGGAAATGAGTACTCACAGGAGATGGACTATATTCCCGTATATTAATGTTTATCTCGTTCTGATAAGGCAGACAAAAACGCTAGCATTCTCAGATTCAATGACTGATGATTGCTTATTGACGTAAAAAACTCACTGAATTTCCAAATCATATTTATTATGGTTTGTTTGCGTTAGGCTTTGGAACACTGGCTGTGCTGGATTATTGTGCTGCGTCAGTCGCCAAAGGGATTAACCCACTTTGGTTTTGATTTCTGATTGGGTTAAATCAGAGAGTGATTGTCAGAGCCTGCTAATCCCACCCATGGCCGATGTGGGCGTAGCATGTGGCAATGAACAGGCCTGACCATTTGGAACATATCATAAACCATGAAGGCCATGTTCAGTGGCATGGACCAGCTTCATGATAGCTGTACGCATATGGGTCCCGTGGAGAAGAACATCCAAGGGCTGCTGGACATGTTTATTTTCACTGGCTGTCTTCTTGATGACTGTCTGTCATTAAGGAGCCACTACCATGATGGTGAGGGGTGGAAGGACACAGACCATTTTTCGCTTTTGACAATGTTTTATAAACCAGATTAACATTTTTTTGTGCGGATTAATGTAAATTAAGAAACAGGTATAAAGTGGCGTTGATCTGATATCATCCATTGGTGTCATTTACTTCAGAATGTCTCAATGTATAGTCTGTGACCTGCTGTCCAAAGTGTCCAAATGTTTTGGTGCACTTAAGTTGGACTTTGTTGAGACTAAGTGGGCACCCTTGTGTTTCAAAATGGAATAATAGACAACACATGGACCAGACACATAATGAAACACATTTGACACCTTCAAAAGATTAAGAAGCATGTTAAACTTGCATGAAGGAGAAGGTAGTATTTCACAAGACACAAAGTATCTGAACAAAATCAAGGCTGAAGCACAACCATATGACGGAAAACAATGGCGATCTTGCAATAGTGGTTTCAAGCTTTCCAGTGAACTTGTTCGACACAAGGAGCACACAGCAGCCTGTTATCTGATCTACATAAGCACATATACAGCTACGAATGTCACTACGTATGTGGTTATAAATTGCCTTTTTGATGTTGTGGGATCAAATATTCAACAATGAAGTTCTGGCATCTCGCATCATTTATAGTATTTTTAGTCGATTGTTATTGGTTGGTTTCGCTTCCTTCTGCTGTCTCCGACCTGACGTTCGGAGGCGGACTCGGGAGCGGAACGCGTCGTCTGCGGGACTTTCGACTACGGCTCGGTTCTTAGAATTTTACGATCTGCAGTTTCACGTGTATACATCTTGTGTGTGTGTGTATATATGTATGTATGGATGTTTGTATGTACATGTGTATATCTAAACGTTACGGTTTTTTAAAATACGATATATTATCGTATTTTATATATAAACATATTAATCCTGCAGAAAAAAAGTCAAATTACATAAATTGTATTATAATAGTTTATCTTCAAATGTAGCAAAGGAATATTTGCACTGAATAAGCGGCAGGAATGGAAGCCTTCACGTGTAAAAAGTGGTACTTTGCGTATTCGGATAGGCCTGTATAAAAATATATAGCTAATGTGTAGCATTTTCCTTACAAAGCAGCTTTATAAAACAAACAATTTTATATTTTAGATTTCACAGAGCCATATAGTCAACCATGTTGGACTTGTTTTATTTTTATTGTTTTTTCAGTTTGTTAAATGAAAAACGTTTTCACTACCAAAATGTTTTTTTCATCTGACGAAAACTTTGATTAAAAATTAAAAACTGGTTAAGTAAATGCCACCCCCACAAAAAAAACAGACCAAAACCATAAAGCGGTGAGACTTGAGTTTAGCGACTACATTACCCATGATGCATCTTGGCATCAGTACATTGCGATTTCCCGCAAAATAGTTTCAAAGAGGAAAGGAGCGCGAGCGGCAAATTTTGTTCTCTACCGAACTTGGCATTTACGGCTCCGATTTGATTGACGGGGCAATAGACCAATGGCGATGCTCAGCAGTTCAAATCGGCGACTGCTATTCGATCGCATCCTATAGATGGGCGGGTGCTGTTGCCCACATCGGGGTCGATTGTAACTCGCTAGCGAGGAGAGTTAAACGGGAGTTTTGTCTGTATTCGGGGGGGGAAAACAGTGATTTCAATATATTTATTTTAATCTGGATAAATACCCGAATGCTCCGTTTCTTTTAAATGTCGAGAAGAAAGTCTCTAAGGTTGAGATTTCTTGAAGGATCCCTAGAAACCGCGTCCGAATTTCATCATTTAGAACCGCATGTACCGCTTCTTTGATGGCTTCTGCCGAGGCGCCTAGCTACGGGGCCAGCGGCGTCGCGCGCTAGCCGCCCGCGGGACCCGCCTAGCTACTCGCTTATTCTTTATTTTCATTTTCTTTTCCGCGCCGAAGCGGAGCCGCGTTTCCTTTTCGTACATTTTCTCCCGATACGAAGCGGCGCGGAAGCCAGTCGCGTCCGGAGCCCGTCTCGCTGTAGCCGGCCGGCTGCGGTTTATGTGCCGCTCTGGAAGTCGGCGGATCGCCCGCAGCTCGCCGCCCGGCTCGCCGCCGCGTTCGCCCGGCTAGTGCCCCCGGGCGCCCAGTTCGCTCCGGGGAAGAGGACGCGCCCGGCGGCATGGCTCCGCAGAAGCACGGCTCGGGCTCGGGCTCGGGTTCGGGCCCGGGTTCGGGCGCCGGCGTGGCGTGCGGCGCCGGTGGGAAGGCCAACGGCGGCGTGTACCCGGCCTCGGCGGCCGCGATGTCGGCGGCGAAGAAGCCGAAGATGGAGCTGATCCAAGCCGACCACGAGCTCTTCCTGCAGGCCTTCGAAAGTGAGTCGGGCCTCCGACGCGCGTTTCCCGGCCCGTTAGTGCCGATGCGCCGCCGGTCCTACGCGGTCACCGGCTCTCGGCGGCCGGGTGCCGGCTGGCTACGGAGGGACGGGCGGACAGACGCCCGAAGCCGCGTAACTGTGTCGCTTCCCGCGGCGATCGGCTTAAATAACCCGCATTATGTCGGGCTGCGATCGCCGGCGTCCTTCTGAGAGCCCCGGTACCGCGCCGGGGGAAATGGTTCCGATGGAGCCCGTGGGCTTCCTGCCTCTCGGAACCGGCCTGTCAGCTTTGATGCTCCTCCGAAGTGTCTAATTGATTAGAGACAAAGTCCATTTGGTCATTATGTGGGGGGGGGACCCGGCATTTTGGGTTTCTGACTGGGTGTCCCTATCATTTGGGTTCGGTGCGCTGTCCCCGGCACCTTGATCATTTCGGGCATCCCGCGGATCGGGTGTCGGACGTCAGGCTCCGGATGACGCGGGTCGCCGCCTGTGACCGGGACCTGGTGCCGGTTCGCATCCTTCCTCTCGAAACTCGTCTAAATGCTCCTAAGAATCCGCGTCGCTGCGTGTCGCGGAAATGTCTGCTTCTTTCTGTGTCTAACATTTCCTTCCGAAGCGCGACTGACAGGCCGCAGCGGACCGGCCCTGCCGACATTACCCTTTGGTCGCTTTCTTTCCCCATTTCGAACGACGAGCCCTTTCTGAATTGTGCTTTTGTGATCCTTTACTTTTCGCAGAACCAACGCAAATCTACAGGTTTCTTCGAACCAGGAATCTCATTGCGGTAAGCAGAGATTCTTAGACGCATTGGGACGCTGCTGCCTTGTTTGCTCATTTAATGTATTTTCCATGGTTTTTGGTCATTTGCGTTAACCATTTCGATTCGCTTTCCCCTCCAGCCTATATTTTTGCACAGAACTCTTACATATATGTCCCACCGGAACTCTAGAACAAACGCCAAAAGGTAAAAAGAAAAGCTATTGATTATCTGCTCGTTTTACCAAATGAATTGGAATGGGTTTTTGGTAGTTGGTTGCACTTAATGTAATATAACTGTAAACTAGATATTGGTATTTTGCTAAGAAAATGTGTGATTGAAACTGAACCGTTTACAGCACCTTTCCATTTACACAGAAGAGTGGAAGTCTGACTTAATGGAAAGCAATGGACTGTGAAAGTCTGTTGAGTCAGGGATTATGTGTCTACAGATTAATAACTGCGTTGGCTTTCTGAACGCGCTTTTGGACACCCACGACAACTGTGTGGCGATGTGTAATCTATCAAGTATATGAATCAAATGATTTCGTGAGAAAATACTTTTGACTGTTAACTGTGTTGCTAAAAACTAAAAGGTGGTTGTGTGGGGGCAAAGGGGCCAGAGTGGGTTTGTTGCGTGGAGTTTGGCCAGCTTTGAAAATCCCCAAATATTCTTGCAGCTGGTATAAGACGGGGAAATTTCCTAAAATCTACCTTATCTGGGGTCAAAGCCTACAGTCTACATGTATCCATAGCCTCCTGGGGGAGGGAGCCTTAAACTGGCCATACTGGTGAAAATATCCAGCTTAATATATAGTCTCCCCTACATACACATGCCATGGTCACTGTAGTTGTTTCTCTGCATTCAGGAAGTCTTTCAAAGTGGACGACATGCTGTTCAAGGTGGAGAAGATGAGAGGAGAGCTGGAGTCACACAGGTGGGAGTCGGGCATCCTCGGTGGCACTGCCGTCTCGCCGCTCCGCTCCTAATTCTTCTGTGTAATTCCCCACAGCTTTGCATCCCACCTGCAACTCACCTTCACTGGATTCTTCCATAAAGTCGGTAAGTTTCCGCGATTTGCCGGGCGGCTCGCCGCGGCCGCAGCTATACGGTGGAGGTCTTCTTGCTTCGTATCGCGCCGAAGCACCTTACCCTTTGACTCCTGCAGAAAAGCCATCGCAGAACTCGGAGAATGAGCAGAACTCTGTGTCGTTGGAGGTGCTGCTGGTCAAAGTCTGCCACAAAAAGCGGAAGGTGAGTCTCATCGCCCGCCTTTGTTAAAGGGGCGGTTCACCCCAAAACTGGGAAAAAAAAGATGTTAGAGGGGCTTTAGTACAATATATCCATCTGGGTTGTTCTGCTAGGAGATATCTAGTTTTGGAGATGTCAGCTGTATAATTGTCGGTCTTTCCTCAGATATAATGGGACTGAATTTCATTCTGACTGTGATGGTGAAGGCACCAGAAAAAAGAGCAATGTCTCTTACCAGAAATCGTGACCCAGCTACTCAAAATAATCCACAGGCTTTGCTGTGAGCAGTTTAATGCAGGAACTATTTTCTTCTGCCGAACTCCACACACCAGTCCTGTGCTCAGAAGATGCGACCACGAGCACCCTGGTGCTTTCTTCTGCAGAGTGAGATGGTGTTTGGAGCTCAGTGGAAGGAAATGGGTGTGAACTCCCCCTTTTAAAACCAAAGTATAATAAAGCTACTCAGTTGCAATTGTCACGTGAGCCTCCCTTGTTGTCTTTGCTGCAGATTTTGCCGATAGCAGCCCTCAGTAATCTACCATGTAAAAGATGTTTATCTCTCCCGGGCGTATCTCTGTGACCTTCCTTCTGTGCTTTCAGTTCCATGGTCTTGCCTGCTGTTGTTCATCTGTGGAAATTGTTTGTTTCCAGGATGTAAGTTGCCCAGTCAAGCAAGTGCCTACAGGTAAGAAGCAGGTGCCTTTGAACCCTGACACCAGCCAAACAAAGCTGGGCAGCTTCCCATCGCTGGTGGTCTCCAGCAACGAATTCGAGCCCAGCAACACCCACATGGTGAAGTCCTACTCGCTGCTCTTCCGGGTGTCGCGGCCGGGCAGGGAGGAGCTGAACGGCCTGGCCAACGGCGAGGTGGAGAATATCGGTGAGATTTAGGCTGCGTTCCCGCAGCTTTGTGATCTACTGGTGCTTTTTCCATGATTTTGTCTCCTGTACTGTGGGAAAATGCCCCATTTCTCTCCTATTATTATCTCCAGATGTCAACGAAGAGCTTCCATGCAGGAAGAAGAGGAACTCATCCCACAGAGTAGATGGGGAAACCACCTACGTTGCTCAGATGACGGTCTTTGACAAGAACCGGTGAGCGTCCTGCCTTTGCTTTGCTCCGTCACTGTAAGCGGTGAATGTTAGACTGTGATCAGCGCTGAAAGTTCTGGAGAGTCGTGTATATTGGTTTTGTGGGACACTCCTTACCCTTTTAATCGTGATGCCTATTTGCGCGCTCTCGGCGTGAACTCTTGTCGGTAGACGTCTGCAGCTGCTGGACGGGGAGTATGAGGTGTCCATGCAGGAGATGGAGGACTGTCCCGTCAGCAAGAAGAGGGCGACGTGGGAGACCATCCAGGATGGGAAGGTGCGTATGTCACGTGGCATTCGTGCTGCACGCTCGGGGTGGCCAGCTGAGTGGCCTCTGGGTGGGAGCTTGATAAAATGACAGGACACAAACCTTGACTGACTGATTGCCTGTGGTTCTGATTGATGTGTTATCAGATAATCTGAGGTGTGTGTGTGTGTGTGTGTGTGTGTGTGTGTGTGTGTGTAGTGGCTGCCTCCGTTTGAGACATTCTCTCAGGGACCTACGCTGCAGTTCACCTTGCGCTGGACAGATGACATCGGCGACCGCTCCACTGCGCCCGTGGCCAAGCCACTGGCCACGCGCAACTCGGACTCGGCACCTCCAGAGAGCCGGCCCGGCCCGCTCAGACCCGCTCAGGCAGTAGGTGAGGGGAGGAACAGGATGCTCCCGAACACGCCCCCTGCTGGGGAAATGGAGACGCTCGCACGTGGCACTGTGGCCCAGCTGTGAACCCACGGCAGGTCGGCTGCGGGTGGCGGCGTCCATGTGCACGTGTGCGGTGCGTGTGCGTCAGGTCCGCCCCCGCTGTGGGCTCGTGTGGGTGAGCTGCTGGCCCGTCAGCTCTGATGCAAGTGACCTTTACCGGCCACGTAACGGCCACCTCCACTCAGCTCTTCAGAGTCTAGTGGCCTGCAGTCATCGCTTCAAGTGAGAGGAGAACTGGGCCCGCTGGACAGAGTGCATCAAACAAAATGCACCCCTCAGTCGCAGGAGGATTTCGAGTGATCTCCCTTTTTTTGGAGAATCTGTTGTCAGATTTCCTAATACAAACGCAAAGATGTGGTTGCTGATACCGCAGTAGGGTGCACAAATAAATGCCACGTCAATGCGTGCTATACTCTGCATGCCGCACTGTTCCACTAAACAACCCACTCAGAAGGGCTTGCATCTTTCCTACACATTTATACAGCCGCCTCTCAGGGGTGCTTAGCAGGGTTTCTCCTGATCCTGGCAGCAACTTGGCATCTGGAACCTTTTGTTGACTTGAGGCACAATTTCTTGAACTTGAGTAGGAAGACTGTGTCCTTAAGGTCTCCTGATGGCATGGAGCTACCTTGAAAAGGCATCTGCAGCCTCAGTGATACATCGGTCTCACCGCTAATCGGCATGTGGGACATCGATGGAGGCCGCTGGGGGTGACTGACGTCTCTCCTTTTTGCTCTGGTTTCTTACAGCTGTTAAAGATTCCATTAGCACAGATGTCCAGACAAAAAGAGAGCAGATTATACTTGAACCTCGGCAGAAGCTTCGCATATTTTATCAGGTGAGGAGCCCAGCTGTGACATTTGAGCATTTGATGACCGCCATGCCTGTTTTGATCCCACGAGATTGGCAGACTTTACATCATTAAACTTTCCACTGCCACGACCAGTTTAGTTCTTTTCATGTCATCATGTCATGCTGTAATGTTGTTCCGGTTTTGACTTTTCACTCTGGTTATCTGCATGGTGATGACATCTTCTGTTGGTGGTACAATAGATTCCTACGTAAGTCTTTCTCACTTCTTTTATTTATTTATTTTTTTAAAATGTCCCTCTTCAGTTCCTGTACAATAACAACACCAGGCAGCAGACGGAGGCCCGGGACGACCTGCACTGCCCCTGGTGCACGCTGAACTGCCGCAAGCTGTACAGCCTCCTCAAGCACCTCAAGCTGTCCCACAGCCGCTTCATCTTCAACTACGTGGTGAGCGGGGCTCCGCGGGGCTTCGGCCTGGGCGCGCGGCTCGCGGGGTTCCATAGGGCTTCGGCCTGGGCGTGCGGCTCGCGGGGCTGTGGGGGGCTTCGGCCTGGGCGTGCGGCTCGCGGGGTTCCATAGGGCTTCGGCCCGGGCGTGCGGCTCGCGGGGCTGTGGGGGGCTTCGGCCTGGGCGTGCGGCTCGCGGGGT
>JAODKL010000045.1:1323495-1341741 GCA_026780765.1 Petrocephalus schoutedeni | reverse complement strand
GGGGTTCCATAGGGCTTCGGCCTGGGCGCGCGGCTCGCGGGGTTCCATAGGGCTTCGGCCTGGGCGCGCGGCTCGCGAAGGTTGACGCCAGCACGTCTGCATATGATATCCTGTCGTGATGAATCTTTGTCCTCCTTGTCTTGTTGTGAAGTCTTCGCCCATTAGCTGTGACATTTATGTTGGGTGGGTGGGGGGCGTCTGGGCTGTCCCCTTAAATGTTTCTAGTGTTTACGGGACATGAACTGCTGTTAAGCAGGATGGCCTATAAGGGGAGAGGAAGCTGGACGCTGTCAGGGACCCCTACACGGGTATTAGGGTTATGGGTTGAGGGACCTGCCGGCACCTCCTGTTCTGACAGTGGTTTGGCCGGCACTTAGCACCGCTATCAGGATCAGTATGGGCAATACTAACCTTGGTATCGGGTTGAATCGGGTCGAACAGAAAATCGGTGGTATCGCCCATCCTTATATTAAAGTCTGTGTTTGACCACTTTGAATTTAGCTTCTTGGGTTTAGAAGGTCGCTGTCCAATCTGATGGCCCTGCCTGCCCCCCCTCCCCACCCGCAGCCTCACCCCAAAGGAGCCCGGATAGACGTGTCCATAAATGAGTGCTACGACGGTTCCTACGTGGGCAACCCTCAGGACATCCACAGCCAGCCGGGCTTCGCCTTCAGCCGCAACGGACCCGTCAAGCGGACGCCGGTGACGCACGTGCTGGTGTGCAGGTGGGCCCCTCTGCTGCCCTCTTGTGGTGACCTCGGGGTTCGGCATTAGCGATACGCCCTAGGGCGGTGGTGGCCGTATCCTTAACGTCACCCCAAAACTGAAACAAAATGTTTGAGGGGCTTTAGCGTCACTGCACAGAAGACATCAGCACGCCGGCTCCATCTTCAGCTTCGTGATATGATTGGTGTGTAGAGTTTGGTAGAAGAAAATGGTCCTGGAAGTAACTTGCTCGTGATTTCTGGTAAAAGACATCGTTGTTGAATTTTTCAAATGTGTCTTTCAAATTTTTGCCGCTTTAATCAAAAAGGAAAAAATGCCATTCAGTCCCATTATATTCGAGAGACGATCGACATTTCTGTGGGCAATCATTTTTGCTTCCCTCCAGTTCCCTGGCATAAACGTGGACTGCCTAGGGCTTTGAGGAACACTGCTCTAGACGGCTCCCAAGCCCCTCCAAAACGCATCTTTCTTCAGTTTTGGGTTGAACTGCTCCTTTAAGCAGAGATTTGACATGAGCTGACTTAATTTCCGCATGAATGGTTGAGAATGGTTTGTCTAGGTTAATGCCCCCACAGAGTGAGTGAGAACTGTAGGGCTCTCATGCCGGCTCCCATCTCCCCCAAGGCCCAAGCGCACCAAGCCCAGCCTGTCCGAGTTCCTGGAGTCGGAGGACGGCGAGCTGGAGCAGCAGCGCACCTACATCAGTGGCCACAACAGGCTCTACTTCCACAGCGACAGCTGCATGCCCCTGCGACCCCAGGAGATGGAGGTGGACAGCGAGGACGAGCGGGACCCCGAGTGGCTGCGCGAGAAGACCATCACGGTGAGCCCCATATCACCTACCGTTATCGCGATATCTTTCACTTGGACGGCGACAGTGTTATCGCGGTATTGCTTATTTTTACTCATTTAGCCTATACCCAGCTGAAGTGTATCCTTTTGGCAGGATGGCACCATGCGTTAATAGGCCAGTTGCACTTTTTACCACGCACCTTTCGTGTCTGTCCCTGTGTCTGTCCCTGTGTCTGTCCCGGCATCAGAGTGTTTCGTAGAAAATTCACACAATGCAGATATACATATATAAGGACAAGTACTCCGACTGCAACTGCTCTTTGGACTGCGAAAGCTTTGTGGACAATAAAATGCTGTTGTATAGTCAGGCTGCTGACTTCTCGCGGTGATAACGGTACAGTGCAGTCCTTGTCATTCTCCCGTTGGCTAAGCGGACAGCGTCACCTCTGCCGTTGCCTCCAGGGCGACCTTCTCCGGAGTAAAATGATCGTATTCTCGCCCACAGCAAATAGACGAGTTTACAGACGTCAACGAGGGTGAGAAGGAGGTGATGAAGCTCTGGAATTTGCACGTTATGAAGCATGGGTATGTCAAGTATCTGCTGCCGACTTTTACCAAACCATTTTATATTCCAAAATAGTGTCTTCAGAAGGGAATTTGCTGTCTGGATGTTTTGTTGGTTGTTTTAATGGGTTGTCCTGGGACTGATGGGGGTGTGTTTGGCGTCTCCTTGCAGTTTCATAGCCGACAATCAGATGAACCAGGCCTGCCTGCTTTTCGTGGAGAAATGTGGATCCTACATCATGGAGAAAAACTTGTGCCGCAATTTCCTCCTGCACCTGGTCAGCATGCACGACTTCAACCTGATCAGCGTGGTGACCATAGACAAGGCCATGGTGCACCTGCAGGAGATGCAGCGCCAGTGTGGCTCGGGGGCTGAAGGTCCCGAGGAGGGGGAGGAGCCACTGGACGCCGAGGGGGAGGAGCCACTGGGCGCCGAGGGGGAGGAGCCACTGGGCGCCAAGGAGGAGGTGGCCGCACTGCCCGCAGAGAACGGTGCCCGCTCGCCCGGCGAAGACGACCTAAAACACGCCAAGCGGCAGAAACTCTGAACGGCCTCACCCGCCTGTTATGGCCGACGGTGGGCAAGGGGGAGGGATTGGCCTGGAGTCAGCGGGAGACTAAGGCACAGCCTACATTCCGAGCAGGCGCTCCGAGGGACGCACGGGGGACGAGTCTGAATGAACGGGAGTCTGACCAGGATGGTGGTTTTGGTGCCTGTACACTAACACGTCAATGCATCACTCTTTGTGTATGTGGGTTTTTTTTTTTTTTTTTTTTTTTTTTTTTTTTTTGTCCCGCCTCTCAAGTGTTGCTATGGCAACAGACGAGTCATTACTGCACATTGAGCTTGAGCATTGAAGGGGGGGGGGTTCCAGCTCAAAGTATCTGTTGACCTCCTGTTAACCATAACAGTCCGTCATATTTTAGCACTTGTCCTGTTTATATATACCCATTTTTGGGAAGACTTTTAATATATTTTGAATAGAAACAAATTCAGACATTTGACTCGTTTTTTTATGGGTAGTCTGATGCATTCTGGGATCATGAAAAGGAAAACTTTTTTTTTTTCTCTCTCTCTTCACTTTGGTGCCGTTCAGAAACAGCCCTTTATGGGGGCCACCGACGGGCCCACCCATGTTCCAACTTCTCAGCAATGTCGGATCAGTAATGCCCAGCCAAGTGCAGCAGTGCCTCAGGAATGGTTCCTTCCTGCCCCGTAGGACAAGCTGTGTGATGCAGGACTGGGCATGTTACTGAGCTATATGCAAGAATGGTGGTCTGTCCACTGTAATTTACAGGGTATATATATACTGCGTACACTAAACAGGAAACAGAACCTCTGTCGGTGTTCCACTGCATGCAGGAACATGTATTACTCATGCAAATGTTTACAATTCTTTTCTTTTTTGTCCCATGGAAATTTGTTTTGTGTACTTACTACTATTGCTAAGTCACAGGCATGACTTGGCCTATAAAGTGTCAAGCACTGAGTCCCACCGACCCCCCCCATGGCTCTTCGGTTTGTTACGGCTTCACCATGCAGCGAAGGTCTGTCCTGCTGTCCCTTGTCCCGAGTTTAAAGGGGAAGAGAGCGTGAAGCCACTCCCTCTTTTGGAAGTCCTTCAGATTAATCCGCTGAACTCTTTATTTGGACTTGTATAGTATATATGGTATGTGTATTGTGGAATTGTGGGATTCCTGCTCCCCAGAGAAACGTAATTGTCAGGAGGAAGACTATTTTCTTTTTCTTTTTTTCTTTTAGGCAACGATGCCTGCATCTGCCAGAATCATGCATTTATGAAGTATGTGTAAAAAAAGGCGTATTTGTTTTCAGACCAAAGGGGGATATTTCCCATTTATATCTGATTTTTCTGATTCGTTTTGATTTGCGTCACAAATGGATAAAATTTCTGAAGTTGCTTTTTTGTCCACAACTCGCTTTAATTTGCTGTAGCTGTGCACATATATAAGACTATGGTAGATCGGTTTGGGGAAAAGTAGTGGATATGAAATTTTGCTGAACTTGCTCCTGAATTTTTTTTATTTTTATTTTTTAAACAAGCTGACTGTGCTTCTTCCTGCTTCGGAAAGGACTATTTGCACACAGTGTGTCGGCTCACAGAACGAGGACGGAAGTCCAAAATTCATGAACCAACGTTGTACAACCAGCTTGTTAAAACTTGTGAATTTTGTGATAAGTCATAGAAAATGTTTTTCTATTTAAAATAAAATATTTTTTTTTTCGTTTTTTACAGACACCAGCTGTTGGAGTCTTTTTGTTTTCTATGGGGACAGTGGTAATGAAAAACGCTCAATATCATCAAATGCTCCTACCGTTAATACTTAAATCTCCGCTTACTGTTTTGTCAAAACGCAAGTTTTCCTAACTGGAGGAGAGAATCTGCCCGGGAGTGTGTGGCAGTCATTAATCGGGGGACAGTGGCATCTAGTGGCCATACAGGCGAAGTTCAGGTAATCGCCAGTGGGTTTTCAATGAGAATGAGGAAGGAGCTGCGGTGGTCTTCAACACCACTCAAGCCCCGAATTTTTTCAGGGGGCAACCGAGGTTTGAGTTCCCGTCTGTTAGCCACAGTCATCGCAATTAGGCCTGGCCCACACGTGTATTTTTAAAAACGGGGTTTTTTCCCATTCCGTCGCAAACAAAAATCTCTGTCCACACGAAAACGACACAACGCGCCGTCAAAAGCATGCCAAGCCGACAGGCGGCGATACAACCAACCGTACACTATCACGTCAAACAAAGTAGATAATTATTTGTTTACAGCAAATTGTCATGGTATTAATTTATTTAAAGTCCCCTGGAGCCACGCGATGTTCAAGCTGTACTTGAGCCAGGCTCGTCTCCAGCTCTCGGTAACACGGTGGGCCAGGACCTGGCTGGGTAGGTCAGTCTTGTCATTGGGGTCCAGGCCCACCCTGCCCCCCGGGAAGCCGGGCCCGACTTCAGCACTTAAGCAATCTTAAGAATCCATTGAAAAATACAATACTGCCTGCTAAGAACCAGGGGTAAGATCTCCAATTCTCGTCCGGAATTACAGATAAGTACCGTTTTATTCTGTTTATTGGCATGCAGCTCCATATTTTTAGAACAGATCACCACTAAATAATTTGTGGAATGAATTTTTGTTTTTATTGTTACTTGTGTAGCATTTCACCATGTGCCCATGTTTGCTGCCCTGGTTTAAATGTTTTTTTTTATGCTATGCTAATCTTACAGTTGAGGCAAAATGCTGTGAATGATGTAATCTGTCAAACTGAGCGAGGCATGGCTCCGGCGTCTGCTCAAAGTGATGAACTGCTATGTGTGATATATTTCTATATGCATATATGATGCGTGTGGGTGGGGAGGAGACGTGCGGTCGGTTTGCTGCCTTATTCTAAGCGAGGGGACGCTGACAAATGCAATCTAAAATAGAACAGAATGGAAGAGTTTGCGGGATGCGGTTTCACTCCGTTGCTCCGGGGCATTTGTGCGCGCATCGTGTGCGAGTCACACGCCGTGTCCCCTTAGAAAACAAGGGGCAGCAGGCGGCAGCAGCCCTCAGTCACCAGCGACGGTGGGTTTCAGGTCAGTGCGACTAACGGGGATTTCTCTGGGGGGATGTTACGTGCGTCCTCCGGCCAGCCGTGCCGCAGGTCCTCTGAATTAAAACGATAAATCAGCGGCTTTACTTATTTCAGAAAGCAGAAGTATGTCGATCCGTCCTGTTTTATGTCGTTCTGGCTTTTCTGACGCGTAAGTCAGCAAGTTCAGCGGCCGGGTCAGCATCTGCAGTCCGGGCGGCGACCTCCCCGCTTCCCCCTGCGTCCGGAGCTCCCAGCGCGGCGGCCGTCGGCCAGTTTGTCAGGCTCCCTGGGACCGGCGACAGGAACTGGCCGCACTGCTGGCGTGTAGATGACAGTGGCGCCGATCTCTTCGAAACACCTCGGTACTGCCATTGATTAAAAAACGACTAAATAACACGAAGCATGTCAATTCAAGATCGAAACAAGAAAATTCTTTTGGATTTGGTCCGACAGCCTGGTAACGACACATGTGCCGATTGCGGAGCCCCAGGTGAGTTCCGGGGACGCGCTGGCAGACCGGCAATCTATTTTTAATAAACTATTGTGTTAGGGTCTGTTCAGAAGGGGCGTTTGGGTACACAGGACAGTTTTCATGAACAGTACGTCAGTCATTTCTACCTTAAAATCTTCTTATGCATAAAAAACTGGCTGCAGCATGTTGCAGAAACTAGTGGTTCTTCATCTATTTCGGTATATTGATTCACTTTTCAAAATTCAGCGAATAGATTCAGTACTGTAGAATCTGATTGGCTAGATATTTGCTCTTGGGGACAACCATGCTAACAAGACCTTGCTGAAAGAATCGGTAAAACAACCCGGATGATATGAGACAAAATGCACCAATTGTTTCATGTAAAAAGGCCACAGCTAAAAAGTTTGGACAATTGGCTGCGGATGTTCAATACATTATGCTGAGCCTGTGAAGCAGATTTTCCATTCCTGGTAAGTGTTGTTATTTCCCTGTTCCCAAAAGATCCAGACTGGGCATCCTGCAGTTTGGGCGTCTTTGTCTGCCTGGACTGTTCTGGCTTTCACCGAAGCCTGGCCTCCACCAATCGCGTCAAGTCCATACGGCTGGATTTCTGGGACGATGAGATGGTGAAGGTACCGATGTTTGGACGCGTCTTCCGGCCGTGTGTGGTTTGTGGAATCCTGAGCACAACTTTAAACCTGGCAACAATTTTCCCAGCTGTTTCGTCAGCCAGCAGTCCTTTGTTTTGTACCACTCCAGTTTAAGGCTATTTCTCCTTTTGCTTTTGTGTTATTTTTTTAATGTCCACTGTTGGGTGACTGCTGGTGGAAGTGCGTTTAACCCCAGAATTCACTTCCTGCGAACTGACCAGGAAGCACAGAGTGATGATGTTGCAGGTGCTTTTATGGCATTGCAAATGTATTGTATTAATAAATTGCTTACAAGCCTAGGGGTTCAAACAACATACAAAGTTAAGAAAATTCCCTGACCTGAGGGCTCCCAAATTAGACAAGTTTTGGTGGGATGTGCACATGCAATGAAAGCATTAAACACCACTGGCGTTGATTTCTACGTATTTATAGTTCATGAAAGCCAATGGGAACGAGGCTGGCAGGATGTTCTACGAGAATGACATCCCACCTTTCTACTACCGTCCTCAGCAAAAGGACAGTGCGTAGGTATCACCCAAAAGCACATTTTCAAACGGGTAATTTTGAAAGCCTGGAGAGCTTCTGTCTGGTTGGTTTTCTTTCCTGCCGGGCTTCTGATGAGCCACACCTGTTCTCAGGTAAATACCAGGACATGGTGTGGCTCATCAATAGCTAAGTAGGATAGAAAACCTACCGGACAGGAGCTCTCCAGGACCGGAGTCGGAGACCCCTGCTTTAACCATTCGGTGCCACTGATATTTATGCCGACTGCTCACGTGTGATTCGCTAATCTGCCGTCAAGCGCAGTGTTTCGAGAATGACCAGCCTATACACAACAAGCGCACAGCGAGGTTTATTGAGTTAGCGGTTTCGGTGATACCCGTGAATCGATATGGTACAGAAGAGCAGACTGCCCGTGCGTCTGCGGGGCATGTTCAGCACGACGAAAGGCGAAAAGAGAATTTCCCCATCGGCATCAGTGTTATTATTACTACTATCACTATTATCGTCATTAAAATATCGCCTAGCCCAACTTCCGTCACCCGGTCCAATAGAACACCTTTGGTATGTGGTAGAGTGAGAGATTTGCAGCATGGATGAGCTGACGAATCTGCAGAAATTGCATAATGCAATCATGACGGCATGACTAGAATCTCAAGGGAATGTTTCTGACATCTTTTGGAATCCATGCCATGAAGAATTTAGGCTGTTTTGAGAGCCAAAGGAGGCCTTGCAGTGTTTGTAATAAAGAGTGTATAATTGGTGTATATAGATTTGCTGGTTCGTTTGGAGAAGTTGAAAAATGATTGTCCAACATTTTTGCAAATGCAGAGGAAGGAAGCGTGACAGCATTATTCTAAAATTAGCTATTGTGTAGCTTGACAGAAAGGACATGTAGCAGTTGATTGCTAAACATACATTCTTCGCGTTTTACCAGTCAATGGAGGTCAGTTCTTACTGGTGTTGGCTGGCATCCCCTCAGGCAGGGTTGTGTTAAATTGCCATCTTTCCCTTCATTTCAGCGTTTTGCGGGAACAGTGGATAAGAGCTAAGTATGAGAGGCTGGAGTTCACTGGAGAAAACAGGCACCTCCAAGAAACCTACTCCTCAGGTAAGCCAGGGAGCCCCCTTGGCCTTGGGTAAGCCGGTGAGCCTCCTCTGCCTCAGGTAAGCAGGGGACCTGCTCTGCCTCGCGTAAGCCGGAGACCCGCTCTGCCTCGGGTAAGCAGGGGACCCGCTCTGCCTCGGGTAAGCAGGGGACCCGCTCTGCCTCGGGTAAGCAGGGGACCCGCTCTGCCTCGGGTAATCCGGGGAGCCTCCTCTGCCTCTGGGTAAGCAGGGGACCCGCTCTACCTTGCGTAAGCTGGGGAGCCTCCTCTGCATCGGGTAAGCCACGGAGCCCCCTCTGCCTCGGGTAAGCCGGGGACCTGCTCTGCCTCGGGTAAGCAGGGGAGCCCCCTCTGCCTCGAGTAAGCCGGGGACCCCCTTTGCCTCAGGGGCTGTGGTTTCTCTCCACTCTGGAGCACTTTGCTGAATCTACAATTAAAGGCCATACCATCCTGTATCAAAGCAACATGGAGGAATACAGGCCTTTATGGCACTTTTATCTTGCTTTCAAATAGTCAGAAATCATCTGCTTACCTTGTCGCCCTTGAAATCTAGAGTTTCTAGCTGGTTTGTATCTCCATGTTCACTCCTCTTTGCCTGAATGAGTTAATAAGAACAGGTTGTTCATACCCTATAGGAACCTACAGGACCTTTTATGGCATCTTATTCTAAATCCAAAGGTATCAATATGGAGTTGTCCAGATAGAGTATATGGTTGGAACAGACTCATCTACCACTGATCTATGTCCCTTTAGGGCTCTATGAAGGCACGCTGTGGAAGAAATCCAAGGACAGTGCACAGTTCTTGAAAAGAAAGTTCACACTTTCTGACTCTGACTTTACCCTGAAGTACTATACCAAGGATGACGTGAGTATCTCTGCCGCCTGAGGCATGTGTGTGGACAGGCGCACCTGCTTATGCAGCTGATTCTCTCCGTTAGCTACCCAGGGCAGTCATTTCAATCAAAAGCCTGAATGCTACCTTTCAACCTGAGAAGATCGGGCACCAGCACGGACTCCAGATCATGTACGAGGACGAGCAGCGGACGCGTAGCGTGTTTGTGTACCACGACAGCAGCCAGGTAAGCGCAAACGTGCAGAAACTCCTCTAAGTGCGCATTTTTAGTAAACTTGCTACATTGTTGTGGAATGGGTCATATGTCTGTTCTATCCTGTATACATGCTTGGGTCTGTTTTCAGTTACCTTCAAAAGTATGAACCTTGAGATGGAAGGCATACCAGATAAATGCTTCTTTCCTCTAGGAGATCGTAAATTGGTTTAATGCCATTCGAGCGGCTCGATTCGCCTACTTGAAGACGGCCTTCCCCGTGGCCAATGACAATGAAGTAAGACAGCATTTATGCTCTTCTAAAAAGTAACCCGGGGCCAGAAGCTATTGGCTAACGTCACAGATTCAAAGAGCCTGATTTATATATGATATCAGAAACGCAAAAATTGCTACGTCCTAATATTTAGACTCGTGTGGTGTTAATAAAAGCTCCCATATTTCTGGTTCTATACTTCCTGCCCCCTAGCATGGACTTTGGAGCGCAGACATGAAGTTCGTTTTTTACTTTTCAATACAGCCTTAATCAACCACAAATAAGCTTCATCATAGTCAACAGTTCAGTGAATTTTGAGATCCTTCTGCAATTCCGGTTCCATCTCTCCTGCATTTCTTCTCGATCAATGCATTTCTTTATCAATTCGCTCCGTTTCTCCACCCTGCAATCGTTCCTCAGTTAAGCCCAAGGATAACTAGGAATTACTTGAAAGAGGGATACATGGAGAAGACGGGTCCCCTGGTAAGTTGTTTTCAGCCCGTGTCGTCTTCGTCCTTGTGTGTCCTTGTATGACCTCGTGTTCCATTGTATCTGCTCGCAGCTTTTGGCATTATGAGTGATTAGTGATGAGTGTAGTGGAGAGCTCATGCACCAGCATGTGTTTGAGAACAGAAGTCAGATGTGTCATCTGTTTTGTTGGGCAGCAGCGGGAAACCTTCAAGAAGCGGTGGTTCATCTTGGATGCACAGGAGAGAAAGCTCCTCTACTTCAAAACAAAGCTGGTGAGATCAGAGACATTGATTCAAGACTTTGCTTAGATGAAGATGGACACTTTGCATGTGAACTTGCGTCTAAATCTGGTTCTGTTTCCATGTTATAGTTCCGATAAGGCAGTGTTAACCAATCTGATCCTCAGGGACCCCCAAACAGTCCATGTCCCTGCTGAGAGGGTAAAGCAAAAACATGGACTGTCTGGGAATCCCCAAGGACCGGATTGGGAAACACTGCTGTGAAGCACTTTGGGTTTCTGAAACGATCCACAACGTTGTTGCTTGCGGCAGTTGTAGTTCTTGTAAACTGAAAGTTTGTCCGAAACATTAAAAGTGGTCTTAACGTTGTTCCGGTGTACACTTCTGCGTCCTGAAGGATGCGGTGGAGCTGGGGGCCGTGTTCGTAGGCCCCGAGAGCCTCGGTTATTCTGCGGCGAAAACAGCACCCAGGGGAACCCGCGGGAACAGGTGGAAGTTCGGGGTAACCATGGATACGCCGGAGCGGCAGTTTGTGTTCATGTGCGAGCAGGAGCGAGAGCAGGGGGAGTGGCTGGAGGCACTGCGCGCCGTCATGGCCAGGCCCATGCTGCCGCAGGATCACCTGAGTAAGAACCCGCCACAGGTCGCTGCGTGCTTCTCTAGGTCGGGACTCCGTGCCTGTGATCAGATGGTTGCTGGTTCAAATCTCGCCTGAGTGATTTCACTGTTGGGCCTTTGAGCAAGGCCCTTAAGTGTAAATGCTCCAGGGACTGACAAACTGTGGTTGATGAACTGGACATCACTTTGGATAAAAGCATCTGCTAAATAAATAAATGTCTGGGTTGTTTTCCACTGCTGTAGGTACTGTACTTTTGGCACAAAAAATTCTATACTTCCCCTTTTGCATTGAATTCCAGCCAAGTACCAGCACCAAAAGCACCAAACCAGAAGGGGGTCATTTTCGGTACTCAGCCATTTTTGCAGTTCAGTACGAAATACCACGCCTCACGCCTCACGCCTCACGCCTCACGCCTCACGCCTCGTGCTGTGATGTCATTCGGCGACGGTACCAGTTTTTATGTCAATGGAAAACCAACACCTTGAAATACCAAAAAGTACGGTACCTGTTAAGGTGGAAAAGTGCCTTAAATGTTCAAGCACCATGGCCCATCTCTAACAAATGTGACCAAAGAGACAGTGCTCCCTAGGCTTACACACACACACACACACACACACACACACAGCCCATGAGTCTGACAACACTAATACTGAGCTGTGTTCTTGTAGCCCAAGCCAACCTGCGCCGGAAGAGATGACTGACGCCAACTTGCAGGAGTGTTGATTCGATCCCGGTCTGTCACGCCACTGTCCAGCCGGAGAATATTTCCCAGCAGCTTTCGGTTCCAACACTCTGGTCCAAACATTCTGCCATTGGTCCTCCTGACCTGCATTCTGCCTACTGGACTCAAAACCATAAATGGCCAGGTGGGCAGGTGGGCAGGTGGCTTGGTGTCACAGAAATGTACACTGGTTTCTGGTTGTCCTTTCCTTTGAAATGGATCTTTTAGAAACACACTGCATTTTACTTTGTTTATCATTTTATGTATGCGTTGTAACCATTTTTGTTGTCAAATTTCACATATAAATGTGTATAATTATGCAAAGTTAAATGTGAATTTGATGCACTGATAAAAGATTTTCTAGTAAAAGTTAATGTTTTCTAAATATGTTGTGTTTTGATTAATTATGTAATTAATTATGAGGACCTGGATAGACCAGAAGGGTAAGCATACTCCTCTTGGGGCCGGCTTAGCAGAAGGCAGAGGGATACTGTACATTGTTTTATACCATGTAAAGCGTCATCTGGTAGAGAACTATTAACTTTGACTAACTGAACTGTATCTAATCCATGTTTAGCCTGTATACTCTTTTGTTTGTTTGCAAGTTTACGTTCTAACATTCGTACATAAAAATCACTAAATAAACTAGACTAGTTTTTGGAAGTTTGTCGTGACATATTAAAGACAGCTAGAAAGCTAACTGTCAAATAGGCCGAAGGGGGAACCATTTCCCTCCAAAGCTATCGGTCTACACGTCACCTCACTTGTGACATTGACAGTAGGAGGGAAAGATTAATTGAGTTAATTGATTATGTGTGTATGTGCAGCTGACAGTTGGGAAATAAAACCACGTGAACACATTCACGTGTGTTTATAATGATTGCTGGGCCAGTTACTGTCCTTGTAAAGAAATACGTGGTGGAAAAAACAGGAAGACCTATATTTTTTGTCACAATAATTTTCACAGAAGAAACGTCACAATTACTGTACTACCTACTGCTCTAGCTAGCCAAGATTATTTGGAAAACACACTGCTAATAAAGAAATAAAAAGTAATCATATAATAAATGAATAAGAAATTGACCGAAGCTGCACCATTACTTCCGCATTCGATGCTTAAATAATACATTCCAACTGTTTTACGTAAATGGCATTTTTGGGAAATTCGCGTTGCCCGTTCAGCGGTTTTGCGATAAGTTTGTCCCTCGGAGGGAGCCGTAGATGCCGGCATGTCGAAGGTCAGCCAAGGGAGGCGGGGGCTCGCCGGACTGGAGGCTGGAATGTCATCAGATTAACGCGCCTCGCCGGTCATTCGCGCCGCCGGGACCAGGTTCCGTCCGAAGCCTCCGCCGGTGGTTCTGTTGGCGCGCTGTGTGGCAGAAAGCGGCTGCGGGGCGGCATGTCCGTTTTGTCCTACAGCGCGGCCCCTCGGTAAGCGAGCAGCGCCGGGCCCGAGAGACCGGGGGGCAGCGTGACGGGACCCGCCCCCGCAGGAGCGCCTGTGACGGGCAGACCCCCGCACGGAACCCCCGCTGACACCGGGGGCAGTCTGACGGGACCCCCCCCCCGCAGGAGCGCCTGTGACGGGCAGACCCCCGCACGGAACCCCCGCCATGAGGAAGGACGTCCGCATCCTGCTCGTGGGGGAGCGTAAGTGGCTGCGGCCGGCCGGGTGCCGTGCGGCGTTCGGGGGTCACTGCCGTCGGCGGAGCCGCCGAAACCGCCTCGGGGTTATATGCAGGCATAGCGTGTGTTAATGGCGTGTTCCTGTAAGTCACCTTTAAGGAGACCCTGTCACACTAACCCCCCGCCCCGCTCCTGCGCCCCGCTCCTGCGCCCCCCTAGTGTCCTTCCCCGTCTCTGCCTTTCTGGCATCTGCGTATCAAGGCTATTTTTGTTCTTTTATGATGATTCTGGTGTCTTAAATAGTTCACCAGCAATGTATTCTTGGTCCTTTTAATTGCTTAGTCTGGAAATGAAATGCGCATCGTTGCAGCGCTGCCCGATCTGCCTTTTTGCGGTTTTATGGAAAGGAGATGATGCTTGTATCTGCTTAAGACGCAGCCTTGATTCACGCACACGTTGTACCACATTGTATTAGAGCACACATTGTTCTTCACAGCCAAAGTGGGGAAGACGTCTTTGATCATGTCCCTGGTCAGCGAGGAGTTTCCCGATCAGGTACCCTGGCCTGCTGCTGCATGCCTTCCAGCTCTGCGCTATTACCAGTACAGCTGTCTTTGCCTATTATCCGGAGATGCTGGAAGGGTATATGCATGGACTGCTTATGTGATTATGGAATTCTGATTAATTTGCCCGCCGTTTCCCAGCGTTCCTGACCTCAGCAGCTGTTTCGATGGCTTTTAAAAAGTCTAATTATAGTTTTGTCCCTGTGGTGTAGGTCCCCCCGCGCGCTGAGGAGATCACGATCCCCGCTGACGTCACCCCGGAGAGGGTTCCCACACACATAGTGGATTATTCGGGTACATAAGCCTGCTCTTTTAAGCCCGAAGCGAGTGGGCCGAGAATCACGCTGGCAGAAATGGCTTCTAATTGTACTTTTTCGCCCCTCCCGAATGAACAGAAGCGGAACAGTCAGATGAACAGTTATTCCAAGAAATATCAAAGGTGAAGCTTTTTTTTTTTTAATAAGGGAAAATAAACACGTCTGCTGATGTTTGGACTGTAAGGTGGTGACTGTGTTCTCGTTTTGCAGGCCAATGTAATATGCATCGTGTACTCGGTCAGCAACAAGAAGTCCATTGACAAGGTGAGTCGAGGGCGTCTCAAGGTGGCAGGCCGGGAAGCGGGCCACTTTAATTAATGAATGATTTAATAACTCATTTGCCACGTAAAATTGTGAACTTGTCTCAGGTAGGTACAGCTGTTTGGGTTTATTGCTTATTGCGGTTTATTATTTTTTTTTGATTGTGTTGCCCCCTGCAGGTCACTAGTCACTGGATTCCCCTCATCGCAGACCGAATGGACAAAGACAGCAGGTGGGTGTGGAAGGATGGCCCTCTGCCTGACCTTGCTGTTGTTGTGAGGGGCCCGGGACACGCCTCTAGTGCGGTGTCACGTCTTAGTGTGAGCAGAGTACCTGGATCTGGGTTTCTTAAGCTGCACAGTTACCACAGGGGTCTGGATGAGTGTCTGCTATCTGGGGATATTTATATTGGGATTGTGTGTGTCTGGGCGGGCATGTGGCGGTACAGGGTGCCCCTGATCCTGGTGGGGAACAAGTCGGACCTGGTGGAGCACAGCAGCATGGAGACCATCCTGCCCATAATGAACCAGTACAGTGAGATCGAGACGTGTGTGGAGGTGAGGCCGGGTTCCGAGAGCCTGTACATCCCAGGCGCTCTCTGCCCTTTGCGACAGACACAGAATCTTCACTAATTTCGAACTGTGCTGTAAATCTGTTCAGTTTTAATCCAGGTTCCTGATGTCTGTTTGTCCCATAAATAAACTGTTAAATCACCAATGTGCAAGTGGTTTTTATTTTCCAGTGTTCTGCAAAAAACCTGAAGAACATCTCGGAGTTGTTTTACTATGCGCAGAAGGCAGTCTTGCATCCCACTGGACCCCTGTACTGTCCGGAGGAGAAGGAGGTAAGCCGTCCCTGGAGCACCTCAGCGAGCCTCGCCCGCTGCCCTGCCCTGCCCTGCCCTGCCCTGCCTGCCCTGCCTGCCGGTCTGAAGGAGCCGTCTTTTCCCCTCAGATGAAGGCCGCCTGTGTGAAGGCCCTGACGCGGATCTTCAGAGTGTCCGACATGGACAACGATGGTCTCCTCAACGACCTCGAGCTGAACTTCTTCCAGGTAGGAGCTCTGCCCTTACACTTTACACACATTGCACTCCTCGCCGGCCTCGACGTGTGGATTTGTGGCATGTTTTAATTATGGAAATAGTGATTCCACTGAATGCATTCCAGGTGCAGTGTCAGGACAAAGCGGTCTGTAGGGCCCTTCATTCAGATGCTGTGTCTGGGTCGTGTTTGTGCCTATTCTGGGGACAGGGTCGCATGACTCCTGTGGGGTGGGGTGGGGGCTGTTGGTGACCTGGCGCTCATGATGGTCCATGCCTCTGCGCAGCGAACGTGCTTCAACACCCCACTGGCACACCAGGCCCTGGAGGATGTGAAGAATGTGGTGAGGCGGAACATGGCAGATGGGGTGCGAGACAATGGGCTCACACTGAAGGGTGAGTCGGGCAGATATGTGGGGGGGGGGTGGTAGTGCTCTATTCCCACTCGAGGGTGAAGTACTGTGCAGCTTCATGGTTGAACTAAACAAGCCTTTACTATCAGCAACTGAGATTGAGGAGCTTAATATAGACTTGGATTTGCTTCAGTTTTCCAGGACCAGAATTGACCTGCTGGATTTTATGGTTTGGCCTGAGCTGTGTGCCCAGGGCTCACATTAATGGGTGTGGCTTTATGTGGGAGTGGCCAACATTGGGTGGGTGTGGCTTTCCACATATGGGCGTGGCTAACATGGGTGGGCGTACTCATTTATGTAGCCATAATTCCTTCCCTGGTAGGTTTCCACTTTCTGCACACCCTCTTCATCCAGAGGGGCAGGCATGAGACCACCTGGACGGTGCTGCGGAGGTTCGGTTATGACGATGACCTAGAGCTCACGCAGGAGTACCTGTTCCCACCGTGAGTATATTCCTCATGCTGTGGTATGGCATCTCCCCCCACAAACCCTCCTTATCCGAGTGGCTGGCTGTATCGGAATCGTTATGAAGGAAAGAAAGTGGAAACCCAAGACTATTGGGGACTCTTGGAGCTTCACATGCTCTGTAAGTTACTATCAGACGGAGTTTGCTTGTGTTTACCTTTGAGGATTTACGCTGGAGTGTCACCACTGGGGGGGGCGTAACTGTTAAGGTATTTGATATGTAAAGAAAAGCTCTTGTTTTGAGCTGTAATTTAGCATTCTTGCTAAATTCTTGGTACAATGGGGACGGTGGTGGCCTAGTGGTATGAGGCTCTGGTTACAGACCAAGAGGTCGTCGGTTCAAACCCCGTCTCCCACCCTTGTGTCCCCGAGCAAGACCCTTAGCCCCAAGTTACTCCAGGGAGATTGTAATTCCCTGTAACTGGGTAATGTAAGTCACTCTGGATAAGGGTGTCAGCTAAATGCTGTAAAGGTAAATGCATATAAAATGTATTTTTATACGTATGATTGCTACATTATCTTTAAGAAAGATGCTGTGATTTTAAATGAGATGCTGTATTTGGTCTCCTTATGACTTCTCCTGAGAAATGCCGTTAAGTTTCAGTCGGATTTCAGCTCCATGTCTGGGCTTACAGTCATTTCACTGCTCCTAGGCTGAAAATCCCCCCGGGCTGCACCACGGAGCTGAACCACAATGCTTACCTGTTCCTGCAGAGTGTGTTTGATAAGCACGACAAGGTGGGCCCCGGGGCTGCCCGGCAGGGGGTGCCGTGCAAGTTTCCTCAGTGCAGACAGGACTTGGTCTTCTCTGGGCTCTGGGTCGCCAGTGACTCGGAGCATGACAAATATCTGACAAGCCTGCTGTTTAAGTTTTGGCTTCAGGACCGTGTGGTATGTTTACTGTTGGCCATTGTGGGTTGAATTTTTACTTGCTTAATGGGGTCAGGCCTTTATTTTTGTTAACCTGGTGTTTTTTAACCTGGTTAGCGTATTCTTAGGAAGTTAGTGCTTACTGCCTTAGAGACTTCCTCTACCGACCGGTTCCCAGGATTCCCCTCTCCCTCAGTGGTGGCTGCCGGTTTGAGCCGCCCTGAAGCCTCTGCTCTCCTCCAGGACCGGGACTGCGCCCTTTCCCCCGAGGAGCTGAAGGACCTGTTCTCCGTGTTCCCCTACATGCCCTGGGGCCCCGACGTCAACAACACGGTGTGCACCAACGAGCAGGGCTGGATCACCTACCAGGGATACCTGTCACAGTGGACGTGAGTGTGCAGATGTTATACAGCCTGTACTGATGGGGGCGCTCTTTATTCAAGAGGACGGTGATTCACCTGTGTTCTGACCACGGGCAGGTTAACCACCTACCTGGATGTGCAGCGCTGCTTGGAGTACCTGGGGTATCTGGGATACTCTATCCTCTGTGAGCAGGAGTCCCAGGCTGCCGGCCTCACAGGTGACGTGTCTCTGTCCACATGTCTGTCTGGGTGTCAGGAGTCATGTATATATTACCTTGTGGGGACATTTGGTCCCTACAATGTGATTTTCTTTGGTCCCCACAAGCGAAACTCTACTTTATAGAAACTTTTATAAAAAAATATCTGTGAATTCAATCAAAAAGCTAAAAATACCAGTTTGGTTACTTGTGTTTCGGATTAAGGCTGGGTAGGGTTAGGGTTGTCATTCCCCCATAGAAATGAATGGAGAGTCCCCACAAGGCAGGATATGAATACTAAGGTGTGTGTGTGTGTGTGTGTGTGTGTGTATCGGCATGCCTGTGCCTGTGTAACTCCCC
>JAODKL010000045.1:1276062-1290077 GCA_026780765.1 Petrocephalus schoutedeni | reverse complement strand
ATCGGCGTCGATGGAGGCCCACCTCGAGTCCCACCGGGGGCCGACGCGCCATCGGCGTCGATGGAGGCCCACCTCGAGTCCCACCGGGGGCCAACGCGCCATCAGCCCCTCGAGTCCCAACGCTTGTGCATAGATCATGATCGTTTAACGTGACAAACCACACACTTGGTTTTTTTTGTTCTTTTTTTTTTTTTGGAAGTGTATCCCAAAAGAGACAATTCTTTGTCATTGAATACCTGCCACACGAGGAAGGAATATTAATGCACAAAGGAAGTACCTCATACGGAGCTCAGAATCTACAGCCGCCGAGTTTTCACCAACTAGTGATTTAAAAATTTAAAGCAGTTTCATTACATAGATTTTATATAAAGCAATCGCGTCACTTTTTAGATCCAATATTTGGTAAACATAATTTAAAAGTCTTTACAGATTCTTCACCTTCTTTTTTTCAATTTTGATCTTTAAATTAAAAAAATTAATGGCGTGGATTTTGTACTCTGGAATTCATTTTTTTTTTCCTGAGACATCCACTTTTTTTTTTTTTCCTCTGTGCAAGCAATGCGGAATTTTACCCCCCCCAAAATAAAAATGTGCAGCTCAGAGAGGCTATTAAACAAAGATGATTAACAGTAACACTGACATACAACATGAATCGTTCCCAGAGTTCTGAAATTAGCACGATAGCCTTCATCCCCTGTAGTGTTTTTGATGGAAGAGAACGTGTCCCCTACTTTTCAACCGCTCTGGTCATAAAATCTCTTTCCTTGAATGTTAGAAATACCGAACGTTTGTAAACAACGGGTGGCCTTTGCAAAGATATGTCGAACAAACGAATAAAACACTAAGGTAGGCACCACTGAATGGAGTTTCATCACAAGTCCAGCTCCTCTCCCCTGCCACGTCCGCAGACACGGAGAGCCGCAGTCCGTCTAGTCTATTGCCTCTTTTCGCCGCCAAAGTCCCATTTTTTTTTTAATTGATCTTTTGTGTTTTCTTTTTTGTAAAATGCATTCATCAGAAGCGTGACCTTTTCTGAGTTATTCTGCCAGGAAAGCCACAGTAAGGTAGAAGGTAAATCATCTGGCAGGTTCCGCGAGGACGTCGCTGTCCATGAGTATACAGAGATACACAAAGGTCACCGCTGACCCCCTTGCCGCTCGGGACGGGAAGCCGACCGGGGGGGAAGCGCAGATTCAGTGCGGAGCCGGGCTTGGGAGTCGCCGCCGGTGAGGTCCGTCACACGAGCGCGGCGTGGCATCCACAGTCGGTTTTCACGTCTCGCACAAGCACACACAAAGGCGTGACGTCAGTGTCGTTCAGCATTTTTTCTCCCAAGATTTTTTTTGTCTATTATTGTATTGTTCTTTATAAAAACCTGGAAGATTATGAATGAGAGGAAAAAATTTGTTAGAAAAACTTCACATTACAGTAATGTTGCTTTGTTAGATTCAAGTATGTTTTTTTTTATCAGTTTTTTTGTTGATATGTGTTTTTTTCTTTAATATGTGAGTGATGGGAAAAACCATTTTTGAGGCCCGTGCCCAGCTCGGCGGGGGAGGCCGTGACCTCAGGAGACGGTCCTGCAAAACAAACGTTTGAAAAGGGCAACAGTGATTTTGGCGCCGGTGTCGCATGAGACCTCGGCCCCAGAATGCAGCCTCTGAGCCTCTCTTTGTGAAAATGGAGTTAGTGCTGTGCTGATATCATTCTCTAAAGACCCCCCCAAAACGAGGCTACGCCCCTACTTCATTTCCTGGAGTCCTACTAACGGTCTGTAAGGGGTGGGGCATCATGGGTATTACATACTTTACAAAGATAGCCAAGGACAGTCACTAACTGCCATCACCACTTTTGATATCAGTAAATCCAGAGTCACAGAAGGAAACACACAAGTGAGGTAGCAACGGCTGGGATTCCCCGTCCGGCCGCCAGTAAGCATGCAAGCCGGCGAGATGCTGAGTGAGACGGCCGTGCACTTCTGAAACCCTGCTTACCCGCACGAGGGGAGCCACAAAAGAAAAGGAACAAAGACACAGGAAATGAGCATCGCTGCTAGTTTTTGGCCCCGCCCTGCCGCAGAGACGTGGGGGTGTGTTACCCCCGGAGCGGCCTCGCCCCCGGCATGGAGGCACAGGCCGATGACAGTCCGGCTTGTGGTCCGGTAAGGAAGGGAGGCCGGGCAAGTTCCCGCAGCACACATCCTGACCGCCGCGTGGAGCGGCATTTCTCGTCCTCCAGACGCGCTGAGTTTCTGCCCCCGGCTCCCTGCCAAACAGCCAAACCATGGACTGTATGGGGGGGGGGGTGTCCCTGGACAGACACTGGCCAACAGACAGTGACATGCTGGACTCTCCACTGTAAAAGTCTCTAAAACAGCATAGAGCAGGGACAGGTTTAACCTGCTTCGGACAAAAACTCGACTCGGGAAAACCGACTCGACCACAACTGTCACAGTTCACCACGACTCTCCGTCACGTACATCTGAGTCCTCCACTAGCGCCCCCTAGCTGCTTCCGGAAAAGTGCGCCGGACCGGGAGGCAGAGAGCTGAGAGGCGTGTTGCGGGCATCCCTTCTGCCCGGGAGCTGGGGCGATTCCTGGTTAAGTGCTATGACATAATTACAGGGGTAACAATTACCTCGTATTTATCAAAAAGAAGAAACAGCCGAAGGCTTCCCCGGCTCATGGAGAAGCCCGCAGAGTCCGTGTTAACGAGAGTCTTCCGATCTTCCTTTGAGAACACTGGCGAAGACTCTGGAATATATTGCACATGAACTGAAGGTGACATTTCTTGAGGTGTATGGCAGCATGTGAGCTGATGGGAAGCTAACAGCCAAAGCAGCAGTGTGTCCTTCAGCGGGGGGCTGGCACTGGGCACTGGGCACTGGGCAGGAGATTTTTTTTTTTGTTTTTTTTTTACAGATCAGCAAGGCAGTGATTAACTTCGACGGACCCTCAGCCAAACCGATGGCATCCGGTGAATATCCTTACAGGGGCCACATATGCACATTGTATAAACATTCAAAACGGACAGCATCTGTGTCAGTACTTGAGTGTCACGGACACAAAGACCACCGGGCCTGCGGGGGGCGATGTTGTCCTTTGGGTTCCATACAACGCTTGCTGCCTCAGATAAAACTGTGCGTTTTCTCCAAAAGTCTCTCAAGTCAGTATAAAATCGTATGAAAGACCCAAGCGTGAGATCATTTAAGGCCAATATCGCGGCACAGAAAGAAACAGGCTGAGTGCTTCGGAACAATTTCTACCGTTTCCTGCTGTGGAGGAAGGAGGTCACAAGGTGGGCTTTTAACAGCAGTCCAGGTCAGTTCTTCAAAAGGAAAAACACAAGGAGAGCATAAATGACAAAAGGTCAGGCTGATCAGGGATAGCAAAGAGGAAAATTACAGGCCTCTATGTGGTCACATCCTCTGATGATGTCATGGAAGGAATGGTGAGCTGTGCAGCAGACTGCCAACCAATCAGAGAAGTACTGCTGACCAATCAGAAGAGGCTGGCAACCAATCATAGCAGATTAGCAATTTATCTGAAGAGGCCTGATGAACCCACTAATTGGAGGAGTTTAGCCGACCCTCTTCAGATGAAGCTGATTCAATCTGATTTGTCCGCTGCCCGTCTGGCCTCCTACAAGGACTCTCCACTCAGCAGGTCCCCAGGAAGCAGCGTGCTGATTGGAGCAGGGCTCCCGATGAGTCGGCCCTCCTCTCGGCTGGGGCTTCCCCATAGGCCGGAATACTGGGAGGGAGCCCCTCCCCACAGAAGGTCAGTGCCAGATCCACCACTCCCGCCGTCAGAAGCCTCAACCCGGCCGTCACTCCACTGGCCCGAGCTGTGCGACGGCCCCGCCCCGGCCAGCCCTAGCCGCCCCTGATTGGACGCTGGTGGAGTGAGCGAGCGGCCTTGTGCGAAGAAGCGAGTCACCTCCTCCTCGCCAGCAAATTCGGCCAGGATGGTGGTGTTCCCCAGAACACACCTGCGTTAGCAGACAGAGAAGTCTCTGAAAAAATGGGTAAAACTTACACAGACAACATAGATAAAGCATACAAAACACACTGATATACAGACGTCTTTATCACCATTAATAAATCATGTAATTATGCAATAACTGAACGCTCTGCGCTGAAGAAGAACGGAACCAAGAGCTTGTTATAGAAGCTTCTGGAAGCGTTTAGCACCCTCTGGGAAAGTCACTGGACCAATAGCAGGACAGGAAGACGGGGAGGGCGGGGCCTACATGTGCAGGGACTTCTGGGCCTTGGCGGCCTCCCCGGAGGAGCTGTAGCGCACGACCGCACTGCCCTGGCTCAGGCTGAGGTGGAAGGTGAGCAGGGGGCCGTGCTGCAGGCAGAGGGTGCGCAGCGTCGAGCCGTCGATCTGCCGCACAATTTGGGGAGGGTGAGGCGGGGTGAGGCTGTCTCACTCTCTGCCTCACTGCTAAGGGCGGGTGCTGTACCTGGGGGGTAAGGTTCCTCAGCACCAGCCAGCTGCTCGCCCTGGATGCGCCGTCTGTGCCCCAGCTGCTACCTGCTGGGGGAGGTGGTACAGCTCAGCCCAGAGCGGCCCACCATACTCGCCAAAGCCTCCCACCTGAGTGTAACCCCCCCTTCGGGCTGGGGGTACAGCCATGTCAGCTGCTGAGTGGGGAATTGTCCTCTAGGGGGCCTACCTGAATAGGACGAGGTGCCCCATCCCGCCGCCAGGCCCAGAGCGCTGCCCCCCCATGCGGTGGAGGGCTTGGCGTTCGCCAGGCCCGGCGGGGGGCGCGGGGGCGGCGCTGTGCTCCTGGGCCCCTGAAGCCCTTTCCACAGCTCATGGGACAGAGAGGCCTTGGGAGGACCGGCGGACCAACTGGGCTTGTCTGGCAGTTTCCCTGGGGGGAGGAGTAGCAGGTTAGGGGGGGTTTGCAGGGGGTGGGAAAGTACCGGTAGCTCGATCTAAATGGGGGGGGGGCTTACCTGAATCAAAGCTCAGTTTATATGTGTGTGTGTAAACACACAGTGCACATCATGTAGTAATGTCCTCAAAATGTATAAAATATGTTGCAAGTATTATTGATTATTATTATTAATTAATTATTGGTCATTAAGGATAAAAAAAAAATCATTACTTTAATTAAATGACATTAAAACATTGTATCAGAAAGTGTTTAATGCTTGTTTTTATTTTATCATTATATTTATTTTTATTATATTTGTGTTAGTTTCAAAGCCATATGAATAGTTTTAATTTGGTTGTGGTTTTTGCGATGGGCACTGGGCAGGAGATATTTTTTGCGACAGGACCCCCGCCCCCCGGGTCTGGAGCCCCTCACCTGTGCCTCCGTCCCTCAGCAGGTATCGGTTCACATCCTGGATGCTGGTGTTGACGGTGGGCCCGACGGCAACGCTCCCCGGGGTGGCGTCTGGGTCTGTCTCGGGATCCACGCTCTGCAGCCCTTTCCAGGGCACCCCGGGGCAGAACTCTGGGGGGGGGGTTAGCAGGAAGCAGGGCTGTCACACAGCGACACCCACACCCGACCCACCACACGCACACACACGTGCACACGCGCGCAGGGCCACCCACCTGGCGGCCAGGTCACGCTGCTCCCATTGGAGATCTTGTCGCCGGAGCCCTTGACCTGAGCCCAGCCCTCGGAGCCCACCAGAGCGTTGGTGGGGGGGGACTCGGTGCCGGGATGCAGGTTGTAGCCAAAGGAGCTGTCCATGGAGGGCTTCCCCTGGGGGGGGGGCAGCTTGGACATGGAGCCTGCAGAGACATTGCGTACCCTTGGTTTTCATTTATTAACCCAGAATCAGCATCACAATGAAATGCGTTGGATGAGAGGAGAAAACGAGAGACGAAATAAACGAGAGAAATAAAAATACTTACGAGAAAAAGAAATGAAATGTAAAAGTTGTAAATAAGGGAGCGTAAGTGTATATATACATGGGGGGCGGTGGGTGGGTGCAGTGCCAGCACCAGTGTAGTGACATGCGTAAGTATCAATAATTAAGTGAGTACCAACAATTGCACATAGTACCAGTTAGTGGTTGCACAGTTACCACTGCAGACAGACGTTTATGGTATATTGGTAGCAGTGCAATGTGAGACGTTTAAGTGTTAGAGTGTTTAACTGTGTGCTGCATGTCCGTGTCTCGATGACTCTGAAGCTCATACCGTATTTACTGAAGCCTGGCTCCGAGACGCCGTCCCGAGGGCTAGGGTGCGTCCACTGGGACAGGCGAGACTGAGGCTGGGAGGGGTCCTTCACGCACAGGCTGTCCGGCTCCATGCCGCCCACATTCATGTTCAGGTTCAGTCCAGCTGATGGAGACGGAGAATTAGGGCCCTTCAGGGGTATTTTACAGGCACAGCTGCCCATAAGGGAGGAGAAAGGGGAAGACTTTCAGGGGCCCAAACACTAGGGGGCGCCCATGAGTGTGAGTGTGAATTATGGCATTTTTTAGGGGCCCGAACACTAGGGGGCGCCCATGAGTGTGAGTGTGAATTATGGCATTTTTCAGGGGCCCGAACACTAGGGGGCGCCCATGAGTGTGAGTGTGAATTATGCAGTTTTTCAGGGGGTCAAACACTAGGGGGCGCCCATGAGTGTGAGTGTGAATTATGCAGTTTTTCAGGGGGTCAAACACTAAGGGGCACCCATGAGTGTGAGTGTGAATTATGGCATTTTTCAGGGGCCTGAACACTAAGGGGCACCCATGAGTGTGAGTGTGCATTATGGTATTTTTCAGGGCCCCAAACACTAGGGGGCGCCCATGAGTGTGTGAGTGTGCATTATGGTATTTTTCAGGGCCCCAGCCATGTCTTTGTGTAGCCCTATTCATGGGCACATGGGGGCAGCAGCCGGGAGGTAAACAAGCCGGTAACCCCTGGTGACAATCATGGTTACATCAGGTGGTGACATGGGTGTATTTCTCCCAGCCCACCATGGATCCCGCCCTGGAGGTGCACAGGACTCCCTATCCTTCCCGTAAAATCCTTATTATTAGAAGAAGAACAAATCGTATTGGAGCAGGAATAAAAGCAGGCAAGCGGCTCACCGAGAGAGTAGGGGGCGTAGGAGCTGGGGGCGGATTGCGGCTCTTTGGTCTGCATGTCGGCGAGGCCGGGGCCCGGGTGGTGGCCCGCAAAGCCATCCAGGGCCGACTTGCTGGCGCCGGGGTGAGAAGGAGTAGGTGTCTGCTGCTTCTTCATTAGGGCCTGGGCCAGCTGCCGCTGCTGCTGCTGGATCTGCTGCTGCATGCTGCTGATGGTGCGTGCGACCTGGGGGAGAGGGGCGTGGCACGAGGGGAGGGGCGTGGTGTGAGGAGAGGGGCGTGGCACGAGGGGAGGGGTGTGGTGTGAGGAGAGGGGCGTGGCACGAGGGGAGGGGCGTGGCGTGAGGGGAGGGGTGTGGTGTAAGGAGAGGGGCGTGGCACAAGAAGAGGGGTGCGATGCGAGGAGAGGGGCGTGGCACATGGGGGCGGGGCCGGGTGGGGCGGCTCACCTGCTGCTCCTGCTGCCTGGCCGGGCCGGACGCAGTGCGGTGGGTCTGCAGCATCTGCTGCTGGATCTGCAGACGCTGGTAAGTCTGCAGAAGCCACACGCAGATAAGCAGCTGCACATACATGCTAAAATCTCACAGCTCCAACTAATCTCATTCATACATCACGTTTGAATTTTATTAATAGTGTACCCTCTCCACAGAGCACTTAACATCCCTCCTTAAAGGGTACATGGTATCTACATGATAATGGCATTAGGCTCCTAGGTTATGATAACCAAACAAAGCCTCATGCACCATTTGCAGTATTTTCTGCCTCCACTAGGTGTTCTCGGTTGAAAAAAGGGCAGAAAGCATACCCAATGCAAAACAAGAGCGCCATCTAGTGAGGTCAGAAAATACAGCAAATGGTTCAAGATGCTTCATTTGGCTATCACTACAAGTACGATCTACATTCTTCAGCCCCCCCCACATGTATATTCTATGATCTTCAGTTTCTACTAAATATCTACCACATCTGTAATCGCCGTGGACAGATGTTTCCCTGGCACTGAGGTGACCGCTAACCTCCGACTGCACCCAGAACCCATCAGCCCTTTTCTGCGGCCCTGACTGGTGACTCACCAGCTGCAGCTGGTATAACTGGTTCAGAAGGCTTGTGTGCTGTGGGTTAGCTGAGGAGCTCAGCAGGCTGGGGTTCAGGCCGACGCTCTTGGCCGCTAACTGCAGGAGCTGCGCTTGGACCTGCGGAGATGTGGGACCGCCAACGAAAGGTTCAGGGTTTATAATTTCATTGCAGGAAAAAAAAAAATACAGACAATGGTCCAGCCGCCCCAGCTGCCCACAAATGTGTCTTGCACATTTCTTGGTGGACATGTTTGCAACCTCACAAAGATGGTAATGGGCTGATATCTCTAGAAAGAAACATTTTTCTTTCTAAACCTTTTTTTTAAGTGCAAACATCTTCACCAGTTTGAGCTCGCTGTGTGTGTGTGCATGTGTGTATGTGGACACAATGTGATAAAAACCTGTGATTTTGATGTTGTGTGGACCATTTTGTCAGTCCCCACAAGGGGAAACTGATTTTTTTTTAAATCTGTGACTGCAACCAAAAAGCTAAACATGTCCAAAAGTCTTGTATTTTGTTTGGTTACTTATAGCTAAGGTTTGGGCTGGGCAGGGGTTAAGGTTGTCATTGTTGGGATTGGTGGCATTCGAGGCCGACCTGAGGGGAGAGAAGTTGAGGCACTTGAGCACGGTGACCAGTCTGGGAGGAGCCGAGGGGCGTGGCCAGCGACAGGGGGGGCGGAGCCTGATGCTGCTGATGGATGGAGCGAGCCAATGCCGACCCACTGCTGCTGAATACACCACCCTGCATTTGCGAGTTGGCGGGGGGGGGGGGGGGGGGGGGGNNNNTTAGCATACATGTTAAAGTCGCTCATGATCTATTATCGATTTATATTTTTAGAGAACAGACATGCACCATATGCACAAGCAGTATATTTAAGCAATATTTTTTAAGTTATGACCTACGTTAGGTGCTGCGAATTAAGGTAATGAATCTGCCCACTCAGCTGCAAATACAGACTTAATGGGTCACTGAACAGCGATGTATGACAGAGCAAAGAGGACGTTTGGCGCACATTATCCCCAAAAGCAGAGCGGTCTGAGGGGGGCTCTTTGGGCAGCGCCGCCGTCCGACAACCCCCGGTCTTGGGAACCGGGCCGTTGCTGTAGTCAGAACCGCCCACCAGGCCTCGCTTGTCCAGGGCAGTCTTCTTTTCCAATAGGACACCTGGGAAAAGGAGTCGGTATACAAACCAGGTGAAAACAATCCATTTATCAGGACTGACTGTAATAATGTGGCTTACAGTCACCAGCTAAACACTGCTATAAATACGTATGTAGACGTAAAGATGAGAGCCGCACTACATGGCCACGGCCAGCAGGGGGCACTCACTCATTGCTTGGTCCAGATTCATGCCAGTGCTCTTTAGAGCTTCCTCTGCTGGGTCCCTCTGAAAACACAGGACAGGGTCAGTCAAGGGCAGATTCCACAGCGACGGTAACAGCGCCGCTACGCTGGCAATTACACGTCCAGGACAAGCAGGCATCTGGGCTGGTTCCGGCTCTGTCGCCGGTAGAGCAAGCAAAGCGCGCTTACAGGAAAGCCCATGTCCGTCAGCTGTTTGATCAGGTGACTCATGATCCAGGCATCGTCCTGCTTATTCGCCGCCTTTCCCTGCCAATGGGAGGAAATGAGTCAGTCCATCAGCCAATAGCGTGAGAGTGATCCTGGTTAGAGCACTCCCATCTCACTCACCTTCGGTGGCACCTTCCTGGGCACGTTGCCCCAGGAGCTGCTCTCAGGCGGGCCGGAGCTGCCACTCCACACGTCCATGTCTTTGGCCTCCCACGGGCCCCCGGCTGAGCTGGGCTCCTCCGTGCTGCAACCTCCCCAACCTTCTTGCATAGATTTGGGAGCTTGGGGGAGAGATAGCAACATTTCAGGTGAGCAAAGATGCTGAAGTCAACCTTCATCATGGCCACTAGGGGGTAGAGTGTCCATCCTGTGGCAAAAGGTTAGTACAACATAATAAAGACAGTATATCATAATAAAACAATAACCAATACAAATATTGCAATAAATAAACAAACACTGATATTTTAGAAGTGTGCTAGCTGTGACAAAGTTTAATTTAAAATCTAAATGAAAACATGGTGTTTCGCTTAGTATTTGCCCTGGCTACACATGGTAAAGCGCGTCTGAGTACCTGGCTTGCGGCTGGCCGTTCCTGGGGGCACAACGCCTCTGCCGAAAGGCCCGGGGCCCTCGGGGGCCTCCGATCCCCAGCCCCCACAGCCAGCGGGGGGTTTGCCCCAGGCCGACGTCCCGTTGTCCACGGTGATGGAGGGGCAGGCTGGCTGCCCCCATGTGGATTCGGCTTTAGGGGGCACGGCCAGCTGCTCCACCCAGCCTACGGGACAGAACCAACTGGGTAAGTCCTAAATGCCCCCTGCTAATCGCTCTAGCACAACAGACGGGACTCCAGAGGTCAGCTGGTTAAAATTGTAGCTATCTAGGGTTTTTTAAGGGGTTCAGAGCCAAAAACCAAGTCAAGGCTAAATTCATATAATAAAAGTTAGCGGCTAGTGATTAAATTTGTTTATTGGTTTAGCGTTAGCGGATTACACTTTGGAGTTAGCGGATTAGCAGTTATCGAAGCTAACTTTTCAGTTAGCCGTAGCCACCACTGGCTATTAGGTGGTAATCACTCCTGTTCACTGGAGCTCTGGAGGGGTCACAATTAACAATATAAAATTAATAACATTTTTGTTTTTAATTGTGTGCACAATATAACAAAACTGTGCACACAATTTAGCTTAAGGGGCCCAAGAAATACCAAACTCAGCTCATGAAATCCCTAAAATGTGCACACACTTTAGTCTTTTTCATTCTCTCAATTTGCTATTTCGAGCTCTCGAGTTAATTAAGTTGTGCTCATGTTTTGGCTATTTGTGTCCCAAAGGCAGAAGCTGGAGTCTTGGGACTGTGGCCAAGCCAAAAAAACTATTTCTGGTCCTTTCAGGGCTCCATAAAATGCATGTAATAAATATCGATTCTACAGAGCACCGGGGTGTCGACCATGAGCAGTAACATTTCCTAATCCTGCAGCCTGAATTTACTTTTGCTTCGATACAATAGTTTGCTATGATTTTGCTAATGATGAGATTAAATGCAATATTCAAGACCTACAGCAGGGGGCGCCAAACTCTTCCAAAAATAGCAACCAGTAACTACATTTACAGCTTCCTAAAATTACACATTACAATCTGTAAATGTGCCCTGTCTCCACGGGGGGGGGGGGGGGAGCTTTTATAAACAAAATTCTTCCTGATTTTCAGCTACTTTGCCTTCCACTATAACTCACACATTCATATTTCATATAGACATGCCCCACTCCAATATGATTCTAACACAAAGACACATGTTGTCCTCACCCGCAGCTGACATGGGGGGCCTGCCTGGTGCTCCCGGCTGCTGAGGCCGGCCCTGATTGGACGGACCACCGACAGGGGCGGGACGGCTGTGGCAGGGGGCTGGCATCTGGCTGTGTCGTGAGACGCTATGATGGGATTGGCTGCTGTTGCCGGCGGGGGCGGAGCTCTGCTCCTGGCTGCCTGAAGGCTTGTTTTTGTCCCACAGGTTGATGGCCTTGCTGTAGGTGTTGGGGTCGCCCCAGGCTGAGGTGCCGTCGTCGATCTCCATCTTGTGGCGGATGGAGGGGGAGGAGGCCTCCTCCCAGCCCGTGGGCTCCCCGGCGGCTGGCTCCCGCTGCGCTGCAGCCCTGCTGCTTCTGCTGCTCCCGGTCCAGCTGCCCGGCTTCGCCGAGGTCGCCCCCCCCCTGCCTCCTGCTCTGCCACCCGCTTCCTGGGATTTGCCCCCCCAGCTCTGTTCGGCGGGTGGCGGCTGCTCCCCCCAGCCCAGGGAGCTCTCTTTCCAGCCGTCAGCCTCGCCGTCCCAGGCCGGCTTTGGCGGGCCGCTCTTGCTCTCTTTGGGCTCTGCCCAGTCCTCCCCACCCAGCGAGCCTCCTCTGCCAGCCCAGCCGTGGGGGGGTGCAGCCGGGGGGTGCTCGCTCCATCCCTGGACCGGCTTGGCCTTCCCCTGGTAACTGTGCCAGCTGCTGGGCACTTCCTCTCCAGCTCCGGCTGAGCCGCACGGCCACCCTGGCGGCCCGGCTGGCACCTTTCTGTCTGCGTGTGGCTCGGCCCGGCTGGGCCTGGGCACTGGGTCTGGACCCGCCCAGCCTGCAGCTGCGGAGACCCCAGGCCCTGCGACCTCGCTCCTCTGCTCGGCCTCTGGGCCGCGCCCCGTGGGGGGCTTGGGGTCCGAGCCTCCAGGGCCGCCCTCCTCCATCTCCCACGCGGTGTGCTGCCTCACTGGCGTCTGGCCCCAGCCCGTGTTGCACAGCACCCGGGGATCCAGGTCCTGGGTCGGCAACGGGGGGTTCGCCTCATTCCCGGAGGGCTTGTTCCTGTGCCGGGGGGGGCCCTCATGGCTGTCGCTGCTGCCCTCGCTGGAGGGTGACCCCATTCCACAGCTCCAGGACCCAGGGTGCTCCTGCTGGGGGCTCCCTGATGACTCCGGGCCTTTGGCCTTGCTGGAGCCCCAGGCGGTGGTGCCCAGGTCCCAGGATGAGCTGCTCTCCTGGTCAGGCGCTGCAGTTGCCGGCCGAGGCAGGACTGGGGAGCCCGTGGCTCCGCCCTCCCAGTCCGGCGCGGCGCGAGCAGGGTTCGGCGGGCCCCAGCCTGAGCGGTTTGACCCGTTGGCATTACAGTTCTGCGGTTTGCCTCCGACGGGCATGTTCGCAGGCGGGGAAGGGGGCGTCTCCAGACCGTCGGGTGCCATCGTTCCACCCCAGGAGCCGATGCCTCCATTTCCTGTGGCATTACAATTAGGCCCGCTCGTCTGCGTATTGGCCCCGCCCATATGGGCCACAGACCCTCCCGTTGGGCCACAGAGACCGGGGGGCGGGGCATTTCCACTCTGCGACACTCCGGCGCTCTCTTGACCCAGCTTGGGCCAGGCAGAAGGGTTGGCACTAGGGTTCAGGTTCACAGTAGAGGAGCTCCAGCAGGGTTGGCCCCTCCCTCCCTTAGGCGGGGCCTCGTGGTTCCCATCTCCACCAATGGCTGCAGGACAGTGGGCGGGCCCAAGGCCCCAGACTTTGCCAGCCGCCTCCAGGCCGGCGGTGCTGGCGACAGGGTGGTTGCCCGGGTAACGGGCTTGGAGGGAGCCCTCAGCGCCTCCGCTCATGCTGCCGCCTCCCTCGGTAGCGCCGTCGGCGTCGGCGGCTCGCTTCGAGGGGGCACAGCCGTCAGCGCGGGAGACGCGGGGCCAGGCCTCGGCGTCTCGCTCGTCCACAATCAGCTGGTCCCAGCTGGCGGTACCGGTGGGCGAGCCCCCGCCACGGGGATTCTCATACTGGGACGACTCTGCGGCACAGAGAGACAGGGAGGGTAGGTCAGCCCCTCGAAGCCTGGGCGAGAAGGACAGGCCCTCGCCGGCGAGTCACCTGTGCTCAAAGGCATCGCGGTGATAATTAGGTCACAGGTGTGCGTCCGTAAGCCACGCGCAGAGAGACAAGCGTTTCAGCTCCGCAGCCCGGCACAGTCCCACTGCACCCCGCCCCAGAAGAGGCCCGGGTCAGATCGAGGCCTTCTTCACGGCTCAGAGATCACCCTCGGCCAACTGACCACTTGGGGCTTTTAAATCACAGCTGATACGTTTAGCGGTGGTATTAAAGGAACGCCGGGCTCCCGCTGAGCCACTCGCGGGGCACAGAGCCAGCAGCGGGGGCATGTGTGTGTGTGTGTGTGTGTGTGTGTGTGTGTGTGTCCCAGCTCTTCCCACAAAACCCATTTCCAGCAAGAAAAAGGAGGAACCAAGGCAGCTGGCTCAGGTCTCCTAAGCCGTTTATGAAAGGAAGCCATTTCGCAAAGCTGGGCCCTGG
>JAODKL010000045.1:1251997-1269658 GCA_026780765.1 Petrocephalus schoutedeni | reverse complement strand
ACACACACACACACACACACACACACACACACACACACACACACACACACAGACACACACACAGACACACACACAGAGACACAGCTCATGTATTCATAATTTAGTGAGGACCATCCATTCACCAAAACCCTAATCCCAACAGTGACACCCTAACCCTTCCAAGCCCTAACTGTAACCATAAGTAACCAAAGACAATACAGAAAACTTTTGGCAATTTTCATTTTTTCATTGCATCCACAGATTTTAATAAAATTGAGTTTCCTCTTGTGGGGACCGAAAAAAATGCCCCCACAAGGTCAAAATAACAGGTTTTTATCACATTGTGGGGAAATCTGCTCCCCACTACGTAATAATCATAAAAACGCACGCACACACACACACACACACACTCCTAGGCTCTGTGTCTGTCACAACTGCTTTTAAGGAGGCTTCAAAAAGCATAAAGAAACAGTTCTGAGCCTCTATTCTACACGGCGCATGGAGAAGCCTTAGGAGACCTTAGGAGGGTTGGGAATGGACACCAGAGGTCACCTTCAGGCTCACAGAGCCGCGCCGTCGGCAGCCAGCGCCGGAAAGGCACCGAGATCGGCGCTGTCACGAGACCGACCGCCTTTCATTTAAACCTTCAAGGTAAGAACGTTAGGAAGCAGGATGCGGGCCTCTTAGAGGCAAAGCTATTCCCAGCCGTTATGTTCCCAGCGACGAGAAGGTGCCATAAAGCGAGACTGAGGCTGAGCGGGGCCCACACCGGGGGCCCGGGGCCCCTTTCCTGGATGTTTATGTCTCCTGCCAGAGGAGCTGGGACAGGAAGCAGCACGCAGAGGCAACAGCTGTGAGGGCCTTTTTTGGCCCACGACGGCAAAGCGGCTCAGAGTGGGTGGAGCCAATAGCCAGTATCCACGTGGGGGAGGGGGACAAGCCTCGCCATGCACACGGAGTCAACTAAAACTGGCCATAAATCTCAAACTAAATCACTGTTTTGCCGCGCCGCCTGTGCAAGGTCCCAGAGGCAAATTTTTTTGTTTGTTCCGACCCCAACCCCTATCCACGATTGGCTGTCTTAGACGTGACACCGTGGGGTTGGTCACCAGGGTTACGCAGTCACCGACATGCCTTCGCACCGCACAATTTAAAACGTTATAAATTCATATGTGCAACTGTGTATTTTTATTATTATAATGTAAATGTTGTAACTGTGTAATGTTTGCCGTTTAATGCCCGTGTTTCGTTAACGTGTAACCGTGTCGTGATAATTGTCAGCTTCCCTGTCTGTGCCACTGCGAGTATTAAACCAAGAGTGGTTGTTAATAAAGAGAGTAGCTACCATTTTAAAAGTCACCTCCTTTATTGAAATGACTCACGCACTCCTCACAATACGTTTATTTGCGCTCAGTACGTGGGTCTGCTGCATCAGAAACACTCTGCGCCCTCGAGGGCTGCAGTGTGACGTAGATGAACACGGCGGTGCCGTCGTTTTAAGTACGCAAACGATGGCTCGTACCGACGTGTTTGATTCGTCTTTCCAGACGTCATCTGAGATCTGCGGCCCTGAAAAGATATACCCAGTGCGCAGCTCATCTACGACAACATAATTAGTGTGGCTGACAAACCCCACGGCATCGTGTCATGTCAGCCAATCGTGGGCAGCGGGCGGGGTCAGAATGAATGCCGCGGGGATCGTGCGAAGGCAGCGAAACGGTGATCGTACGACGCCGATTTCATTCAAAATATACAGCGACTTTAACACAGGAACAACCCTGACTGATACCCTGGAGATCGGAAGCAAACAGGAAGAGGAAGTTAATTAAGTGGCTCTTTGAATCCCTCAGACCCATCCTGCCTCAACCACTTTGCCGAGAAAAGGAACCAGTGGCCGGAATCACCAAAATATCTCCATAAATGAAAATATAAGCATAACATGTTTTACTTCTCTTACTCAATGCAGAATTTAATGGTACACAAAGATTTAATCTTATGTAAAATACAGAAAGGAATGCAAAGCAATAATGGCTTAATGGCGAAAGCACTTTGCTTTTTTTATATACAACACCCTTGCCAACATGGCTACCCAAAAGTACTGATAGGAGATGTTGAGGCTTCGCACTGGTTGTTGGTTAAACCAGGATGCGATTGGCTGCACACAGAAGTCACACCCACCACAGAATTTTACTTCGCGGGACTTAGGTTCTTAAGACATGATGTCCACACCGACTTTACTGACGGGCACAGAAGTGAAAGAATGGAGAAGATAAACTCTAAGTAGGTTCAGGAGGGAAAAAAACACCTCTGGAGGCACAAGGCCAGCTGCCCAGCCCCTCTGAGCGTGTTGACCTGATTCGAGGCAGAAAGATGCGTGAGAATAAAATTAGAACTGGCATGAGGGCTTCCCATGAGCCCCCCGTGAGGGCGGGCGGCGAGGGCGGTGGTGACGAGCGGAGATACCGCACCTGTCCGTCACTTTGAGTCAGGTTCCTGACAAACACAGCAGCAGAGGCCAGTTACCTCACTGGGTAGTCATGGTGCAGAAATGCCGTCACCCTAGGGGCAATGAGCAGGATTCTAGGAGCCCTGCGGCCATGGTGGTGGCTGCAGCACGCAACGGCCTTCCAGTTTAATTAACAGAAGACACCGTCGGCCATGTCCCCCCGTGCCACTGTGCCGCTTAAGCGTGACAATATGGGCACAGAACAGCAGCACCAGCCAGAAGTCAAAATCAACCGCGAACAAAATAAGCTTGCTGGAGAGATACCAAAAAGCTGCAGCTAATTCAACAACATGGAAAATAGGTATTTGGTCTATTAATAGATAGGACGGTATTCTTCAAAATGCATGGTTTTCATATTTAAAATGTATACGTAGATGTGTGTGCGTGGAGCTTGCATGTTCCCTACATGTTGAGTGAGTTTCATTCTGCAGTCCAAAGACAGTTAAGCTGGTATTGCAACATTGCTCCTAGTGTCTTGGATTAGAGGTTGGAAGATGTTTGGATTGACTGATGTAAACATAAAAATATGAAGTCTATTTCAGGCAGGTATCACCACGTATTTGGGGGCGCGGGAGAGGTCCCACGTCATAGCGGAGCTTCACCTGTGACGTCATCCGATTAATCGGGGAGCCGCCTGGGTCGCGAGCGAACGTCCCAATGAGCGTAGATTTGCTGTTAGATTTGCTGTATAAATCCTCCGTTTATCAACAGATGCCTTTTGACACTGATATTTAAAGCCATGCATGGGCTGGGTAAATGTGTGCCACCGTTTGATTCACGCAAAAGTGCATTATAACCGCATTTACCACAACAGCACGCACTTTACAGGCTGCTCGTTACGTGTCAGTTTCAGGAAAGCAAATTCTCCCTGGGGACTTGTTTAAAGCAGTTTATGCAAGCATGATAACCCTTAACCAGAAATTGTTTAATTAGCCCCACGGGGGATGCGTCGTCTACTGTCGTTACGGCTACTTCGAATTAGCCGACTTTTGCTTTGAATAATTTATGAACCAGATAATTTTGGGACGTCTTTAAATGTAAACATCTGCCCGAAACGTCCTGTACAATTAGCAAGTATAATCCCAAGATGTGCGGCTATTTCGTGACGTTTCCCCTGAAGGTCACTGGGAAAATCCCAATTTCACTGCGTCAGCACGCAGCATTTCTGGCCAGCCGAATATATCGCCGAATCGTACCGTAATTATGCGACCGAAATGTCCACCGCTCGCCTTTTCTTGTGTTTTGCATCAAAATAAATGCATAATGCGCCGTAGTAGTCTTACTAAGAGATAAATAGATCGGCATTCATACATCATTATTAGGATGCTAATATCACATCTGGATACAGACCCCATAATCCAATTACAGCCATCCTTTGACAATGACAGAATAGGTTAAAATAGGTTACTAGCCATCCGCATCACACCGCATGACAACTTTGTCCCCAAATCACACATCTGAGAACTGGGATGTCGCACAGGACGAATCGCATTAACATTTAAAAGGCAGACGCCACAATAACCGACAGCGCCGCGGCCCGGCTATCCCCGTCTAGTCGCGCAACTGACGGCAGAAATCGCACTATTTTGCACTATTTTGCACCAGTTGCACTATTTACGGGGGCAAGGCGGGCTGGCAAACGGGGGTGAGACCGCAGCCCCGCCGAGAGCCCGGGTCGCCCGGCGCCGCCGTTAAAGGCGCCATCGGGCGCACAGATGCGCGTTAATTAATTAAGCATCGTTAGCAAAAGGGCTTCATTTCGATAAATAGCTGCGTGCGCGTTACCTTGTTCAGCGCGTCCGCGGCGAAGGAGCGCGCACAGGAGCGCGCATCCCGTCCGTGGTGACAGATGAGGGATCCGGCCGCGCCGCCTGTCCTACAACCGCGGAGCAAAGAGCCGCGATCGCGGCTCCGCTTCTTCCTGGGGTCGCAAGGGGGGGGAAACAGCTACGCTTCCATATGCAATGCAGGCAAAAATAAAATAAAAAAAATCAACGATTCCCAAATAAAATTTGCGGTATAACGAGCTGATTCAGCAGCTAGTTAACTAACCAAAACCGACATAATATAGCAAGGGGAAAAAACAACAACGATCGGAAAGCGACAGGCAGACGTAAAGTTTCTTCAATGCATTACCACCGAAAACTTGATGACAATAGCAGGCTACGTTAAAGTGCACGTATGAAAGGTATAAAGAGAGCCTAGCTATGAAACACACATGCAAAAAAATTATAGGAAGAAAATTCCTGAAATATCCAAGTATTTGCAACGGATATTCTTCCTATGACGCAATATGCACGTAAAAATATTATTATGTCTATTATTAAAAACGTTCAATGAACTGCCGTTATCTGCGCTTTAGCAGCCATTTTGTTGTAAATGACAACAGCAGGTCCCCGTTTCTAAGCTAAAGTAAAACAGGAAGTGGACTCCTTGTCCCAGATGCTGGTCACGTGACGCCAACTAACAAACACCCCCCCTCCATCGGCTCCGCCCACACGTTTCCCTGACAACAGCAATCTGGCACCCTTTTCCCCTCCTTTCTCAGTTACAATGAAGGCGACCACTTACCTCCCTTATATCCTTATATTCTACAGTCCAGGCATCTTAGAATTCTTATATCAAAGGTATCACAAGTATTACACAGGAATCATGCTTTTCCGTTGCTACCGTGAATAGTCTATGAATTATGCTTCATCGTAATGCAGTAAATGCATGTTTTTTACAAATCACTTAATGAATCAGCCAAGAATGGGCTTTTTTTCTGGGATGTAAAACATACAACTTTTTTTTGTTCAGTTCTTTGAACCGCCGAGCTACTTGGGTGCTGTGAAGAAATCATGCTTCATTGATGAAGGGCACGTCTACTGTGTAACACTAACTTGGGGGCAATGGAAATGCAGGCAGAGAGACACTGCGGCGATGGCCGTGTCCGGGGCAGTGAGCGGTCCGCCTGTCTGGAGGAGCGTTACAGAGCAAGCCAGCGATCGTTAGGCAGTGCAGTGGAATAGGACAGCAAGTCAGGCTTGCTTTAATTTCCCCAGAGAGTGCTGAACTGGTTAAGTGCAAAGACTCGAAGGGTGATGGGGTGTGTGTGTGGGGGGGGGGTTATAATACATGTCCAACGAAGTCCCCAAATATCAAAAAGAGAAATCGTCAGAAAGCAACTCAACCATGGAACATGGAAGAACGTGGTAGGAAAAATGGCACTGATACTTTCATCTCTGATGTTTCACGGTGTGACGCGTATGACAGGTATGAAATATGTTTGCTAGTTAGTGTTGGGAAGGTTAATTTCAAAATGCAATAGCTGACAGGTTACTAGTTAGCCGGTAAAGCTGTAATAAGTAACGTAACTAGGTTTATTACTTCATCAAAGCAATATGACTTATTACATTTGATTACTTTTAGATTACTTTTCTAACAAATGTTTCAAACTGGGCAATAAAGCTGAAACATCCCAGCAGCTCTGATGACGCGCATAGTCCTGAAATATGCCAAAAGGAGTCATTTCTACACAGTGAAAAGATGCAATAAAACAGAGTGAATGCTATATTCTACATATAAGCTTTTCACTGAACAGAATATATTCAGATGTAACCCCTACCAACCAGTTTTGATAGGGAACTGTATTGCATATTTTTTCTCACCATCAGTAATGGATTACAATTACATTTTGTGAATTAATTATGTGACGCCATTACGTGTAACCAGCTACCCCCCAACACTATTGGTGGTACATTTCCATACGTTTCTGCAGATTGCCTTCCTTACTGGCAGACTGTCAGAATCAGCGAGTCCTGCTGGTCCTCATGCCTGTGAAATCAAAATTCTCCATCTCAAGACTATCATCCTCTTCATCATCAACCACACCATTACTCTCAAAAAGATATTATGGAAGATAGGTTTGGAGGTTAGGTTTGGATGGACAGAAGAAACATAGCTTGCTGACGTCTTCCATGTATGTGGGACTAAAATGTACCAGTGATGTCACGGACTGACCAGAGGTAGAGTGGCCCGTTTAATGATTTTTAATGGCACTACCCTTGTGATGGCTCAGATTTTGCATTAAATAATTACAGTAGGTTGCAGGAAGCGTTCAATTCTGTATTCTTAAAGTGACTGAACTTCTGCCTTTCTGTGGCGAGATCTTCAGCTTAGTCCAGATATAGCCTGCTCCAGTTTGCCATCCAGCGAAACAGATCCATGGATAGTGCCATCTCCCTTACCCTGCACACTGCTGTAGAACATCTAGAAACTAAGAACAGCTACATCAGGACACAGCTCAGCTTTTAACAAAGAATGCTCTCCAACCTGATGTTTAAGTTTAGAAGCCTCAGTCAGAGCAGCTCCACTTATGACTGGGTGTTCAACTTTCTGGACAGTGAGGACAGGCAACGGGAGATCATCCTCATTAATTGTCAGCACTTGCGTTCCAGGCTGCTGCCTCACTTTGCTGCCTCTGTATTCTGCCTCACTTTGATGCCCGACTGCATGGTGCCACGACATCAGCCTCTCTCTAAACGTCAACAGAAAAGTAGATCATCATTTACTACAGAAGGATCAAAGCCATTCTCTTCCCACTATTCATCGACGGATCTCCTGTGGAGACAGTCAGGAGCTTTGTGTTCCTGAGAGCCCAGATCACCGATTCCCTCTCATGGTTTCTTAGCACCAGCTGCATCCTCAAGAAGGCTCAGGAGAGGCTGATCTTCCCGAGGAGGCTAAAGAGCTTTGGCTTGGGAACCGAAACCCCGGTGAACTTCTACTGCTGCACCACTGAGAGCATCCTAACTGGATTCCTCACAGTGTGGTTATGTTAGCTAACTGCTCCGGATCTCGAACTGCTGCAAAGGACTGCCTGGACAGCCCCAAAGGTCTCCGGCATCGACCGGCCACAGCTCAGGTCAATCTGTTTCTCCCACTTCCAGGAGATGGCCAAGTCCACCATCAACCCCAGCCACCCAGCTCTAACTATTGAGAGCAATACTGAGTCACATGTGCAAAATATCAGAGCCACTGAAAGGCACAGCACCAAAGGTCATAGCCTAGAACTAAGGCCCTGACAAGTACCCTACAATACCCTTCTCCGTATAATAATCAGATTGTCAGTCATGTCATGCCGGGGTTAGAGGTTAAAGCACTCAAAAGACATCCTGGATGGCCAGCTCTTGCTGCCAATTCTTCTTTTTGACTCCGTTTACTTTATTTCCCTCTCTTCTCCCTTCGCCATTCAATGCCCCGCTGTCACTGTTTACCAGTGTTTCTCAACCCAGTCCTCAGGGACCCCCAGACGGTCCACGTTTTTGCTCTCTCCCAAATCCCTGGGAGCTGAGAGGGAGAACGTGGACCATCTGATATTCCCCCAGGACTGGTTTGAGAAGCACTGCCCTATAACTCCGGAGTCAGCCCTCAGTTTAGTGGGAGGGATAGCCCCTCCCCCACACAGCATGTCCCAGCTGAAATGCCATCCATCTTCTGCAGTGACACTCTGTCCAACCCCCCACAGTACCTTCACCGTCCACCACCAGCAGAATAGCAGAAACAGGAGAGAGAGCGTCCGTGGACTGGGCACGTCCTTACATTCAAGGGGACCCTAAAAATAGGTCCAATCCTGGGCAGCGGTTACCTTCTGTCGGCTTAGTGTAGTGTGCTGGTTAAACACTAATGGTTAAATAATTGCATATTTGCCTCCAAGAGGTAATTTAAATGGAAAAAAACATTACAAATAAAAGTAAAACCTGATTGCCTCGTTTCATTACATACCATATATTACAAATTCAGGAATTGATTAATTTGGATATTCCTTACATCGATACAGCAGTTTTTATATCGATCTGCCTGTGCAATGCGTGTCCTGGAAAATTATACCACCTTTCCTGTCACCTGTCAATAAGGGTGGCTTAGACGTATAGCATTACTCACACAACAGATCGATCAGTAATTTCTAAAATTAGTATTTGTACCACCACATCTTCCAGTGAATAATGAAAGCAGACCCTGGACCATTCAGTAAGTGCGTTTAATTTCGACTGGAGTTTACACCAGGGAAAACAATCACGCGCGATTTAATGCAAAACCTGTTTTCTTTAATTCGTTTTTAAAAAAATCTGCGTTAACAGCGCATGACATGAGAAAATTAAACGTTCTGACGACGCAATTAAGACCCCGATGAAAGCGTCACCGTGAGCACTTAGGATGCGGCGCCCGGCCGGGGCCCCGGGGCCCCGGGGCCGCTAAACGCCGCAGACACTCATTCCCATCCACTTAGCAGCGACGCCTGCCACGCTGGGGAGGCCTCCCTTTCAAAACCAATGTAATTACAGACTCTACAGACAATTAATTAAACTCCAACACCCACCCTTTTAATTCAATCGCAGGCTAATTAGCGTGGGGATATTACAGGGAGCCGAGGTGTTGAAATATGCGAGTTTTTCCGCGAAAAACAGTTTTGCCATTTAAACCTTTTAAACTCGTTTTTATCGCGATTATTTAGTCGGATTGCCACAAGGCGACCGGTGTTTATTTGATAGCCTTAATGGGCACATTTAGCAAATTAAATCATGCAGCCTGTATATTGATGTTCATTGCATTGTTATTGTGATTAAATCCCAAAGTGGGTGTTTTGATGCGACGCTTCGCCTTCGGTCCCAGAGCCCCCGGCTTTGCACGGCCACTGGGCGGCGCTCTGACCCTTATACATTCGCAGGGGCTCATTTCCCCACCCAGCCACTCTAATTGATGCGTAGACGGAAATTAATTGTTATTTAACGTTGTGGATATTGGCTTAATGGACTCAATTTGGAAGCCCCGCTGTGCGCCGCCGAGACAGGCAGCCCCCGGGAGCCCACCCCTCACTCCCCCCATCGTTTCCTAGGCAACAGCAGCCGAGAGATGCAGAGCCTGACAAATGGAGAGTGTCGGTTGCAGTAGATATGTAGGTATAATATACAGTAACACGGGGGCAGGCAGGCAGGCGAGTGATGGGAGGTTGTTAAGGGTGCGGGGCGTTCCTCTGACAGAGAACGGATGCCTATCTTCATTAAAATGATGCTCCTACTGGAAGCACTGCTTACCGGGGCTTATCAGATTCCCTCTCGCTAACCATCTATCCCGTCCGGGTTTATTCCGGTGCGGTGTCTGTAGCCAGTTTGATCAGGCGTGAAAGGTAAGAGTGATGAAAGCGGGAAGTTGTAGAGCGGACGCTGGCCTCCTCTCATGCAGGCCCTCCTGAGAGAAAGGGGGCGCGGAGAAGGAGGTGGGCGGCGCTGAAATTGGCAGAAGGACATCAGGCAAAAATTCTGATAGATGACCAGCAGGTGGTGCAGTGGTTAATGAACTTAAAGAGAAAAGCTAAAAAAAAAAGACAAGTTAAATTAGCGGGGCTTAGAAAGTCTGACTGGAACTCATTTACCTTGAAATATTTGATTTATATTCAGTTAGTCTGCTCAGGAAGACAAGCCGGAGTGGTGCAACCCAGAAGGTATCTATCTCGAAAAAAATAGCGAAACAGAAAAACAGAGGGATTCTCTATAAACATCAGAGGAGCATCAGACACTTAATTCCCGCTGAATCCCTTTTAATCTCCCCTCAGGATTTATGTGCCCAATTCCGAAGCGTGATTTATGAGATGGTTTGCACAAAGGCCGGCAGCGCTTCTCTAATCCAATTAACGGGCATCCTGCATCTGCGGGAGCGCAGCAACCAGCGGCGGCCGTGTGAGCCGCAAACCAGGGCACCCGGCCGGGGACAGCGAGCGCTCTGTGCAAATACACTCTATAATTCTGCTGTTTTACTGTTTGGCTTTATTACTGACTTGTGTATTTAGGAGACCGTATCCTTTGGCTACTCGTGAATGATCTAATTCCTCATGCTGTGTCCAGATGTGCAGGGTTTGTCATTCGCCACAAAAACGTTATTTGTTGACCCTCTTGAGTAGATCAACACAATTTTGTTTTATAGTTACTGATTTCACTCACGGTTCAGGGCACGGTTTTACACAAGGGGGCTGAGCCACCCTGACGCACAGTTCGGGACCGGTTTTGTTAGGAACCCCCAACCCCATCATTGTATAGCCAATATACCTGCATATATTATATAGGCAACATCTTGATCGCGTTTTTTCAGGAAGACGTACATTACTCGCGGGTCTGACTGTGTCCAGTTCACAAGACTTGATAGATGGTGAACACTTGCCCTACTGGTTAATGTATTTATAATACTGTATATTTTATCGTTATTAGAGTTGGAGTGTATCCTACTCCCGTAAAAAGTTTACTCTAGCCTCGGTGTGTATAGTAGGCCATACCATCTTGGTTTGCGTAAGTACGCTATGATGTTCGCACAACGAAGAAATCGTCTAACTACGCAATTCTCCGAACATATTAACTGTCATTAAGTGATGCTTTGCTGTAACCTTTAAGCAATTCAATTATTCGCTGTGACACAAATCATCTGTTTGGGGCAGCTTGCTGAACAACACAGAGTATCCGCGATTAACTTGTAATTTTTTTCCCCATTACTGCAGTACTCACTAGTGAACCAACAAAAATTGTCAAGGAGCGTTTCTGGTTTTCATTTTTCTTGTGAAGTATTTGTGGGACGTTTGACTCTAGACGTAGTATGCTAGTCCATTGCAGGACACCTACACACTCAGAATTAAGGCAATTTTGAGGCCCACACGACGTAGGAAGAACCTGCAAAGTCCACACACAGACAAACTTACAACCCTGTAGGTACAAGGTAACGGTGTTACCAAATGATCAGCCATATGGCCGACAGGGATGTTCAGTTCTGTTTTCATACATTTCATTTCCAGTATAGTTAAACCACTTATCATTTCTTTTACCAGCACTTTACCTGGACGCTCTCATTCCTATGTCTGGGGAATTTTCAAGTGAAATACACATCCCTACAATAGATACAGGCTCCTAGTTCAAATGAGCAAATGGCTGTGTGCGTGTACAGATCACATAATCTAAGAAGAGGGTCACCCTTCATGTGTGCTTGGCAGGCCTTCGGGGCTCAGTGCAGGTCTGCGAGGACGTCAGCGTGGGCAGAGACTGCAGCCAAGACGCAGAACCTCTACGCGTCCGATACGCCTTTTCTGTCTGTTCGGGCTTGCCGACTCTTTCCGCGCGGTTGGTGCGTGTCATGCCGTTCCCGACTTGCCACCGCCCCACCTCGGGGGGCCGGGGTAAGAGTCAAAAGAAGCTGTGGCGAGCAGATCCACATGGTGCCCCGAAACAGAGCCTGTCCCAGAAGGACGTCTCGCCCTTAAATGCAGTAAGCAATCATCACAACACATTCACATGGTAATTACAGAAAATAGCAGGTTTGAGTGTAGCCCCATTACATCTCCCACTCACTGCTTAATTAGCCTAGGCTTAATGACTAGGCTTGCTGAGTATCTCCAATTAGGGCATGCAGACGCACTTCCTGGAGGACATCGCTCGGTAGAGGCCCCTGCAGGTCTGGACCTCACCTGAAGTAGCGAATGGAATGTCCTGATCTATGATGGAGCAGGAAGTTTGCAGCACGCAGGACCTGTCAAATGTGCCACACTGATTCATGTCCGTAAAATCAGCCTTGGTAACGTATAACTAATTATGCAGGGCTGCCAGCTCTCACACGTCTGGCACAAAAAATCTTACAGCAAATTGATATTCTTCCATTATAAACCGAGAATTAACTACATCAAAAGTGTCGGAGCAGTTTGCAAGCCCTACAGCCTATTTACTTTATTTTATTTTAAGGTAATAAAACTGTTACATACATGTAAATGTGTGTGCAGACTTGTCTTGAACTGAAAACCTCACTCCGGGTGACCAAAATTGCCAAGCCTGATTATGTGAAGGGAAAGTAATTAATTGTAATTAGTCTGCGATTAATTGTTGACACCACAGCACACGGCCACAAAGTGTGGTCTCTGCACTTAACCCATGTGTGTCATGTCAGTGGGCAGCTATTATTCAGCACCTGCAGAGCAGTGCATGGGGGGGTACCTCCGTGGTCAGGGGATTCCAGCCAGCAACCTTCCAATCATAAACACGCTTCCCCAACCATTAGGCCACCATGAACATTTCAGCAGTCATTAGCATTGTGGCAGAGCTTGATAACCCAGCACACTAGTGTAGGTATTTGCAGGCACATATCTGGTCACCCATATTTGGGCACCCAGTTTCCACACCCCAAACAGCAAAGATATCACCCCGTGTGGCTCCTCTGTGCCCCCCGAGCCAAAGCGCGACACGCCCACATTCCCATTCCATCACAAAAGCCATATTCTGCTTTCCTGATGAGCAGCGAGCTTCAGCCTAGACCTGCTTTTCTACCCCGGGGCTGCAGTAGCGAGGTTTGGGGGGGTGGGGGGGCGGCTAATGAACTCCATCACAGCTCTAAATGACACCCAAAGCACATCATTAGCCGCCACGCCACTGCTAGTTCCAGCTCAGTGTTCGGTCTCGCGTCAAGGTGGTTAGAAGCGAAATAAGCACAAGTTTCTGCAAGGTCGTTATAAATGGGAAGGTTTAGCTATGCTTATGTGCACAGAAAAAGGCTGAAAGCAAGGGATGCATTTTGGGAGAGGAGTTGGTTTTTGAACTATACTCATGTGCAGGACTTTGTAGGACATGTGGGTTCATTTCTGGAAACATGCGGGACGTCAGACAGAATGTGTCTATCAGCACTGCCTCGCACTGCCTGCTGAAATCCTGCTAAATGAAATCCGCAGCCCCCAAAGAGGGGCACCGTGATGAACCAGGCCTTTGTTAGATCTCTAGCTAATTTGTGGTTTGGATGATGCATGTTTCTAGCAAGGGATTCTGGGTAATGATGCCACCGATATCTGAACGGTTTTATATTAAGTTTATGGTGCTGATTAAGAATATGACTTCGGTTTTGCCAGATTGGCTCTAGTTTCTGAGATATTTAATAGTCAATTAATCAATTAATTGATTGATTAATTAATTTTAAGGCAACAAAAGCTATTGCATTTGTTATCTCACACAAGCCGCATTGGGGGGGTGCATTATTCTCATGAATGTCCATTATCTCAAAAACTAGAACCAATTCAGCAAAAGTAATGGGATTTCTTAATTCAGCACCCTGAAAATAAACCATAAAAAAAATCCCTAAATCCATTCAAAAAAAATCAAAATTTGTAGACCTACATACTATCTTTGCTATAGGCAGTCTGCAGTGAGAGCAGACCTAATTTTGCCTCTGGAAGCAGTGATACTGACATTATAAGCTGGGAAGGTCACACTTTGCTACAATACATCCTATTCCAGCTGCTCACAAGCTCATCACCGCCTCTGTCATTCACAGGCAGTGTCACCTTTAACCTGCAGCTCGAAAAGGGATGGCAGGTTGCTAAGGATACCTACACTAGCGTGCTGCCTCATCAAACTCGGCAACAATGCTGATGACAGCTGAAACGCTCATCATTGCTACATATTTGTACTCAGTCATTCCAGTAATAAGTGAACAGGTCCAATATTTTTGCCCCGGTGTCACAAAATGAACACACACCAGCCCTCTTCCTCCATCAGGGCCCGCAGAAAGTTGCCTCTTCTTGTTACTGAACAGATCCACAGGACGCGAGGATTGGAGGATGAAATGGGGAGAACATACCATGGCGGTCAGACGCCTGGACGCACCTGCTTCCTCCTTCCCAACGCACAGCAAATTTTCATACACTTACTAGGGACGGGCATGTGTGTATGCAGGTTTTTGGGATAACCTTTAAACCTTTAAGGTGTGAGGACTTTCTGGCCAATCTGTCCACTAATTAGTAACCTAATTAAGGAGTTGCAGTGAAAACCTGCATAGACAACGAGCCTTTCTGAATTAGACTGCCCAGGACCCTCACCTGTGCCTCACCCCCGGAAATTAACAGTACAGATGGAGCCAGTCTTAGGATACGAAATCAGAAATCAGCATAGAATCTAAAAATCAAAACAGAATGAGAATCCAAGAGGGAGCAGCGTTGTGCCAGCATGGGTGCGTACACGCGGGCTCTCAGGGGCTCCCGTCAGGCACATACAGTAGGATGGATCATGGAGACTGTAAAACACCTGAGGAAGCCATGCAGATGGTGAAAGGCCTTGGACACTAGCTGCCACTCTGCCGCTGGCAGGTATTGGCTTCCCTTGTGTGTGAAACACTACAGCCAATGTGCAGCTGAGGGGAGAATTCATTTGCTGTTGCCTGATTACACGACTCCACTTTGCTCCAGGAGTCTGTTAAATATTCTGCACCAGCAGCGCTGCTCTCAGGGGCGGCTTCCCGGCCCGCAGAATAAAAGGTGGCAAAAAAAGCTACTTGCTCGAGAGATTCCGCCGCAAATTTGCCTCCAGCAAACTCAAGGCCATTTCGGCCGCTTTAAAGCCCACTCACTGCTATCACAGTGTCACAGGGGGACGGCACATGGCGCGCAGGGCGCCTCTGACCCCAGCAAACTCCACCGAACGCAGCGAATGCTTAAAGAAATGTGTCCGTAAATTGTCTCACGCCATACAGGAAAAGGGCATTTAAATATGCAGAGCCTGGAATTAATGCGATGGAACAGCAAACTCAGAGACTCCTCTGATGAAATCTGGATTTCACACTTAACCTTGAACTCAAAATTAAACCCGCGGATCGTTCTTTTTTTAAGCGAGGACAGGCCAGAAGAAAACAGCCAATTTGGTTCTTTAAATAACGTGGCCTCAGTAATTTCGGGAATCTGGACGGGGTTAACGGGGGATAGTAAACAAAATTTGATAATGGTTAGCTCACGGTTAATTCATTTTCATCCTTCAGGGCAATTTTTATTACCTCTTTACACCCAATCGCTGTGCTCATTGACCAAAGACCGTACCGGGGCAAAATGGCATAATGTGGGTTAGGGAGAAAATGTCTTAATATAAATGTAAATAAGGTAATCTAAGATGACTTTTCCCTTAAAATGAACACAGAAAATGGCAGAGGCAGGCTTATTGGAAAGCAGGGCTAAGGTGGGATCCAGGTGCGGACGACTTGCTCGTCTCACTAGAAATGCCCCCAAAGCAGGGCGGCTGGAGCCTGCGGTGCGCGTCTGCGCCGGGCCTCATCAAGCGATCGATCACGCGATCAATTATGTCCCGACTGCGAAATACGCCGCGGCCACGTCGGGCCCTCGATTGAATTTCATCAAGCGAAACATATTTTGTAGTGGAATTTGCCAGTTAGTAGCTGACAAGGACGTTCTGGGGGAACAAAGGCCCAACGGCGACAGCAGCTGGGCGGACGTGCCGCGGCACTGCGGAAGGAAAAGAGAGACAGCCGGGTGACAAGGAGGAATGGTGGCAGGTGTGCCGTACAGAAATCTCTGCCGGAAAGATAACATGGCAGCAGCCAAAGAAAAGAGAGCAGTTTTACATGGTAGACATCTAATAATTGCAATAATACAGCCGTTAGGTTATTATAAAGACCATTATAAAGATTAAGTAATCTGACTGGCCCGTGGTCCATGGCAGAGACACGCCTGGCTCCACGTAGGACCCCCTGCCCTTGCAACGTCTGAGATTCAAATCCATTTCTGGCGCAAGATTAATTATTCCAGTCTCCCACTGCCCTACATTCCACAGTCTGGACGTGTGCCAACAATCTCTCCCTCCTTTTCTTCCTCTCTTTCCACTTTTTTGTTAATCCCCTCCGTTCTCCGGCACGTCCTGCCCAATTGGCACAGCCGTCCAGGGACGGCGAGACGGATTGGGCCCCCGGTGACACGTCCGCCCGACACGAAAGGCGGGGACGTGAACCGGCGCAAAAAAAAAAAATGATGAATTATGAATGCGCACAGACTCCTTTCAGCACTTTTCACGATTTAGTGTTATTTATTCCAAATCCTTTGTGCTCAGAGTATTTATAGACACAGCCACTTCCAGTGTCTGAAAAGCCAGACCAAACAAAACGATGCCAGAGGCAGGTTATGGCATGCATGTAACACTCCTCAACCCCACCGCCTCCCCCAAAGAGCCCCTCACCCGCCCACGTACCCGGCTGCCTTTCTTCTGCACGCAGACTGGGGGGGCGGGCTGGAGAATAAGGAGCTGTCACGCTCCTTCCATCCGGCAGCGAGACACACCGGCATAGCCGAGCATCACTGCCGGTCCTCCTGCAGGGGGGGGTTAATCTTCCAGCCTGACTGTATCCCCCCCCCCCAACCGTATCAATGTTGTCTTAGCGACTGCATGCCTACTGACCCCACCTCCACCCCACCTCGCCGCTGCTCTCTCGCCCTCGCGTCCCAATGAAAGCACTTTTATATTTACCAAATCCCATAGCCGCTACCCCCAACACACGCCCTCCCACACCCCATGCATTTGCATGTAGGTGGGGCCGTGCCCCCCCCCCCCCTCCCCTCATAACACAGCCATTGACTGGTAGCAGCACGGAAAGGCACAGAGAACTTTAATAATATATATAAATGTTGGTGTGAGTTTTACATTTAAATAAGGCCAGATGGAAATGTTTTTTAACGCTGATCTTGGGGGAGGGGTGGGCGGGTGGAGGGCAGAGGGGCGGGCAGGATCTCAGCGGCACGCCATCCACAGCTTTCCTCGCGCTAATTAAAGATAGGGAGGTAGTGCGCGTGCCGGCATGCGGGGCCCGTTTACAAACCGCCGCTAATTAACAAGCCACTTTCCATCCCACGGATTATCTCAGGCTGGAGGGGGGGGCGTCTCGCTCTCCCCTGCTCCTCTGGGATGGCGGCAATGCTACGCAGACTGGGTGATATTTCGGATTAACGGGCTCTGTGGGAATGAGACGGCAGTCGGGACGGGGGAAACAGCTCCGCGTTACGTCAGTCAGGTGCCGAGAGGATCCTCTCATCCTTTCTCTCTCTCTCTCTCTCTCTCTCTCTCTCTCTCTCTCCACAGAGTAGCGCGGGAGGGAAGCAGGGGACGAGAGACAGCAGGAGAGCACATGGTCTGCTGCTGGAGAGAGGAGAAAAAGGACCAGCGCCATTTTGAGAGCACGTGGCTCATTTAGACAAAGTGTGCAGCGATGGAGAGACGTGAGCTCACTGTGGCTTATAGAGACAGAGAGAGACACCCCCATATCACACTGTGGCTTATAGAGACAGAGAGAGACACCCCCATATCACACTGTGGCTTATACAGACAGACAGAGACACCCCCATATCACAC
>JAODKL010000045.1:1037684-1057434 GCA_026780765.1 Petrocephalus schoutedeni | reverse complement strand
GGTCAGATACTCAGATACGGGTCAGATACTCAGATACGGGTCAGATACTCAGATACAGGTCAGATACTCAGATACGGGTCAGATACTCAGATACAGGTCAGATACTCAGATACAGGTCAGATACTCAAGTACAGGCCAGACTGGAGCCCTACCTGCTGAGCCGCCTGAAGGCTGTCAGACTGCAGGGAACATGGCAAAGAACTTTTCTAAAGCAGCAGATGTGGTACCAAAAGGTAAAGCATTTCTGGAGTAGGCCAGGGGGCAGGTGCAGTAAGCCTGGGGCTAAGTGTAACCCCGGCTGAGCTCAGAAGGTTATCTCCCTCAATCAGACAGGCAGCACATGTTCAGAAGTTAATTAAGCATTGTTGTTTCTGTTGGTCCAGCTTTTCAAAGGTCTCCACCTAGTGCCGGCAGGCATGGGGACCTGGGGACATCAGAACTGGCCCCAAACTTAGGCCCCAAAGTTTTAGCCCCATTTAGCCACCAAACAAGCCCGAATACTAAAAGCACGGGTAACTGCCTGCTGGCCTTCCTGGTGCACCATTACCAGTTTGTGCTGATTTGTATGGCAGCATCTCCATTTTTCCCCTCCCATCCTTCCGTAAATTTATTATTAGCAATATAAAATATGTTTCCTGTCTCGTGTCCTCGGTCATATCATCGGGTGTCTTCAGACACAGTGGGTGTGATTTCCTCCCCGGGGTACGGAAGTGGGCGTGGCCTGCAGGCAGGAGAGGCGGTGGTCCCATGCTCACGCCATGGGTGGGATGGTGTTTAATCACAGCTGAACAAAGGTCTGCCCCCAGATGCCTCCATCTCTTTCTGCCACATGTCTAACCCTGTCCTTGCTGTTGAAGACTGGGATAGATCAGGAAGTGAATTCGGCTTCCATGTGTCTAGACAGCTGTACCTACAGAGATACGTTTCCTTCTTGTCCCTGTGTGCACGGGATCTTGATGACTGGTGTAGCTCGTTTTCACATGGCTGTGGAGACTTCTGGGTATCGTCGATTTAGCTCATGACACCGTGCTGTTGTTGGCCTGCTGACACCTGTGTAAGGTAACGCTGCACATAAACCAGCGACAGAGCTGCGTAATACCACTCCTGATTCATTTAGATGTAGATTAAAGCCCTGTAGGCCAAAGCAAAGTCCTGCTCTTCCAGCTGGCAAGCGTCGTCGATTCCTACTGACCGAGTGTCGGATCAGTTTGCTAAACAGCTAATGGCTTCATAAACCAATTTCCTATATCCTTATACGTCCATTAGAAATGTGTCATGAAATTTCCATACAGTAATAAATTCATCTGCTTGTTCTAATAGTAATTGCACTTATTTTAGGCTAAAATAGTGCCGCAGGTAGGCAGCTTTCCGAATGACGTTGCAGCTTATCGCCACGCAGGTCGCGCGTCCGATCGGGTCCGATCCAGTTTCATTCTCTGCTCTGTAGCTTACCGGGCCCGTAATTTTACCGGGTCCAAAATGCCATGCCTGGGCCCTGTCTAGCAGACATGTTTTCTTATGCCTTCTAAGACGCACTCCAGGCCCGTCATCAGCCCAGAGTGGATTGGCAGTACAGGAAAATGGATGAATGGAATATTATGAGATTTATGGGTGCTGATCCTTTTAGAATCATTTGTTTGCTCTCTGTAGTACAAAGTGGTTCTTGCTTTATGGGTGTAATTGAAAGTGAAAGTGATTAATTGTCATTGTGCTCGCACCAGAGCACAACAGCAAAACGTGGTACTCTGCATTTAACATAGCAGTGAGCAGCTGTTATTTATTGCTTGGGGGTGGTACTTTTCTCAGAATACCTCAGTGGCAACTCGCTGGATGGCAATTTGAACCAGCAATCATCCAATCACAAGCACACTTCCATTAGGCCAGTACTGTTGCAACTAAAGGCTCAATTTATTTAAAACAGTTCATATTGTCCTGTTCTCAGTATTCTCAAAAATGGACATGTCCTTGAAGGGCAGCCACGTCGCAAATAACCGGTCAACCATTTTTAACTGCTATACGTGAGGGGGGGGGGGGGCTCGTTTGCACACACACTGCATAATAAAACAAATAAACAAACACTAATAACACTGAGTTCTTTCATTTTCTTCTTTCTTTTGTTCTTTCATCTAATCCCCCCTTCTTTGAGTGTGTTATTGGGTCTCCTGACTTGCTACATCTTCCACCCTCTCCTCCTCTTGGGGAAACCAGATACTGTATCTCGGGACAGGCCATCCTGTGGAAACAGCCCTCATTATCTGAACAAATAAAGCGACGGTTCTGCTGCACCGAAGCCTGCAGCGGACCCCCGGGTCGATGTGAGGCCCCGAGGAACGGCCTCACATCCCCCAGCGCAAATCTAAGCGTGATTATTATTACGCTCGCTTGGCAGGTGTTTCCGACCTCTGCTTTTTTATTTAATAGCTTTCCAAAGTAATATAGCTGGATATTTTACTTTCAATTATGTCAGTTTTGAACATGTTGTGAAGCGTGTCGTCTCCCAGAAACCACCCACCTCTCCATCGTAGCCCTGCTTTCCTAATAACTGAGCTTCCCAACATCAGTTTATCCTCCAAACTGCATTAGCATGAAGTCAAATCAAGGCACTTTATTTGTTGACTTTCGTCCAAGTCCAGCAGCTGCCGCAACGAAGTTGTGCAAATCAGACAAAGCATATTAAAACAAGAGAAAGCAGCAGCGTGATCTGAGCGCATGTTTGGCACAATCTGAGGGCCCCTACTTTGCAGGACGTGGTAAGACAACTGTCCAACCACCAAAATTTTGTCTATCCTTTCCTCGAAAATATTGTACATCTGCTGCTAAGAATGAAAAATGGACATTTTAAGAAGCTGAATCTTCGCCCAGAGACTTCATGGTGGGTCGATGTGAAACTGCCCCCTGTTGGTAGTTTCAGGTCTTTCACCCTCATTGTTGTGTAGCACTAGACAGAACCAATGTGCTTCTTATTTCTGGAATGCTAGTCCTGCCAGCAGCAGGTGTTACTGGATGACCTTGCTGGCAGTTAGTCAGCAGCGTGAGTCACAGTCAGCCAAGCCAAACACCGGCTCTCCAGCACCACGCATCGACTCACCAGGTATTTCCACAAATATATAGAGCTTATAGAATGCTTATTGCGTAGGACTGTAGTTCTGATCCTCATTGCACTAAGAAGTTTGATAATGAGTTAAAGCTGGATATCAGATGTCACTTGTAATAGACATATGCAAACCACAAGATAAGTAGAGTCCGGTGAAGAAAAAATAGGAAAGGAGCCTGGAACACTTAATGGACGGGCTCGACTCAGGCACACTTAATATCCTTTCTGTCCAAATCAGGCTTTTTCCCGCAGCACAGTATCCGTCCTGAATTATGTGCCGAATTTCGCCAGCAAAACGGCAAAGATCTGCCAGAATAAAGGCCGGTGACCTTTTTGCCGAGCGGGATTCTCCATGACACTGGATGGCCCACATCTCGCTTGTGAGACGTGTCGGCATTATGGAGAACATGTGGATACACGTGTTGAATTCAAGGCACGGAGCGGAGAGTGTGTCTCTCCACCTGACATATTATAACGTAAGTGAACAGTTGTTCCTATGTCAGGATGTCCTTTCACCATTGATGGTAAGGCCTGTCTCAATTTATTTAGTGACACCGATCGTGGTTTAAAAGCACAAAACCATCTTAAACTAATGAGGAGTTAAATTTCATCACTCTGTTGCAGAAAACATGAAGCATGACCTCGTATTTCAGCTGATTGCTTTATGAAAAGGGAAGCGCATCGCCAAACAAAGCCCTGCTGGCCTGCGGGTCCATTCTCACTGCTTTATATTACTTCCGGTGCTTAAATTTGTTAGCAACAAAGCTGACAAATGAAGGCTTTGCGTGGATATGGTTTACAGCTGGGCATTTAAAGGCCCCTGAGTACTGCAGGGATGGTGGCTTGGGTTCTCCTACAGGAGCGGCTGGGTGATTTTATCCACAGATTAGGGACCGTAAAGCAAGTCATTGACATAAATATTTATTTTTTAAGATGGATATCCTGAACTCAACATCAAATCAGCAGCAACCTCATTGTTTTTTTCATCCTGACGTTTTGCTGCGTAATTCGCCCACAATCCATTCATAGTTTTTTTTTTTCTGGTGTCGGGTTGTGTGACTACTTGCCCTTAGGAGAGAGTTATTGTGGCTATGTGCTGTCGGGGCAGCGTATGGCTCTGTGGGTTAAGCTTCTTTGCCTTTGATTGGAGGGTCACTGGATGCAGCCTGGCCTCAGATGAAAGATCACATGTCTGTGGGCCCTTGAGTAAGGCCCTTAACCCATAAAGGATCTCCATGGGCGCCCCTGTAGGTGGCTGCCCTACACTGCTGCGTTTGCTTTCATGCTGCGTGTCATGGACAGCAAGGTGGGGGAAGGTGAAAAGGGAATTTCCCCACAGGGGTACAAAGTCTCATTAGCAACAAAATAAATATGCACGTACTGTGTCTCAGCTTCAGTATTTAGAGAGCAATACATCAGTCTGACCTTCCACTGCAGTCTCCATAGGAATTACAGAGCAAGTCTGGGTGACACTTGGGCCACCGATGCAGAGCAAAAGACGTTTTGCTGGTACATTTTGAAGATGAAGGACTCGCTTTATGATACCGTGTAACAACAGGGGGGTCAAACATTAGCCAGTGGCAGCCAAGGACCCAGTGGGGGGGGGGGACGTGGTCAAGACACCCTACCTTGGACAGGTGTACACAGCACAGCAGAGAACTTTTACCGTACTGTCGGCAACGAAAACAGCCAATGGAAAAGTTTCTCGAGAAAGGTAACTTTTCCATGTCACAATAAAGAGATGTCATGTATAATTACATTTAAATTTTTTAATGAATTCAATTTTACTGTAGCAACAATACACTGAAGGAATATAAGTAATAAGTGATATATACATATATATATATGTGTGTGTGTGTAAAAGTAATATTTCTCGTTCTATGCACAAATGTTAAACAATATACAAACCAATGTAACCTCAACTCAGTTTTCAAAATAGAGCTTTTGACTGAAACTGTGAGTATGTGGCAGTGGGGAGAGAGCAGGACTCCTGGCTTTAAGATGATGCTCTTGGCCTGGTGATAGAGCAGAATGCATCTATGTGGCGTTCACTCTGCAGTGATGCCAAAACCGACTCAGTGAGCTAGAGGATTAGGCTGGGTGTTTCTCCTTTGGATGGGATTCCTAGCTAGACCCAAACCCTAATCCAATGGAAGTTGGTTGAGTTTCACTTGACCTTCGCAGACCATCACAACGTTTGATAATAATTTTTTCCCCCAAAATGACTGAGCTATACACCCTGCTCTCTAGGTGGATATTTTTTCTGAATCAAGTTATGTTATGTAGGTAGCTGACTGTCAGTAAGTGATACTGAGAATGGCCCTAAACCATAATGACAGAACCCCTTATCATGACAAAACACAAAGCTGTCTAGTCACAGATTGCATGTGTCTTCCCAAAACTATAGAGAAGATGTATTTATGAACATATGACCAAAATTAATGAGAGGGGCAAGAGAGGTGCTCTCCTGGCCCACAGTATGCTCAGGTAAATTCCATCTGCACCCCACCTCTGCATTGGGTCAGGACTCCTAACTCTTACCTATTAAATAGTACCACCCCCAGTAATTACTAAGATACTTCTCATTACCTTCTATAGCAACACAGCAAAATAGCTCTGCGATTCACTTCTCTTGCCAGTCAGTGGAAAGGTATCTCTAACCTGAAGTAGAACACCTGCATTTCTAATTGTGATTAGTTGCTGCAATGTTACCTTCTCACACTACAGCTTAGCTGGCAGGTCGCTTTCTGGCTACTGGCATGGTACCACTGCCAGGCGTATGCCAGCAGAGACAAATAGCTTTTTTTGTCTTGTTGTCGGATTTTATTAGGCACAGACTTTCACTTGCCTTCCTTCAGGCCTGTACCTTAACAGAATTTGGAAAGAACAGGAGAATGAGGGCTTCTGGTCACCCGAACAGGAACAGCGGATCCCCCGCGAAATCCTACGTGACTGCTTTTTTTGGCTCAAGGTAACGGATTCACGAATGTGCCATTTAATGCTAAATTCTGTCCTAATGGAGCGAGCAGCAGTCTAGTCACAGTATTCTGTTACCTTTTTAATCAATTTATTTAGCTTACATGAGATACAGCACATGGCAGATGCTGTGGGGATTTTGCACTGCAGGGCTGCTGTTTGAGCTTATTGAGTTCACGTTGTGTGTATATTATTCCTGCCTCTTCTTCGCTGATGGATTACTCCCCGAATGAAATGTTTTTCTGCACAAAATAATACCCACTTTGCATGAGAAATGACAGATATTATTGATTCTGACTTCCATCTTGACTTGGATGGAGTGCACTTGGCGAGGAGCATCGCGCACGCCGCCATAAACACTGCCCCCTTGCTCCTTTTTAAAAATGTAGTTCTCATAACGGGACGAGTGCAATTTTTACAAAAGTACAGGATAAAGCATCTGTTCTGAATTTAAAGCAGGGCTCCTGCTGGGAGAGACATTATTCCCCTCACTTTTTTTTTGTTTTATATCGTAGACACCTTTCTCCCATGTTGCCATGTTCACAGGACGAGAAAGTCGTTTGGATTCCCAATTCGCCTGCAGCCTCACGTAGGGGAGGCTCCAGTCCACAGAGGCCAGGCGGTCTGCTGGCTGTCCTTCCGTCTCATCATCTGATTGGCTAATTGCTATCAGTCATTATTGGGGTATTATTGGATCATCTCCTGATGTGTGTGAACAGCCTCACTGGAAAATCAATGTCCTTCCAGTCACGGTTTTGTGTTTTGATATTGTTTTTCTTTTCTTATATTCACGTGCTCATATATAAAAGCTATTATATTTTTGTCCTTTAGTGCAGATGGGCATTTACTGCCGTATTTTGCGTTAAATACCTCTGCTGAATCACGACAAAGCGGTCCCTAATGACACTTCAGTAAGCAACTTTTAGGTTCAAAGTGAACACTATACTGGTTAAAGCTAATTCTTTTGTTGTTGTTATAGGAGAAGTACTATCCTGAGTTCCTTTTGGGACCATAAAATCATTTTTCAAAGGTTTTATAACAAAAAATACGGATACTGCCCTTCCGAAGAACATCCTGTGCCCCATGGTGAAAATGGTTTATGTGCAGGGTGCATTACACCTACGTAGAGTGAGTTAAAAACTTTATCTAAACCTGCAAATATGACTCTCAGACTAGCCCTCGGTTTAATCGAACCTGCTCCTTGCCGCGGCACCTGCAAGTGTGCACACGCGCAAATGTGTCCCGGGAAAGTGAGAGAGGATTTGCCCAAAGCGCCTCGGTACTGATGTGTCCCGGGAAAGCGAGAGAGGGTTTGCCCAAAGCGCCTCGGTACTGATGTGTCCCGGGAAAGCGAGAGAGGGTTTGCCCAAAGCGCCTCGGTACTGACGTGTCCCGGGAAAGCGAGAGAGGGTTTGCCCAAAGCGCCTCGGTACTGACGTGCTCCAGGCACAATCCAAACGTCCGAGTCACACTACAGAAAACCTGTAATTATGCGCAATTGTGTAAATTGCCGTTTGTCCAGCAGAAATAGCATCTAAGCCATGAATTCTATGTATTTATTGTATTGCACTAATTAACAGTGAAAGTAATTCGAAAATGTCGAATTTTGCGGTTAAAAAGGTCTTTAATTGGCACCGCTTGCTGCTTAATTTAACATACCTGTTGTTGGCGCCTGATAATCCCAAATGTCTTTTGTACAATTCACGCCAGCTTTTGAATAAAAAAATCATGTTCTGTGCCAAGAAAAGAAAGAAAGAATTCGGGTGTTTAAATGACACTAAATAAAACTTGAAAAAAAAACCTTTCTAATCGCTCTGTCATTAAATAGAATCCCTGGTGTATAGTAGTTTTGTACAAAGACGAAATTATATAAGCTGTTTAGGTAATATTACAGATTCCATATTTTCCTTTCGAATGTGGGTAATACATTAAATTGGCTAAGATGAGTGTTATTATTTTTATTAATAATAATAATAACACGAAGAAGCAGAAAGGATATTTGCCTTTTCTTTTGCATTCCATTTAAGTTTTTTCTTCAGTTTAATTAACTGCCCCAGTATCGCCTCTTATAATGACTTTCGTAATAAATACTTGGCCATTGACACTATTATATTTTAATAAAGGTAGGCCAAATTATACAAACAAATAAAATGGCACGATCTGAATCGGCTTTATTTTAAGAGTGGAACGGAACTGTAGAACGCGAAGGGGCGGACCCTGGGAACCCGGCGATTGACTGCGCGCTCCGCCCGCGGCCAGAAGCGCATTGTCTGTGCGCCGCTTTCATCGTCCCCGAACAAACCGCGGCCGCTGCTTTGCGCTCCTGCAGCGGATCAGGCCGTAGGGCGCAGCGTCCCAAAGCGCGCACTCGCGGGCCAATAAGGGAGCGTCGGGAGAATCCTTATCGTCATAGGGTTACATCTATTAGCTATTGTAGGCATAGCCATCCAGCAGGCACTGAATGGGTCACGAAAGTCAACTATGGGGTGTTGGTCATAAACACTTCATTTAATTAATATTCATAATATTAATTAATTAATATTCACGCATTTGGTTTTCGAGTTGGATTTGAAAAGGTGAGATATTAATATATAATAATTATTTGAGGAAAATTGTCACATTCATTTCTGAGGCCAGACGGGCTATAAGGCTGAGATTATTTGCGATATTCGTTATTCGTTCGTGATGTTTACGCGCTAATTTTTATCGGCCTGTTATGCTGCTATAGATGTCGCACCGCTGTTTTCCCCGGTAACGTGCCTTTTAGGCCAGGTAAACTGCAGAAGTTATTTCGGTTATTTAGTAAAATAAATAATAAACAAACAAAACCAACCCCTTTAAACTGAGAATGCAAAGGTATTGATGTAAGTAAAATGTTTTCTTTGTGTCAATTTATCGATAAATTACTGTTCGATTATATTAATCATTTTACCTGAAAATACAATCAAGTTTCGGCACATTCGTATTTATAGTATGATTTACGGATCTTTGTAATTCAGAAATATATGAGTAGTACAATAATTTTCGAAGTTTAATAAATGTACTGGCCTGCATCACAAGGTCATTCAATCATGATCCAAGTAATAGTTACACAGCCTGTAATAATCATGCAGGACACGTGTACATACCAATTATAATTTTGCCCCACGCATTTTTTATTTTACGACTAAGCCGTCTAGGCTACTTCTAAACGTAAATTAAATCTAATATTATATACTACTAAATCTAAACGTAGTTTACACATTTGAACTTCGATGAACTTACGAATTCCGATTTCTCTAAATCGACTTTCAAATTGATCGGTGCGTTTATGAACGAAAATTGTGTCCATTTAAAAATAAAATTGGTTTTATTTATAAAATAGCGCAAGATCGCAAACAATGTTATCTTTAATTATGGATGCAAATGTTATATACATTATAATAAATCAACTATCAATTATATGTAGACTGCTGAGGTCCACACATTCCAGCGTTTCTTACTGACACACAAAATTTGAAAATATAATTTTTAAACACAAACATCTTAGGCTATATAACATAGTATCCTGGGGTGCGAGTCCGGGGAATATAATATAAAAATGGGCTACTGCTCGTGGGGTTTTGCTGAAAACAAATCTAGCTGGGAACCTTAAGAAATCGAGGGAGGGACGTAAACGATTTTGCGGACTTACCGACACATTCGTTCGCTTCTCGAGCGGTTGCGCGCTGCCATGGACGGTCATAATGGAAAGGTTTGCACCTGTCACACTCCGGGCCCGCGGTGTTATGCTTGCACTCACAAACCAGGTTTCCGTCGCGGTCTTTAACACACCTCGAAGCGTGTCCATTGCATTTGCACCGCCCGCCGACCTGCAGGTCTGAAACGGCGTAGAAATAAGAGTCCCGCGCCAATTCCGAGTCGTCTTCGTTCTCGTCGCCGAAAGTGTGCAACCGATTGAATGTCACCTTTATGTCGGTGGCTGTCACCCAGTCCTGGAGGACGGGAGAGTTGTCAAAGTCGTGCGCCGAGGGTCGACCGTCCAAGGTGCTGAAGGCGATGAGCCCCCCGGACAGAGGATGCATTTCCGTGTGAGAGTCCGTGCAAACGGCTTCCTGCTCGTTCTGCTTGGTGATCGTCGCCCTGTTCGCCCTGTTGTACATCTTCTTACACTGCGTGGAGTAGAGCTGAAAGGGCACCCAGGACTTCCCATAATCCATTGATTTATAGATGGCCATGGACTCGGGTCGCGGGGAGCAGAACTGGAGACTCACGTAGGTGACCTCGAACTTCTTGCCCAGCGACAGCGACAAGGTGACGTTCTGGGGGTACTGCACGTAGTTTTCCGACTGCCAGCAGGTGAGGTTGTGCGGGTTGTTGAGGTCCGTCAGGTACGCCGGTGCGTGCGCCTTCTTGGGGTCCCCGGCGTCGCAGGTGTGACAGTTCCTGGTGCGCTCGTCGGCTTTCTCGGCCACCGCGCAGTATCTGCTGGCGGGCGTCCCGCAGGTGCTGGAAACGCGCACCTCCTTTCCGAACGCGGAGTTGACGAAGTCGGGGATGCACCTCCGGGGGCTGCCGTTCTCGTCGTAGCACGGGTCCGGCGGGGACGTCTGCGCCGCGAACGCGCTCATGCCGTAGCCGCCAAGCGCGCCCTCGGCCATCAGGGACACAGCCACCAACGTGAGCCAGGGCTCCACCATCCTTAGCATTGTATTCCCCGATCTTCCGTGTCTCTTGCGCTGAAATACACGGCCGTGGAAAAGGGAATTCACAATCTTACCGGATAACGCTACCTTGATTATTTTTTAACATAAAACGAAAAAAAATATGAAACGCTAAAATCTATGCGTTGTTCATTTACACTTCGATGCTATCCTTTTAAAATGCGAACAAATAAAACTGTATAGGTGACGAGAAAGACGTAAAAAAACAACTGGACAGACGTCTTCACGCAATTACAAGCACAGAAGCAAAACTGGATATTATATACTACGAATAAGCTGCACCTTAAAATACATCATCAGATACAGATGTTAAACGCTCTCCATACATTGCCAATTAAATCTTCTTACGAGGTCAAAAAATGTCCATGCGGGGCACTGTACGCAGAATTAACAGTTCGGCTTGGCGGAATAGTATAATTTTGTAGTCAGGTTTTTTTTAAGTCTCTTCCTTCACAAGTATGTCTAAGGCTTTATTCGTGTTTCTCTCTGGGAACTTGGGTTCCAAACTACTGCCGTAGTCGCGATGCAGGCTGGCCGTGTCCCTCCAGCTCGACACCCCCTCCCTGCCTCTAGGTGCCCCGCCGCACACACAATCACTACAGTGTCAGGAGCCGCTTAGGTCACACAAGCCTGTGCGCTCCTTTTAACGCCCAGAACGGAAAGGGAACGAACAACGACATCCACTGGTAGCCGATCGACACAGAAATCTCAGCTCAATACGCTTCACGATTCATCACTGGACGCAGCAGTGTCGCGTCACGTTTATTGCTGCCATTTTAGTGCGTATTTATCTTTAATAGATTTAAACGCCCGACGTATTTATGGCGTGAATGATGTTGCCACTAGCATGACTGCTAATGCGTTTATTTCAGAGATTAGACTGCCCTCTATTCCGATGCCGTGACCACGCTATGCAGAATGCATGCCCAATATGCATATATCTAAAAACGTGATTTATTTATAGAGTGTAGGTGTTAAAGGAAACCGAACACAGAACTCAATATGGAATAGTGTGATACTAAGCGATTCAGCTATAACTAAAAAGCTAAAACGAACTCCGTTTGATTTTATTTCGGTTTACACTGTGTTCAGTGTAACCCCCCAAAAAAGACTGTTATTTTGTGTATTTTTTTGCTCTGAATCAAATTGCCATTGGCTAAATAGTAGGCCCAATATCACATTAATAGTAAAATCTGTATATAGATCATTAAAAACCCAAACAAATTTCAAACCAACATTTAATTTTATTCAATTTTCTAAATATGTTGCTTTCCATATTTATTAACGCAACTAGTTTATAAGCAAAAATGTTGTGTATAGTCCTATATTAAGCTGTATATACATTGTTGGGTTTTTTCTATTTTGCATTTTTGTGTTGATGGTCTGCGGCTTAAAATCATTGAGGACACAATATTTAAAATAAGACCGTAAAGGTAACGAATAGTATTTAATTTATCCAAACAGAACGCATGCAAACGAAACCAAAAGTAAGTTCGACTAAGCCTTCCGTGCAGCCCTGGAAGGCGGATTTCATTCACTGGTAATAGGCGCTAGTTTATGGGAATACATAACCACGGAGGGGGAGACCGCCACCACAAGGGTAGGTCGTATATTTAAATATTCGGAGAATTGGGGTAGTGTTATGCGCGCCCGCCAAACTGCTCTCAATACGAAACAAACAAATTAATTAATAGATGTAATGTAGGTGCATTGCTTGCTATTGCACAGCTGCAGAGGCCTCGATGGTTAAGAAGCTCAAATTATTAAGTTTATTCCTGGGCATGGGACATTCGTCGGATATTTAGTGATGTTACTCACTTAGACCTTGGTCAGTCCGCCAACCAAGTTACCGACACCTTGGTAATCGAAAAAGGAAAACTCTGCAATAAACAACCCGGCTTGATCAAACTTTATTATTGCTGCTGACTGTGCTACTCAAATTGTACCGGTGTGTCACAATTTCCTAGTTATCTCACCTACATAAAACTGTTATATATTTTAATGCTAATATAGGCAAAGACAACACACCATAAACAATATTAAATAAAGCACAAATTGCTGTCCTTAAATAAATATTTTCATTTCTGAAGACGTGAAGAAGTTTTTACGTATATTGTCATTTGCGTATACAAGTGGGCGATTAGAATGCGCAAGCTAATAGTGTTACTAGGCCTATGTTAGTATAGTTTTTTTAATCTTCAGTTGATGGCTCTATATAAAAAAAATCACTCTCGCCAAGGTTAAAATGGTATATCAAACACTAGGACGGCGACGAATGCATTAATTTCCGTTTCCTACGTATAAATCCTAGGATCTTCGTGACGTAACGCACAGTGGAATCGTAAAGAATTTAAATATCCAAATGGTACGTATAACCCGTCTTCTGCGCGCCTAGGCAGAGTTCAAAGTAAATGTAACGTAAGGATCATCAGATGTGCGTAATGCCTAACTGAAGTCTGTATACTTGCGAGTGTGTAGTCAGATTGTAAGTCACTGACCTTCAGAAGTGGACGAAGAAGCCGGCGGACAAACTTCCCGTTACCTGCGTACAGCATCTGGCGACACACTCACCATCTGACTCCCACGCCAAAATATTATTCCATTATAAAGCTAAAATTAGCTCCATCAAGAGCGCCGTGGTAGTGTGCAAACCCTACAGACTATTCACAAGGTGACAGAACGGCTGCATACATGTAAATGTGTGTGCGTGTGTGTGCAGACTTGTCTGGAATTGAAAATCTCCAGCCAGTTGGCAACCCTGCATATTAACTGTGCGCAGGTCAGTACAATACAAAATCTTAGAACAAAAACGTCAATGGCCATCATATACGCAATCTGCATATGAGTATTTTACCTTCCGTATTTTAAATTGCAGGCCTCCTTACCATTCAGTCACTGGAGTTCTTCAGAACTTAAAAACTACGATAGGCGAATGCATTTATGGGACTTTAGCAATAGGCTACAAACGATTACGCCCGATTAACAAATAATAAACATTATCCTGTATTTTATACATATGAAGTGACGTTTTAACCGAAAACTTTTTAGAGATGGTCTTTGGAGGCATGCTTCTGTACAATTTACCACTTATATGCAAGTGCATACAAAAGCAATGGGTGAAATCGTTTAACCTACAACGCCATTTAACGCAATTACCTCATTTAAAACTGCTTGGTTCTGTTTGTGACGCCCATCACCTTTCGTAAGGCACTTACGACGCTACGCCGACGTCACCATGACGTCATCCCGCACAAAGGTTTGCATCGGCAATCGATACATTCAACTATCTGCAATGTGTCGAAAAATATTATCTTTAGTATAGGCAGCAGCACTAGGTGTCGCTGTGTTTCCGTATAAAAAGTCTTCAGCAATATATTAATATGAAATTACTTCCTGCAGTAAGTTTTATTTTAGTTTTGAACGTTTATTATATTCACATTTATTACAATTGCTGACCTCAAGCTTTATGCACCTTTCATATTGTTCATCATATTTTAGTATGGTAATATTTAGTCTTGTGATTTGTATTGACTAAATATTTAAATGTTGCGGGAAACTGTTATACATACTTGTGTAACTTGGTGCGGGGGGCGCTGGGGCAGACCCCATGAGGACAAGGTCAGAATGTTACTGATTTGCTGATAGATGAATGATGCAGATGTGCACATAACGCTTTAAGCATGTTAAGCAGCGAGTCTTCTCACGCACATTCGTATTGTACGCACAGTAGACCGCGATCTCTCTGCATTGAGAAACCAGTGTGATCGCCCGTCGCTTACCGATGGCTGACCCTGGCTGCCACAAATAACCGCTTACCGTCGCCAGTCACTGGAAATGTCTCATACGATGGGTGTTAAAAAGAGACTAGGCGGGGCTGAGAAAGTCATACTGCTTGGACGGTTCAATGTGCAATCTACTACTGATTTTATTTTCGAATTGTCAGTAATAAAGTTATCGGGATAATAACTGTGGCCAGAACGAAGACAGAATGGACTGGTCTTGGGCATAAAACTCCCAGGCTGAAAACGAGTCTCTCTCCGTCCTTGGGTGAATGGATTTATGGGAAGCTCTATACAAATATCCCCTTCAGGCTAAATGCGTTCGCTGCAAAGGGCACGTCTCTTATGTGACTGATGCATTAGAAGCGTGAAGTTCACACCAGGTTGCCAGATGCTCTTGTGAGTTTCGCTTAACATATGACGCGGCATCCTGCCCCGGTGCGGCTGCTAACGACGCCCGAATATGCGCAATGCAATACAAAAAAATAAATGTACTGCTTTTCCCCCCGACGCAGCGTTTTCGCGCTTGCCAAGTGATTACACTGTAAAAATGTTGCTCTAAATGGATTTACAGTACTGGAGTACTGTACAGTAGTGACCGTATGTTGTCACTTAATTCTTTGTTATTTACAGTAGTTTACTGTATGTTAATGCACATATTGCAGTAAAATAAACGACAAAAGCCCTTTACAGTGACTAGTAATCATGTGGTGCACCGCATGTAGTCCATCAGCACGATAGACTTACTATGAAAGAGAAAGTATGTTATTTAGACCGCGATAAAGGTAAGTCCGTGTAGCAGTGTATTGCCTCTTTTGGCCTGGAGTTTATATAACGCGGCGTTTGATTATGAAAAGCTAGCATTTAAGAACTATCAAACCTGGCTTAGATACTTTTATTTAAATGTATTGCAAACAAGCAGCTTATGGGTAAGTATTCGGGTACGACAGACGCTGCGCGGCTCGGCAAATGAAATAGGCGGAAATGTTTTTTTGAAGCTGCGCGTATAAGCAGTAAGTGACGGCGAGGAATGGGGAAGGGCGCCGGCTGCAGTGCGGGGTGCAGGGCGCGGTGCGGGGTGCAGTGCCGGCTGCAGTGCGGGGCGCGGTGCGGGGCACAGTGCGGGGTGCAGTGCGGGGTGCAGTGCGGGGTGCAGTGCCGGCTGCGGTGCGGGGCGCCGTCGGAGCCGCGCAAACGGCCCAGATCCAGGTACGTGCGGCTTCCAGCGCTCATATTATAAGGGTGTTCTGTTCCCAGGTGGGGACGTGGGCTCCGTCTCCTGCTCACATGCAGCCCGATGCATCGATCGTGTTAGAAAACGCGAAGAAGGCTGACTGTCCTATAAGTGCATTTCGGCTGGGTTACATTTCGGCTCTTTGCGGTAATGGAAAGCTGATGTAGTATAAAGGTGAAGTTACGTCTAGCTTCTGACGACAGACGTGTCCAGCAGACGCAAGGACCTTAGAAAAGCCGCCTTGTTGGGGACAGACGAGCTTCTGATGTCTCTGTTTGTAGTTATATCTCTCTGTAGGTTTCTATATGAGTTCATTTATGGCTATTATTATTATATTATACGTGGCTAGCAAAGCTCTCCCCGGGCTATTTTTATTATGATGCCATTTCCAGCTTCTATTGCGTTTTAAACTCTGCAGATTATAAATTCCTCCACTGCAGAGCCCCTGTAATGTAGGGCAGTTCGCGCATAGTACCAGGTTGACCCGACAGTGATTACACAAGAATTAAGGCATTTAAACTACACATTCGATACTGCCGAAATTTAAATGTATTATTTAGTTAATCGTGGCACATTCGTAATGTAGTTAAGTGGGTGTTTTACATTGTTTTACATACAAATGAACCATACACATTTCATTTTCATTTTCTAGACCAGTATTTCCCAATCCGGGCTGCGTTCCCCGAACAACTATGGAGGTTAGCATTAACGATGCAGTCCAAACTAAATAACATCCCCAAAACCATCGTACTTTGCTAGTTGCCACCATAGTTTCAAATTTCAATGGTTCCGGCGTGAGACAGCCGGTTTGGGTCCCAGCCGGCTCTGTTCAAAAACTCACGAACTTTCCAATGTAAATTTCGGAACACGACAATTGTGTTTCTTGTAGAGGAAACAATAGTATTTGCCGTTGGATTGCATTGCAGCTAATAAAATCGGCTCAGTCTGTAATAATCATTCTCTCAGTTCAATCACACCATCACACGTATAAGTGTCTGATTCGCTGCCAGTGTTATACTGTGTTATACTGTGTTTTACTGTGTTAATGGTTCAGTGGGATGGATGGATCGCTAGATAGGGCTCATGTTCCAGCGTGTGCGTGTGCTCGTCAGAACCAAGCAAATAACCCTGATTGCAGACGCTGGCACCAGCATGCGCTTCGGGGATGACCTGTAACGCCTCCCGGGGCTCCAGTAGTGGGGGCCATGGAGCGGATTCTGCAGGTATGATTTGCACCAGGACAGTGACATTATAACGGCAAATTGCCACTTACTGTCCGGCCAGGTACATAAACCAATGGATGGAGTAAAGAGATGCTATCAGTATACAGCTCTGGAAAAAATTAAGGGACCACTTTATATATTTTTCTAAAATCTGCAAATCTTTAAATCCTGGTTTAATCCTGGTTCTGCTGGCAGAAGGCTACACCTAGCAGCGGGCTGCTTCCAGGCTCAAAGTTTCTAAGAGAGCAGTACACAGGAAGGAGGGGAAGCAGGAGACACTGGGAACGACCAAACACTAGCCAGGTAAAAGGAGGAAGCGACTTTCTAATGCCAGAGATGATGGCTAACTTATCCAATAGTGTGTGTGAAGTGCACTGCTAGGACAGTTCATATCTGGCTCCTAGAAACAGGACTAAAGTCCCATATAGCAGAGGAGAAGCCCATCATCGTCGAGGAACAGAGAAGGGCCCGGCTGGAGTTAGCAAAAAATGTTTTTACACAAACACACACCCATAAATTGAGAGAGGAGTGAAACCGAAAATTTTGCTGTGGTCTCTTAATTCTTTCTAGAGCTGTATTGTCTTTTTGGCATGTCGGCCGATACGCGTGGAAAAGACTAATGGCCTGTGCACCCTCTAGGGGAGAGCGATGGGCTGAGCACCGTCGAGTCAGACATTTATCGCAGCCTTCAGGCCATCCTCAGAGAGCTGAACAACGACACTGTGATTGTGTCACAGAGCAAAGGTAGGGTCAGGTCCCCGATGACACAGCCAGGTTATTTAGGTCCCTTCGATTTTTTGACGGGGATATTAATCGGCATCCCTCCGCACATTATTACTCAAAGTGACTTGCACTTTGCAGACTCATAGCTCTGTATTATTATGGTGTGTTTTATTTCTTTTTGCCTGGAGCAAAGTGGTTCCACCTGAATGAAGAACTCAAAAGTCCAGTTCTGTTGCTGTCCCTGCTGGACTAATTGGATCAAATGGTCTACTGATCTGGATTTAGTTATCTTCTGTTAGACAATTAACTGTGCTAGGAAAAGATCAGGGTCAATCTGAAAGCTTATTAAGAGGTAAACATTGTAAATTATGACTTCCACCATCACTGAACATTTCTCCTGAAGGAGTACTACGATGGACGTTGCACAAGAAGGTCCTGGAGAGTCCCAGGCACTGCGTGCTGCTGGTGAAGATACTCGTGAAGGAGCTGGAGAAGGTAGGTGGTTCAGCGTGGATGTATTTCCTGCTGCAGGAACGAGCAGGTCAGTAGAGATGAAGATCCCTGATGATGAACAGATACCTGGTCCAGGTCAGAGGTCTGGAACAATCTTCAATAACAAAACAGCATTTCATGAACTTTAATGAATTAATAATAACCTTCAATGTAGCTGTCAATATACAGTCGTCCCTCGCCGCGTCGCGCGTCGCCTTTCGCGGCTTCATTCTATTGCGGTTTTCTCAAATACGCTCGGCTGTCTGAGTTACATCCTCTTCCCATCCTGGCCCCTGATTGGCTCAGCCTCACGCAAACGTTCGCCTCTCTCATACGCGCTTCTACATCGCTACGCATCGCAAGCATCTTTGTTTGCGATTTCTGAGAACTTTTATCTAAGCCCCACGATGGCTCCTAAACGTGCTGCCTCTTACAAGCTGCTTCTTGTTTTCGTAGGTTAGTGCTTCTGTGTAAGAACTGTGTGTGTGTGTGTGTGCAATTAAATGTACAGAAATAATAATATGATATTTGTAACGTCTAATAGCCTATGTCTTAATCTAGTATATTGGGTAATACGAGTGTAATGGTGACTAAAGGGTGTTGATTCATGTCCAGAGGGCTCTAATAATGTTAAAATCCGTATTTAGAAGGTCGTAGACAGCTTTTCTATGCTCTTAACTACGAAAATATTCAATTTATAAATAGAGAATCCTGCTTCGCGGAAATTCACTTTTCGCAGTAGAGTCTGTAACGGATTAAATGCGTTAACCGAGGGACGACTGTATATAACAGAGACAGGGACTTTTCGTTTTCACGCTCTGTCATTCGGGGGGGGGGGGGTTGCGTGTCTGTTTGGGGGAAGTTTGCTGTTCCTGTGTTGTATTTTTGTACTTCAAACGACGTAAGCCTTTTGTAGTTGACCACATTGATTCATAATGTGCATTATTGGTAAGTCCGAATTAATATGCAGTTCGGCCCACATCCGGCCCATGGTCCTGACTTTCAGAACCCCAGTCTAGTTCATGCTTAACCTTAATTTCTCAAATTTAATTTCTAGTTATAGAAATTACTTTATAAATGGACAGAATTAAAAAGTTAAAAGTCTGGCCAATCAGCAAAATACTTATAACAATTATTATTATTATTGTTGTTATGATAAATAGTCTAATTCATCTATTTCATGCAGTTCAAGAGGTTACAGTACAGGATCTACATCATCCCTCTGCTCCACACACTAATCTACGCTGTCTATCAGGTCAGTTTGCTTTCTTATGGGCTATTAATGTGGCGAATACCTGCCATTTGCTGGATGGATGGATGGATCCCTTGGCTGTGTGTATGCTGTCTCTGTCGACATTAGGCACGCTCCTAGCTGGATCCCCTGGCTGTGTGTGTATGCTGTCTCTGTCGACATTAGGCACGCTCCTAGCTGGATCCCTTGGCTGTGTGTATGCTGTCTCTGTCGACATTAGGCACGCTCCTAGCTGGATCCCTTGGCTGTGTGTATATGCTGTCTCTGTCGACAT
>JAODKL010000045.1:963543-978396 GCA_026780765.1 Petrocephalus schoutedeni | reverse complement strand
ATCCCGTGGTCCGTGTGGATAACAGGTTAGCCCATCCCGTGGTCCGTGTGGATAACAGGTTAGCCCATCCCGTGGTCCGTGTGGATAACAGGTTAGCCCATCCCGTGGTCTGTGTGGATCCCAGTGCAGTGACGGGGACACTGTGCTGTAAAAATGGTGCCGTCCTTCGGATCAGACGTGAAGCTGAGGTCCTGCTCCTGAGGTTATAAAAGCTCCCTGGGCATCCCTGAGAGAGTAGGGGTGGTACCCTGATGCCCTGGCTAAAACTGCCCACTGTGACCCTATCAAATCTGGCCTCCCGATCATCCGTCCAGGACGGGGCAGCACAACAGTGGCTGAAGCTTATTGCTTCCGTAAAGCACTTTGGGTGCCTTGAAAAGTGCTATATAAATGTAACATTCATTCAATCAAAAATGTAGCCCTTGGTCCACAACAACACAGTGTATCGCAGCTACCAGCTAACATATAACGCTTGGCATTAATGAGTGGAGCAGCCCGGATAAGTGTCGCTCTGACATCCCGCTCCGTCCGTACGCGCGCCCGCCTCGGGGCAGGAGCGACGAGGAGGCGGCCCAGAAGAACAACGCCCTGAAGCAGGTGCGGGAGCTCCAAGCCCAGCTGGCCGAGCTGCAGGAGGACCTGGAGGCGGAGAAGCTGGCCAGGAACAAGGCCGAGAAGCTGAAGCGGGACCTGAGCGAGGAGCTGGAGGCGCTGAAGACGGAGCTGGAGGACACGCTGGACACGACGGCGGCGCAGCAGGAGCTCAGGTAGGGGGCGCTCTCCATCTGCTGCCAGCCAGTCTGCAGCTCCAAGCCTCGCTGATGCTGGACAGTGCATCTGAACATGGAGTTTGGCTTTGGACTGTGAAAAACAAACAGCTAATGTATCACATGCATGATTTTTGAGGTTATAAATACTAAACACTGTCTGCGGCACAGAGATGAATGTCTGTTCTGACTCTGGTCTTCTTGTACGGGAATGTAGACACCGGCACTCGTTGCATCTGCTCCCAGAGCTACATGGTCCACGTGGTTCAGTGTCGCTGATAACCCCGCCCCATTTGCCCCCCCCCCCAGGACCAAACGGGAGCAGGAGGTGGCAGAGCTGAAGAAGGCCATCGAGGAGGAGACCAAGAACCACGAGTCCCTGATCCAGGACATGCGGCAGAGGCACTCCAGCGCCCTGGAGGAGCTGTCTGAGCAGCTGGAGCAGGCTAAGCGGGTGGGTGTGTCGGCAAGGAGACCAGGCCACCAGGCATGGAGGGGATCGTGTCCTCCTGTCCGAGCAGATGAGTTATTCTTGGCTGTAGGTCTCCCTTGGAGTCCTGGGCTGCAGTGAGTGACGCCGATGCTCTCTGCAGTCTTGCACGCATGGCATTAGTCTGCCAGTCGTTGGCGAGGGCGGTGGGCACTCACCCTGGGACCCCCTGTCGCACGGCCTAGTTTAAATCCAACCTGGAGAAGAGCAAGCAGAGCCAGGAGAGCGCCAACAAGGAGCTGGCCAACGAGGTCAGGGGGCTGCAGCAGGCCAAGGTCGACTCGGAGCACAAGAGGAAGAAGCTGGAGACGCAGGTGCAGGAGGTCACGGCCAGGGTCACGGAGGCGGAGAGGTCAAAGGTCGAGCTGGCCGACCGCTCCCACAAGCTGCAGGTCAGAGTCGGCTGCATGTGGGGAGGTGGAAACGCGGGACCGCGTCCCTGGTGTTTCTCGTGAGCTCCTCCGTCGATTTTGTCCAGGCGGAACTGGACAATGTCTCCATGTTGCTGGAAGATGCGGAGAAGAAGGGAGTCAAGCTGGGCAAAGATGTGGCCAGTTTGGAGAGTCAGCTGCAGGACACGCAGGTGAGCTGGGGGCTAGGCGTGGTCTCTCATTTCTCCAACCCCATTGGTCGATCCATCCGTCAAACTTTTCTGATTGGGTCGTGGGGACATCTGATGAGGAGACCACTGCTGTCCCTCAGTGTCTGCCAGACCTGTGACTGCTCCCCTGCGGGGGTTTATATGTCCAGGAGCTGCTCCAGGAGGAGACGCGGCAGAAGCTGAACCTCAGCAGCCGCGTGCGACAACTGGAGGAGGAGAAGACCAGCTTGCAGGAGCAGCAGGAGGAGGAAGAGGAGGCCTGCAGGAACCTGGAGAAGCAGCTGGCCTCCATGCAGGCCCAAGTGAGGGACCGTAGCTAAAGTGCCACCTGGCTATTGCAGAGGCAGATTTAGGGCCGGAGAGGGCCGAGGGCTCACGCCAAAATCCCAGAAAGTACAAGTCTCCGAAATTTATGGCCGACATCTTAAAATTCGTTGTAACTAGCGCAAAAAATCGGGGTGGATGTGGGAACTGCGGTAATTGTATGCATTATAATTATATAAATTCGAGTTTTTATTGATTAGGTAAGACGCTAATGTAATGATGTAATGTAGCGTCACAAATGTATATGACTAAGGGTGTTTATCTCGACGCGCAGGTGGTCGAGACCAAGAAGAAGCTGGAAGATGACGTCGGGACAATGGAGGGGCTGGAGGAGGTGAAGAGGAAGCTGCAGAAGGACATGGAGAACACGGCCCAGCGGCTGGAGGAGAAAGCCACAGCGTTTGACAAGCTGGAGAAGACCAAGACCCGCCTGCAGCAGGAGCTGGACGACCTGACGGTGGACCTGGACCAGCAGAGGCAGATGGTGTCCAACCTGGAGAAGAAACAGAAGAAGTTTGACCAGGTGAGACTCTGGTGTTGATGGGGATATTCAGCACTAGTCCTGGTCAAGATATACCTGGATAATGTTAACAGCACGGCTCGGATGAGACAAAATAGGCACACATTTCACACCTGTAGGACATCTGCCCATGTCAATGAAAGCATGAATACAAAAAGTGAAGAATGAATACAAGATATCTAAACCAATGGAATCATGAATACAAAACATCTAAGCCAATCGAAGCATGAATACACAGTATCTAAGCCAATCGAAGCATGAATACAAAATACCTAAGCCAATCGAAGCATGAATACAAAATATCTCAAGGGTGGGAATTTGAATGTGACCCAGTTCTGAGTCGGGTCTCCTACTGTGGCTGCCTGACAGATGTTAGCAGAGGAGAAGTACGTGTCAGCTCGCTTTGCGGAGGAGCGCGACCGGGCAGAAGCAGAGGCACGGGAAAAGGAAACGCGGGCCCTAGCCCTGACCCGTGCCCTGGACGAGGCCCTGGAGGCCAAGGAGGAGCTTGAGAGGCTCAACAAGCAACTGCGTGCAGAGATGGAGGACCTCATGAGCTCAAAGGACGACGTGGGAAAGAATGTATGTAGTATTGCCCTCTGGTGGGCAACCGGAGCTCATGGTGAAGTGTCACTTGGGCAGATGTTGCGGAAGTGCATTACCTTTGCAGGTGCATGAGCTGGAGAAGTCCAAGCGAGGCATGGAGCAGCAGCTGGGGGAGATGAAGACCCAGCTGGAGGAGCTGGAGGACGAGCTGCAGGCCACCGAGGACGCCAAGCTGAGGCTGGAGGTCAACATGCAGGCCATGAAGGCCCAGTTTGAGCGCGACCTGCAGGGCAGAGACGAGATGGGCGAGGAGAAGAAGAGGCAGCTGGTCAAGCAGGTGCGCCTCCCTCGTGCTTTCAGTCGCTTGCCTGCTATCTGGCTGCTACAGCCATATTCTAAGCGATGCTCCTATCTCCCCTCCATCCAGGTGCGGGAGCTGGAGGCCGAGCTGGAGGACGAACGCAAGCAAAAAGCTCTGGCTGTGGCCGCCAAGAAGAAGATGGAGATGGACCTGAAGGACCTGGAGGCTCAGATCGAGGCGGCAAACAAAGCCCGTGAAGAGGCGATCAAGCAGCTTCGCAAGCTCCAGGTCGCAACACCACCTCATCTTCCCCGTGATACCATCTAAGCGGCCCACGCCCACGACAGCACGCTGCCTCCGTTTCCGTGGCGCTGGACATTAATGTGGCTCCGCGCCATTTCTGCAGGCTCAGATGAAGGACTACCAGAGAGAGCTGGAGGAAGCCCGCGCCTCCCGGGAAGAGATCTTTGCCCAGTCGAAGGAGAACGAGAAGAAGCTTAAGGGCCTGGAGGCCGAAATCCTGCAGCTGCAGGAGGTACGTCCCTCATTCTCCTGGCTGATGCGGGCTTCTGCCCTCCTGGTGACCTTTCCGTGACCTTGCGCAGGACCTGGCGGCGTCCGAGCGAGCCCGTCGGCATGCCGAGCAGGAGCGGGACGAGTTTGCGGACGAGATCGCCAACAGCGCCTCTGGAAAGTGAGTGACCTCTGACCTCTCGCACGTGACCCACTCCAGTCCTGCAGGGTTCATAGGTCATGGCGCAGGTCAGTTTCCAGCCGTGACCATTTCTCGATGCATGTCTGAAGGTCGGCCCTGCTGGAGGAGAAGCGAAGGCTGGAAGCGCGCATCGTCCAGCTGGAGGAGGAACTGGAGGAAGAGCAGAGCAACATGGAGCTCCTCAACGATCGCTTCCGCAAGACCACGATGCAGGTGAGCTCCGCAGCGACCCCTCCTGGCCAGCAGTGGCTAGGTCAACACCAGGGGACCTGCCCTTAAAATCCTCCTAATTTACTTACCGTAATACACTTAATACACGAGCCTAGCTTTAATTTTTTTTTTTTTTAAGTCCCTGTTCATTTACAAACTGAGCTCCCCCCCCCAAAAAAGGTGGACACCCTCAGTATGGAGCTGGCCGGAGAGCGTAGCTCCGCCCAGAAGAGCGAGAGCGCCCGGCAGCAGCTGGAGAGGCAGAACAAGGAGCTGAAACTGAAGCTGCAAGAGCTGGAGGGGACAGTGAAGAGCAAGTACAAGGCCGCCGTCGCCGCCCTGGAGGCCAAGATCGCCCAGCTGGAGGAGCAGCTGGAGCAGGAGGCCAAGTCAGGCCCCGCCGTACCCCCCTGTACACACCGTGTTCCCCGGCGGGTCGTTTTGCGCGATGCATAAAGCCTGGTTGCCCTCCTTCCCCGCAGGGAGAGAGCGGCGGCCAACAAGACGGTGCGTCGCACGGAGAAGAAGCTGAAGGAGGTGTTCATGCAGGTGGAGGACGAGCGTCGCCATGCCGACCAGTACAAAGAACAGGTGGGGTGTGACAACAACCAAAACACCGTAGTAACTAACGGACACAGCCGCTGCGTGACTGATTCAGTCTTGGCTGCCATCAGCCACAGAAGTATTCCAGCCGGCAGCTGCTGCCGTTCACTGCTGCGAGCGCGCGTCTCCCTCCTGCCCCCAGATGGAGAAAGCCAACTCCAGGATGAAGCAGCTGAAGAGGCAGCTGGAGGAGGCCGAGGAGGAGGCGCAGAGGGCCAACGCCCACCGCAGGAAGCTGCAGAGGGAGCTGGAGGACGCCACCGAGTCGGCCGACGCCATGAACCGCGAGGTCAACGCGCTGAAGAGCCGCCTCAGGTCGCCGGAGCGCCGCCCGCCCACACGCAACACATGCAAACACCTCCCAGAGCTCACGTGACCGGAAGTTCTCCTCTTTCAGGCGAGGAGGGCCAATCGGCTTCCCCCCCGGCCGCACGGGCAGGCGGGCGCTCCAGGTGGAGGGCACCTCCCTCGAGCTGTCGGATGACGACGGCGCCACTAGTGACAGCAAGGCCAACGAGGTGAACGAGGCATCGATGCCGTCCCCCCAGGGCGAGTAGGGGGCTGCGCAGCCATGCTTTCCCGAGCCCCCCCCCCTCCCACCGATAGGCCTGCAATTCTGCTTTAGGGTGGTCCTCCAGCCACAAGGGGGCGCCACCACAATCATACCCTGTAAGGCTCAGAAAAGCATCGACCTCTTCTTTGTCGTCATCTAGCCGTGGGATGAGACTCTGCTTTCTATAAGAATTAAGTGCATTTTAAATATTACATGTATGTGTACACACATAGATACAAAGCGTGTGACTTTCTTATAACAATGTGAAAATGTTTCCAAAATAGGCCTGTTGTACAACCTGTCCATTCATTGACTATGTTCATATGAAAAAGGCTTATTTACAAGCAGGATAATCTCACATCTGTACCTGCATGCACCTTCATATGCCAAACCATTAACCTCTGTCATAAATACAATTAAAACCAGAATTATTTGTAGCTGTTTGATGTGCTCGGACCTCTGTTCAACAGAAATATTCAGACCACAAACAAAAGTGACTTCCAAGGGATTTTTCCCAACAAAACAAGTAAGCTGCAGTCAGCAATTAAGGAAACCAGGGTACATTTCCATGGAACAGTGTTAGTGTGGCTGCAGAAAAAAATTCCTGTACAAAACGGCATGTTTATCAACGGCGTACAAATGCTTTGAGGAAGACGTCTGCATGGCCAGTTTGCCCAGCCCGCGTCCTGCGCATTCGACCATTAATGCTGCAATTTGCAGTAAATAATGCGATGGCAGGAGCGGCGCGATGTAGCCGACCACCGAGCGCAGGCCCCCCTCGTCATGCACGCGCACAAAAGACGTTTCCTGAAAGTGCCTTAGAGGTGATGCGAGACTGGAGTGTGTGCGTGTGCTTACACATGCAAGTCACCCATTTGTGGAAAAAGCAAGTGAATGTCACAGCACTGGGCATCCCAGAAACCTGTGTGGCCGCAGTGTGTCACGCAAGGCTCCGCGGGGCCGTACTGCCTCTCAGACCACAATCTCCCTCCCACCAAACTTAGCCGAGGCTGTTTGGAGTTTAGTAGACAGCTGGAGGAACTGAGCCCAGAAAGACTTCCCAAGAGCAGACGAGAAAAAAGGACCAGGCCCTCACCTGTACACGTCCGACCCCCTGCTCTTTGGTTAAAAGCTTTAATGTCCACGAGGTCGTGATTATTATGGCTGCTGACATTTAGCCCCTCTGCATTCTTTCCTGTACGCCTGTATTTCTAGATGAGGATTTTTGTAAAAGATAATAAACTTGTTCATAATAGAACCTCATTATTTTACACTGTGTGTAAAGTTTGTGCAAGTTTGTGTGTCCAAAATCTGGGTCGCGGCTGACCATCTGCTTTGGTAAAATTTCTCGAGCCGTTCGCTGTGCACAAATCAAACAGAATGAACCTCATAAACGAAAATGAGCGAGGAGCCAAAGTGGGACGAGGCAGGGAGGGGCAGAAATGCACAGATGACAGTGTTTCACCCATTTATTGCCTTGCATAGTTCATTACAGTCTAAGGCTTGCTGTTGACTTGTAGGCACATCTCACCATTCAGTGAGGAACCAAATGACAAATAATAAAAAAAAAAATTCAAGTAGGACACAAATCGGGACATGATCCTGTCCTGGGAGTTTGAGTCAGACTGGGAGCAGAACGGGAGGCAACAGATACACAGAAAAACACACAAAGACATGTTTCTGAGTGTAAATTAGCAACAGTCTATGGCCAAATTGCACTTGAAAGCTGTCATACTGTATAAATGGGGGAGATTAAAATTAAAAAAAGGACAAGTGGCATACAAACACTGATTAGCACGCAGGTGAAGCGGGCAGGCGGCAGCAGGGACACACATTGCACATTCTCTTCTCCCTCTTTCCTTACTGATGAAGGTCAGCCATCGATAAAAAAATAATAGTTCTGAACCCATTCCAAAAGCGACCCTGAATGGCATTCAGTAATAGTACCAGTCTTACTTACACGGAGAGCGAGTAACTCCTGGAGTCTCGTCACACTACATCTTACCCCATTTCCATCATTTCCTCTCGCTCAAGGCATTCGCCTTTCTGATTCGATGAAGCCCCAGCTTCTCTCACACTGCCATTTGTCAGCTCCACTGTCGATCAAGGCTGTCCTCATTCCCGATTGGTCCAGGGCTCTATGGCCCTCTCTGCATTCAGTGCAAATTCCTCTTGGTCTCACCTCCCTGAGTGGGGCTGATGTCTGGAGAGGGAGAAAAAAAATTGTCTATGTCAAGCGGACAAAGCGTAGCCTCAACAACGCTGGGCAATCATGTAGCCACGACCTGAAAGACTGAGGCGAAGGGTGGCATGGGGGGGGGTTCTATGTGAGAGTACAGCAGTAGGGGGGGGGGATACTGACTCCTGACTCCTAACAAACAGTGATGTCTGGTAATAAGGTATAACAATCAGCATATTAAAAGGCACAGCAATGTTACATCTAGTATAATCAGCATATTAACAGACACTATAAAATCAGACCTCACACTGGCTTAATGTCTCTCGATTGTTGTTAAAATGCATCTCGGGCGACCGGATCACAAGTGAAGAGGGCTAAATACAAGTGTGAACAACCACCAAGACCAATCATTCAAACCACTTCCCGAGGAAACCACACATCATTGTGGTGTAAACACTAAAGCGACCTGATGCGTCCCCGAAACAAAACGAACTGTCAGCTGGACACCTGGGAGACGCATGAGAGACGGACGCAAACGGCTGTGTGTCCCGCTGTCCATTTCTCATCCGGTCGCCCGAGACGCATTTTACACTAAGTCTAAACAGGGCTTCGGTGTTTGCGGCTGACCGCGGCGGCACACTCACTGTGGGTCGGGCTGAGTCCCGAGCTTCCTCCCAGCGCCGCGCCACTGCCCCCCGCGTTACTCCCCGCGGCTGGCGGGCTAAGCAGGGAGGGCGGGAACGGGAAGGGCAAGGAGACGGGAACCAGGCCGCCCAGAAGGCCGAGGCCCAGCGGGAGCGAGGGGGGCGCGGGGCCCAGGAGAACGCCCGCCGCGGTGGCGGAGGAGCCCTGGGGATAGGGGACAGCGTCAGGCCGCCGCTCGCCACTCACACTCATCCGCGGCTCTCCGAGGAACCGTGCGAGACGCCACAGACCGCTTCAGCGACACTGCGGGCAGCTATTTTATACACTTGCATATATACAGATAAGTTTAAGAGGCATTAAAACTACTGTACCTGTGACAAATGAGAGGTAGCCGGGGTATTCAGACCAGCGACAGATACAAGGCTAATGTTTGACTTGGCCATCTGACTGGACCCGCCCCCGGCTCTCATATGCTGTCCGTGATTGGTCGACACGACTGCTGGGGCAGAGCTGGAAACAATGTGACTTGAAAGGGGCGTGGTTCTGGCAGGACTTGCGGAGTGGCCCCCGAGGTTCGGGACGTTCTGCGCTCCGGTCGGGCTGTAGCCGCTCTGTCCGGCACTGACCAGGGGGGCGGGAGCAGGCGGCCGGGGGCTCAGCTTGATGATGGGGGGGTTGTTGCTGTGTAAGGATTTGGTGAGCGTGGCCTGCATGGGGGTGATGAAGTTAGACATGTTACTTTGGTGCGGGGTGGGATTTGAGGGCAGCGACGACGATGTCGGAGGAGTGCTGGAGGTGCCTTTGTGGAGAAAAGGGGGCACTTTAAGGGAAGGAGGCCCTTTGAGGTTCACGTGGGTAGACGGAAGTCCGCTGAGCCTTGCCTGAGGAAAGACAGTGCTGCTGGTATTGTTGCCGCCATAGCTGGATTTATTACTGCTTTTGAGTGGGCCAGGGGAGGGCGTGGCCAGTCCAGGGGAGGGCGTGGCCAGTCCAGGGGAGGGCGTGGCCAGTCCAGGCTTTGGAAGCCCGAGTCCATTAAGGGGTGGGGCTAGTCTAGATGAAGGCGGGGAAAGGCGATGGGAGGCCATGGTCTGTCCTGAGGAAGGTGTGACTAGCCCATGTTTTATTGCAGGCTTACAAAAAGCAGTCTGCTGGGGGGGCAACAGAGAGGTGGTATTCGCTGGCCTTGGTTTAGGCGGGGAGGGTAACCCAGCGGGGTTGGGCTTGTGTGCTGGTGTCAGTGAGGCCCCTCCCTTTGTAGCGAGACAAGGGAGGGAGAGCAGCGCAGAGGAGGTGGAAAGGGGCGGGCCCACCGGAGGGCTGCTGCTTTGGGCCACACCCTTAACAGCGAGGCCCTGGTGGGCGTGAGCGCGAGGGACCTCCGAGGCTGGGTCTTGGTCTTCATCCTGCGAGTCGGAGAGGCAGATCGTCTCCAGGGGGGAGGCGCCGGACTGGCATGGGGCTGGAGGTGGGGCTGAAGGAGGCGGGGCCACTGCTGGGGGGGGCTGGTTCCAAGAAGCAGAGAAAACCATTAAAGAAGGAACAGTGACATCACACGCAATTTAAAGGGATGGGACACACCACTCACCTTCGGCTTAGCTGCCTTCTTCTTACCTCTGGGTAGGGAAGACATGTTTATGTGGGATTACGTGAATAAATGAGAAATCAAATTAAAATTAAATGACTTATATCGTGCTTTGTGTATTTAACAGGTGGGATTGCCTCACATATCAATAATCAGGACGGAACTGCTCAGTAGTAACAAGGTGTAAAATCACGGTAAAGATCACAACAGCAGGGGTGAAGTAGTGCAAATCAGAAGCACATAAAAAATACAGATATAGACAAAAAAATAACGTGAGGAACTCACAAGTTGCCAGTTAGGTGACTGTGAGCAAGCCTGCTTTCCTTAAGCAGCATCCTGTGAGAGGCAGAGGTGGGTCACACATCACGGTGGGCTTGCCAGGGACCGCGGTAAACGTGGCCACGGAAGGCGGAGCCAACGGGACCTACATAAAACTGACCTGGACTGCATCCAGCCTTTGGGCCAGAGCGGCTTGACCTCGGTCTCCATGAAGGCCTTCAGGTAATCCTCCGCAGACAGCAGGCCTCGCGGCTCCTGCTCATAGCGGGCCAGCTTCACGCGCACCAGACTGCAAAGCAGGGTCCTGGCAAACGGCGACGACGGGAATCACGGCGAGTTCTTACAGAAGCAGATGCAGGCGCGGTGCTGCCACCTTGTGGCTGGCGGCGCTCGGCGGGCGGGGCGCACCTGAGTCTGTCGTCCCAGATGAACTTCTTGCGCAGGCCTGCCGCTTTGCGGCCCGGCTTGTCCTCGTCTTCCTCCTCGGAGGGGTTCCTCTCGAGCCCCTCGGGCTGCTGCCTGCGGGACACAGGAGGCCGTCAGACATCGGGGAGAGGGCTCGGTCGGGCCCGCCGCCCCCCCGGCTCCCCGGGCAGGACGCACTTGGCAGCTTTGGCGTTGAGCTCCATGTTGTACTTGGCGATCTGCTGGGGCATGGCGCCGCACACCGCCAGCTTCAGCCGCAGCAGCGGCATCTTCACCTGGTCGTCCTGTCGGAGCTGGGAGACGCGGGAGACGGGGCTGAGACGCAGGCCTTCGCCAAGACCGCCGGCACTCACCCGCGCAGTCGGGCCGGCCTGCACGCAGCCACGGCCTGCCGCCGGCACTCACCCACGCAGTCGGGCCGGCCTGCACTCACCCGCGGCCTGCCGCCGGCACTCACCCGCGCAGTCAGGCCGGCCTGCACTCACCCACGGCCTGCCGCCGGTACTCACCCGCGCAGTCAGGCCGGCCTGCACTCACCCGCGGCCTGCCGCTGGTACTCACCTGCGCAGTCGGGCCGGCACTGCCACGCCTGCTGTTGCTGAGTTTCTTCAGCCGCTTCAACAGCGCCCCCCGGCTGCAGGGCACGAAGGCCTCCAGGTGCGAGTAGACGGCCGAGCGGACGGGCATGGGGTGCTCCTGCACCTGCAGCTCGATGCTGAGGAGGCGGGGGGGTTAGGGTCAGGGCTCCAGGGACGGGAGCAAGCCCGGAATGGCAGCCTGCTGCGTGACTAAAGCAGGTGACTCTGGACCACAAAACGGACACTTACTCCAGGAGGATATTGTTCATTTCCAAAGTGAAGAACTTCTTCCTCCCTTCCTCGTCGAACTGACGCGACGCCTGACACAAAACAAGCGATGCTTTGAGCAGGGCCGCCATGACACGTACTACCCACAATGCAACAGGAGTCACAATTGCACGACACTGGCGAATATATCACAGAAGATTTTGTTGCGTTCAGAGAGTCACAGTTGGATTTCTTACTTTCCAGACGTGACATGTCCACCCTCGATTCATGCTCTACGTGGGCTGGCAGAGTAGCAGCAGTAGCGGGGGATGCCGTTTCGAGACTTACCACGCGGAGATCTTCGATGCGCTTGATGAGAGCAGCAGGCAGGTTGCCGGGGAGTGGCGGCGGATTTAGGAGGCCGACACTCAGGCCTAGAGGCCCCTGGGCCTTCGGTAAGGCAGCCCCGCACGACTGATGCCCCACCCCCGCCACAGGAACGCCGTTCTCCCCCTGGATGGAACTGGGGGGCAGCGGACGGTCCAACAGGGACAGGTCAAGGTCACCCACAAGGTTCTGCAGCACCTGGCTGCCCTGAGCCGACCGCAGCAGTGACATCACGGCGGGGTCTAACGACAGGTGGGCAGAGGGAGGGGTGACGTGGGGCCGGGGGTGGGGCCGGGGGTGTGGGGGCGCGTGGGCCGCCGGGGTCCCGTTTGGGGCCCGGTTCCCACTGCCGGAGCCCTTGTCAGGGGTCAGGCGGCGAACCATGGCAGCCAGACTGAGGGTCTCCTTCATCAGCCGTTTCCTCTTTTTCTTCTCTGGTCGATGGGGATTCAAAGACACAACTCTGTGGAAGGAGGGAAAGAGACGGAAGAAAAGAGAAAAAAAACAGATGCGAAGGGTGTACAGGCCAAAGCGCAGCGGGCCGGCGACTCCCGGCCTCCTCACCTCTGCTTGGGCTCTTTGACCTTTCTGACTCTCTTCTCCTCCACGTTGCTACCATCGTGTTTCTTCCTTTTTTTAATCACTCGTTCCTCGCCGCCCTTCAGCTTCTGGGGCCAAGCAATAAGCACGCGTTCCGATTAACCCTTTGCGCGGCCCAGAGGCGCGTCACATACTTCGTTAAGTGCCAGGCAACGGCTTCAGCACAACGACCAGCCGGCAAGAAGGTTAGCGTGTGGAGACAGAGGCGCGTTTTTGTTTTGGAAAGTAGCGCTTTTCTTGCCTGGAAGCCCTTTTTGTCTCTTGTGGCTTCCTCCCCTTCAGACTCCGAAGCTGCCCGGAACTGCAGAGTCCCCATGTTGATGTAGAATCCTCCCAGCTTGGTGTTGAGGGAGGCTGGGACCAGCTCGTCATACTGCGCAGAGAAGAGAGACCACTGTACAGGTACAGAGTCACTGAAAACCACTGCACAGTAAGATTAAGCTCTGCAACTTAAATCATCAGACAAACACCCAGTAAATTCTGATTCTGACCTCATTTCCTACCACCTCTTGCACCTTTTAGGCTTTTCTCTGTCTCACTGATGTTTAAGAAGAAAATTCAACCCTCCATTTGCATATTCAGACACCCTTAAGGGTACTTGGCCTAAACTGGTTCTATGCAGTAATTCAGCTATGGCACAGAGTTGGGTAATAGATTAATGTTATCTGTGATGTTTCACACTGGGGGGTAGGCGGTTAGGATGTGGGAAGTGTCTGCAGCTGAGCGATAAGCCAGCAGAGAGACTGTGCGGGTGCCGTCCTGCGAGGTACGCATGGCCAGCAGGCAAGGAGCGACACTGGTCTGTGGGCCCCATCTAACTGGTAAGCTAGAATGGAGGAACTGGGGCAAGGCTGGAAGGGCTTTAGGTAAAAAGAGAGCGAGGTAACTGCGCAAAGCTGGTTAGCATGCAGTAAAGTGATGACCAAACCCAAACCAAGGTGAGAGTACTAACGGCTTCAGAGTTGTCGATGAAGGAGTCACTTTCATCGTAACCGAAGCCGATGTCGATCAGGTCCTGCATCCGGTCCGTCCTCCTCCGCTTATTAGAAGTGCCCTGCCATTAAAGACAGGAGAGGTTTAACACAGGCAAAGAATTAACCCAAAAATGAGTCAACTTCGTAAGCGCTAGAAAATAATGTGCCGATACGGGAGCACCGGTTCTGGTTACGGGCTTTTGGCCTCCAAAGCACCGCCAACCGGGGTTCGGGACCCTTTCAAACTCACGTATTTGCTCTCGAATTTCCTGGCCAGCCCCTCCACCTCCGCTCTCTCCCTCTCCTCATCTGCAAAGGGGTCACTGGGATCAAAGGCAGGCGGGGGTCTTTCAAAGGCCTTTTTTGTCTTGGAAAGAGAGTCATGCAAAAAGAAAAAAACAGGGCAAGGCGAGAGGAGGTCGGGACCGGTGCGGCAGAACAGCAGCGGCGTCGGCAGTCACACGGAAAGGCGCCGATCTGCGCGCAGAGCCGGTCAGGCTGCTGGCGATTCGCCGCTGAGTGGCACCATCGGGACCGGCACTGCTTAGGCGCAACCCTCACATCAGGCTAGTTAGGCAGACTAGTTAGACGGACTAGTCAGACAGACTAGCCAGACAGACTAGCCAGACAGACTAGTTAGACAGACTAGTCAGACTAGTTAGACAGACTAGTCAGACAGGCTAGTTAGACAGACTAGCCAGACAGACTAGCCAGACAGACTAGTTAGACAGACTAGTCAGACAGGCTAGTTAGACAGACTAGTCAGACTAGTTAGACAGACTAGTCAGACAGACTAGTCAGACAGGCTAGTCAGACAGACTAGTTAGACAGACTAGTCAGACAGGCTAGTCAGACAGACTAGTTAGACAGACTAGTCAGACAGACTAGTCAGACAGACTAGTCAGACAGGCTAGTTAGACAGACTAGTCAGACAGACTAGCCAGACAGACTAGTCAGACAGGCTACTCAGACAGACTAGTTAGACAGACTAGTCAGACAGGCTAGTCAGACAGGCTAGTTACACAGGCTAGTTAGACAGACTAGTTAGACAGACTAGTCAGACAGGCTAGTCAGACAGGCTAGTTAGACAGACTAGTTAGACAGACTAGTCAGACAGACTAGTAGACAGACTAGTCAGCGCCGACTCCCCGGCGGCTCTCACCTGGGAGCACTGCACCAGCTCGGCGTAGCTGAACTCGGCCGACCCGCGGTCGCTGGGCTCGCACAGGCGGAGGTTGAGCCGCACCGTGACGCCGCCGCCGCCGAGCCCGGCGCCCAGCTCCGCCGCCCCCGCCTGCCCGTTCAGCCCGGGACGGTCCCCGGCGTCCCGTCCCCCGTCCCGTCCCGGCGGCTCGGAGCCGAA
>JAODKL010000045.1:913684-924788 GCA_026780765.1 Petrocephalus schoutedeni | reverse complement strand
AAGTGGGTGTGGCCTGGTGTCATGTACCTGAGTGAACCCTGAAGTGGGTGTGGCCTGGTGTCATGTACCTGAGTGGACCCCGATGCGCATCCATACGGGCAAGCTGGGCATGTGGCGTAACTGGAAGCTGCCCAGGAAGGACAGGATATCCAGAGCCATGCGGGAGATGTCCACGGCATGCCTGTTCCCGTTCCTGCGTGGCAGCCCGGATGCTGCCATGTAGGCATCGCCGATGGTCTCCACCTGATGTAGGAAGACAGTAGAGAAGGTCTCCAAATGGACGTGAGAAGCCAAGCTATGGAGAGCACGATGGGGTAGGCGAAGAGAAGAATTCCAACGTATCTAAGCCTGTACTTGTGCAAATGGCAAAATAAATGACGATTTATCGTTAAGTCTAGTTAAGCTTCCGATATGAGACTTCTCAGTAGAGTCATGTACCTCGTTTCCACCGACACGGAGCCGGTGCTGGTACTGGGCTGGCTCTCATTTGGTGCCTTTTGAGAACTTCCGCTAATAAACTGGCACGTTGGTTCACTGCCAGCACAGGCAATATTAGATTAAACTATCAGTTATGGATTTAATTTTCCGGGTATGTGGAAGGTTTGGAGGCACCCATCCCACTCTCGTTGGCATTACGGGTTCCAAATTCTGAGACCAGCTTTTCTGTGGTGTTGTGCTGGGGCCATTTTTTTTCCGGCTCTGTTTTGGTGGAAATGAGGCAGTGGTGTGTTTTCAAAGACAATCTTCTTCTCACTTCACAAGCACTCACTAATCATTTTGTTTGCACTTTTTCCTTCCATGCTGATGGTACCACATAAACGACCATCTACACCGCTATCTGAAAGAATTGTGTTCCTTCCCACATTGCAGCCCCCTCATACCTTATAAACGTCGTGGTTGTCGAGGATGCTGTCAAAGTTCTTGTAGATGTCGTTGAGCATGTCCACCACCTCCATAGGTGTGCTGTACCGGCAGAGCGTGGTGAAGCCCACGATGTCGCTGAAGTAGATGGTCACCTCCTCAAAGAGCTCCGGCACCACGCGCCCCGTCTCCTTCAGGGAGCGCACCACGGGACTGCGGGTGGTAGGTCGGGGTCACGAGAAGGTCACGCGACGCTACCCATGGATAATGGCTATCACCTCAATCCTTTCTCTATCTTTGACTTGGAACACAGCACGAATTACAAAGGGGATGTAGCTCAGTGGTAGAGCGCATGCTTTGCATGTATGAGGCCCCGGGTTCAATCCCCGGCATCTCCATCCAGGGTCATTTTGGGGCAGGGGGTGTAATGGTTAAGGACGGACTGCAAAAGAGTAATCGAAAGATCGCCAGTTCGAGTCCCCGACCCACAAGTACCCCTGAACACCCCGGGCGCTCACGTAGCTGCCCCCCTGCTGTGTCACGATGTCACATGGGTTAAAAGCAGCGACTCACGCGGGCAGCAGCATGACGTTGAGACGGTCGGCCCGGTCCCGTTCTGCCTTGTAGAGCGCCGTCCGCTCCTCCACCAGGAACTCCAGGTTGCGGGAATACATCTGCAGCCTCCGGATCAGGTTGTCCATATAGCTCCCCTTGACCTGGTTGTGGAGGTTGCTGCAGAGACACAGACCCCACAAACGCGTACTTGAAACACCCTGAATGCCAGCTGGAGGATCATAACTGTTACTCTAACAAACATCAATAGTTTGGCTGTCGATTCTCTTTGTAATTTTGTAAGTCTGAGCCAGGTGGTGCTGTGTGGCTCGGTGAGCTAAGTCTCTGGGCTTATAAACCAGATGATTGTTGGTTCAAGCACTTGCCTTGGCAGAGTAATCTCAGTTGGGCCCATCAGCAATGTGTTTAAACCCCTTGAAATCCTCCAGGGACACTTGAAAAATGCCTTACCCTTGTGCTCAGACCCCAAGCTTTGCTCTCAACTGTGCATGTGACATACATATGGGTGTGTATGTCTCAGAGTACAGCAAGACAGGATATGTGAGAAGAAGCATTGCAATATATTTGTACAAATAAAGCATAATTTTATCCGGAGTTGGCAGCTGAGTCTGACTACTCCTGGTTTAAGAAGCAGTCTGATGAGCTGTCCTGCTCACCTGATGATCTTGCTGAGGGAACTCTCGATCTTCTTGAAGTCTGGTCTCCTCTCTGGATCCTCGTCCCAGCTGCCCTTAATGAGCCCGTACAGCTGCGAGCGTCGAGACACAAAGACGCAGGGGTGACACACTCGGGCCGATTCGGGCACGTGCTGGGGTGACTAAGGACATAGTCAGCTGGAATGGCTGTACCTCCTGTTCTGCCCCTCCCTGCACCTCAAAGCCAAGGTCAGGTCTGAAGAAACACATGGACTTGGGGTGCTCCACTCTGAACAGTTTCTCTAAAGAAAAAAACATGACTTCCAGTTACCCGATTCATTTGACATTGCGCTATACTCCTCTGCTTTCATTTTGACAGAGCTATATTGTTTTGCTTTCATTTTGACAGAGCGCTATACTCCTTTGCTTTCATTTTGAGAGAGTGCTATACTCCTCTGCTTTCATTTTGACAGAGCACTATACTCCTTTGCTTTCATTTTGAGAGAGCGCTATACTCCTTTGCTTTCACTTTGACAGAGCACTATACTCATTTGCTTTCATTTTGAGAGAGCGCTATACTCCTTTGCTTTCACTTTGACAGAGCTATACTCCTTTGCTTTCATTTTGAGAGAGCACTATACTCCTTTGCTTTCACTTTGACAGGGCACTATACTCCTCTGCTTTCATTTTGACAGAGCTATACTCCTTTGCTTTCATTTTGAGAGAGTGCTATACTCCTTTGCTTTCACTTTGACAGGGCACTATACTCCTCTGCTTTCATTTTGACAGAGCTATACTCCTTTGCTTTCATTTTGAGAGAGTGCTATACTCCTTTGCTTTCACTTTGACAGGGCACTATACTCCTTTGCTTTGGCATGCTTTACCTGGGCCTTACCTGCAGTATCAGAGCAGGCCCTGGTGTAGAAGGGGGCCTTCCTTAGCATGATCTCGTGTGCGATGATGGCATAGCTGTACACGTCGCCCTTCTGGGAGACACCCCGCTTGCGTAGGTGCTCCGGTGCCGTCCACAGGTCTGAGGAGGGAACGGGAGAAGGTGTGAGGCGTGAAGAACGAGGGAAAAATCACAGGTATGTTTGATGTGGCAAAATCCCCTTAAGATGGGAGAACTCCATTTCCAAGGAAGTTGTGGAATAGCAGGCAAGAACAACAAGTTATCTACAGCATAAAGGTAAAAATATATTAGTGGATCAGATCTGGTGTGTAAAACAGAAGGTCTACAAGTGTAACATTATCCAAATAATCAAATCATCAGCAAGATCAAAAAAGCCACCGCTCTAGTGACAGACATTAAATGGTATCTTCTTGTCTAGAAGACAGTTGCGTGTGCTCCCATTTCCAGCTCATAATGATATGTGAAAACCTGTATAAAAGGCAATAAAATATCTTATCTTATTCTCCTATAACAGACAGAGTGACAAGAGGTTTAGGGTCAGAACAGAGCGTCAGCCACTTATCAGTCACCCAACGGAGCAGTTTTTGGGGTATTAAAAGGTAAAGACCTCACTCATGGGGCCAGCAGACATGTGCTCACTCTGCAAGCCACAGGATCTGAAGTAGTGTCTTCTAATCACAGGTATGGAATCGTAACTCACAGAGCTGTACTCTGTCACCACCTTATCACAGCAGTGGGGTTATCACTGCATGTTTGTTACTTTTTATGAGTTTATGAGGTGAGGCCTCACCTTTTCCAGGGACCAGGATGGTGTTACAGCCAAAGTCAGTGATCTTCACCACCATGCGGTTGTCCACCACGCAGTTGGTGGACTTCAGGCGCCCATGGACACTGATGCTGCTGGAGTGGAGGTATGACATGCCCTGCACGGGTCGCCGTGGTAGACAGCATGGGTAAGACACTTGCTACGGACATGACCTGATGACATAAAGGTTATTCCTCTCGTGGAATTAAGTTCCTACATTTATGTATGAAGGGCCCCATGAAAAGCATATAATATTGGGCCCCCAACCCAGGTCATTCGGATTATGTTCCAAAGTCCTTAGGGCCACAGTCACTCAGGGGGCCGTTGGAATCATATGGAGGCCCCACTGTAGCAGAGAAGGTGAGACTGGCTAGTTTAAGTTTTCCCTTGTAATTACTGTGTAATTACACTCACGCCCTGCTTACTTACAGGCACAGATGCTTAGAGAGATACACACCTTCTCACACACGTCTCTACTCATACAGTACCTTGGCAATGTCATTCATGACTGAAATCTTGAACTCCAAGTCCATAAATGTGTCATCTGGGTAGGAGATTTTATCATCCAGTACATACTGCAGGAGGGGAAAGGTGCAGGGAAGTGAGCTGTGTGTGTGTGTGAGACGGGGACAGCTTTTATGAGCATGCCGGCTGTAAATGCTGCTATATATTCCGTCACTGGCTAAACCTAAATGACAGGCCATCCATCAGGGACAGCCCGGTTGGGTAGTGTTCCATTCCTTACCCTCAGAGATCCCCGCTCGCAGTACTCGAAGACCCCAAAGACGCCGTGCTCGAATTTGACCGTGCCATAGAACTTGGTCAGGTTGTAGTAGTCGATCTGTAGCAGCTGTGGAAAGAGAAGGGGGAGGCTGACAGGTGGATGGGGCTGCGAGACTGACACAGAAGAGGCGGGTCAACATTGGCGGTCATGTGACTTGATTGATAGCTAGTGCAGCAGATAAAAACACAGACATGATAGATGAAGCCCTACTGATGAACCGGTGAGTCTTGTAGCTAAAATATTAAGCCCTATAATATACTGTCTCTGCTCTGAGAAAAGGAGTCACCGTGTTGATCTATGGGTGAGGTTCGGGATGTCCTGTGCTAAGGTCTCCCGCAAAAAGGGCAGATGGGGGAGGGCTAGAAGGTATGGCCGATGAGCTTTACCGCATTGAGCTCAATCCTCTGGGTCTCGCTAAAATAGCCGTCCGTGTGGTAGAGCTCCTTAAGGATCACAATCTGGAAGGACACAAGCTTCGTCATGCATCTCTCACCTTATATGCTTATATCATAATATATAATGTAAGAATATATATAGCAAGACGAGGATCAGGAAGCCAGAGGAGAACAGGGATGGCTGGGGACGGTACTCTGACCCAGATAACGGGACCTTTTTGTCATAGCGAGCCCGATGGATTCTATCAGTGCTGTCCTTCCGTTGGTCTTCATCAATCTGTTATACAAGAAAGAGTGAGTCGGATTTATTTGAGAAAATAACAGAAGTCTACTATTATTAAAACAGTCCTCCAGGGGTTGTTTCTATAACACATCAAATTAATTCTGTCGAACATGGATAGATATCAGTTGTGGATAGCTCAGGTCCGGCAAGTTAAAATCCTGCCCAACATTTTGTTTCAACCAACCAGTCGAGTATATTGAGTCATGGTCACCGAATATTCAACTGGTTGGTTGAAACCAAAACGTGGCCTGGATTTTTACTTTCTGGACATGGACTATCCACCTCTGTTAAATATGACTGGTGTCCGAAAGAGAGCTGCATGAACCACAGATGAAAGTGATGGATCTTTGACCAGCCAGTGGAGATCCGCAAGATGAGGGGAGCCTGCGTTTGCCCCATTTGTGCAGCCCTGCTATATGGGGCGGACAGGGAAGGCCTCACCTTCAAGGAGACTAGGTTGCGCTCCCTGCCATCTAATGGAGTAATGAGGCTGGGATCAATATGGGACCACCTCTTCCGGATCTCACGCGCCCTTCTGTTTTGCCTGCAGCCAAGTAGATGTTTCATCTCAGCAATGAGCTAATGGGTGACCCATCTACCCATCGGTAGCAGTGCGTTGTATGAATGGCACAAGAAAGGGAATCTTAAGGGATGGGATCTGACCGTAAGTGTAGTGGTAAATTAGAGGGCACGGTTACCTGTAGAAGACGAAAGCAATGGCTGACATCACCAGCAAGACGACTCCCAGGACAAGGACTACGATGTTGAGTTCTAAAGGAGCCAGAAACAATGTGGTCTCCCCCCCAGTTAGGATATTATGACAGACACCTTCATAATCTATTTCTAATCTCTACCATACTACTACCTCATCAGACAGCGGGTGTTTCTCAATACCAAGAATGCAAAGATCGTACTTGTGGTCTTGGCAAGGCCGGTCCCAAGAACGAATTTGGGGCACAAAGAATCATGGGATTTGTCTATTTGTCACGGGATTTGTCTAATGTATCCTTGATGTTTGCAGCAGGGCAAGGATGACATCCCGGGGTTTTTACCGTCCTCTGTACTTCTATTCTTTGTATTGGAACTGATCTTCGGCAATGGAAGACGAAGTAAAACGGGTAGCGAGAACATGGTCAAGTACGAATGTTAAGAAACACCCAGAAATGTGCTTGCCCTCGAAGCCCTCGGCACCGTTACCGTTTACTGGGGGGCGGTCATCCGGCAAACCACCATCAGCCCACAGGAAGCAGCAAGGCTTCTCATTGACAACCGCGGTCACGTTGGTGGACGTGTCAAACACAAACAGAAGCTTGTACTGCAGGAGGAACAGACTCAGGTCAGATCTGAAATGCTGATTTAGGAGAGGATGGGTACAGGATCAGGGTGGGGGGGTCTAAATACCTGTCCTTTTAACCTAAATGACTGAAAACTTTTGAGGTGCTGCTTTTGGTCAGCAAAATTTACCAAGGAACCCCACCCCACCCCTGGTTACACCAATAGCTGTCTGTGTGGTACAGCTCCTTAAGGATCGCAATCAGAAAGGACACAAGCAGTCTGATCTCAAGGGTTTTACTAGATATTGATTTCAGCACTGGCAGAGCCATTTCAGCACTGGCGGAGCCATTTCAGCACTGGCAGAGCCATTTCAGCACTGGCAGAGCCATTTCAGCACTGGCGGAGCCATTTCACTCTAGGTCAGTCATATGAGACTAGAGAACACTTTTTCCTTTCTTTTTCAATGCAGCACATCCCTTCACCATTTTAAGAAGCAAAATACAAAATGTCCCCAGTTCAGTTTTTGGGCCCCACAAATGCATATCATATTGGGGCCTTAACCCAGACCATGCTCCAAATTTTTTAGGGCCCTTGCCAATCAGAGACCCTTGGAATCGCCCCCCCTTACAGCACCCCTGTACTTGAATTGAAATTAACATTCCCATCGGCCTCTTGTTTGGATCTTGAAAATGGCACAAAGCATTAATCCTGATGGCTGTGCTGTGACTGAAATCTTGGCTTACCCGATTGTCGATGATGTCCACATAAAGGATGGAAAGATTCACATCCCTGTCCCCGTATTCATCCAGTACATAGCGCCCAGCCATTCCTGAGGAAATTAACACGTGAATACACCACATTTTTGCTCCCTCCCAGTTCCCTGCTATAGTTCACATTTTTGCACTAGAGCTGGGAGGGATCAGAAAACATAGGGGTCCCTGAGACCCAGTTTGAGAAATGCTGTTCTAGTGGCCTCACCACCATGTGAGGCCTATTCTGTTCTAGAACAGTCTTAAAACATCCTACAAAGTCACAGTGTCCTTCCCAGGATCGCCATACCATCAAAGGAGATGTTCCTGAAGGGACTACTCGTCAAGACCTCCTGCTCGACTCCGTTTCCAAAGCCGAGGGGTGGTGATTCTGCCATCTGCCTCAGTACGTGTCCAAAGAGCAGGACGCTGTCATGATATCCTATGACATAGTCGCTCAGTTTGTTCATCTGGGGAGGAATCACGGAGAACCAGGCAGACACAAGAGACAAAAAGATCATGAGATGAGCGGGTTGCCCCTATTTTTGCTATTTTATTCGTTTTATAGTAAAAGATCTTGAGGCAATGAAGTAATTCATATGAAATATTGCTACGATTAAGAGAATGTTCAACATCTTGAAATTTTCTCAAATTTTAGCCCGCTTTGGCTTCGATGACAGCATTGTAGACTCTTTGCATTCTTTCAGCCAGTTTCCAGATGTAGCCACCTGGAATGCTTCTCCAACAGTCCTGAAGGAGCTTCTGCAAATTCTGGCCATGAGTTGGCTACCTTGCTCTTACTCTTCAATACATCTCATCTGGTCATCTGTTACAGTACTCCACCTCATTCCTTGTTCACAAGATAATACGTACTACACAACCTCGAGGTTTGCTTAGGGTCGTTGATGAAACACACAGTTCGGTAGGTGTAACCAGAATTTTGACTTGCACCATATACTTCTGAACATTCCAACGAAGGGTATCTTCTTGGTACTGGAACTACTAAGTCATATCATTAAAATATTAAAAGGAAACAAAAGCAACGTAAAAACCCCCAAGACCCAAAAAGTTAAGTTATAAAAGGGTCTGTATAAAAACAATAAATATGAATACAGCCAAAGGCGGTCTTGCCTGTTCTATTCCCAAAAGCTTGTCGGAGTAACTGCTGTAGTTTCTCTGGTAAGGTAATGTGAGGACCAGGACATTATACATGGCTGAGTCAGCTGTCGTGTTTTGATGGTACTCGTGGCTGGTGAGGAAAGATGTCATTTTACACAAGCTTTAAATCATTGTTTTATTCTCAGCAAAAAACTGAAGTACAGTAGTCCCCCTATTTCAGAGGGGTACTGAAACCGTGGATACGGCGGCAGGGAAGGTGAGACTGACTTGTAAAGGTCAATCAGGATGAAGAGAATGCTGGAGTCCAGCTTCACCCCTCTTGTCAGATTGATGAAATCTTCTTGACATCCACAGAGGATGAATACTGCACAAGAAGAGTAAAAACAGTGTGTCAATGCACTCAAGTCTCTAAGGTACACTGCCTGGCTAAAAAAAAGTTGCACTCTTCAATACTTCATTCGGCCACCTTCAGCTGTTGTGCTTACGCAAAATCTCAGCATTTTTTTTCCATCCAGATTTGCATTCATTTTCATTGAGATCTTGTGTTGATGATAGGTGAGTTGGACTACTCCATAAAGTCTTCTTCTCAAAGACTTTCGATTTAAGGTCAGGATTCTGTGGTGGCCAACTCATGTGTGAAAATGGTTCCTCATGCTCCCGGAACCAATCTTTCACAGTTTGAGCCCGATGAATCTCGGCATTCTCGTCCTGGAACATGCTCACGCCATTCGGAAAGAAAAACTCCATTGCTGGGGTAACCTGGCCATTCAGTGGATGCAAGTACTCAGCTGACTTCACCTTATTGCTGCATAATGTTGCTGAGGTGTAATAATGATCCAGCCATCGGCTGTTGAGTACTTCCTCATTTAAATTCAAACAGGGATTTTTTTTGGGCCAGGTGGTGTATTTTCTGTGCTATTTTGCCAGCCATTTCTGACCATGGAGAGACAGTAGACAGGAGAGAAACTCTGCAAAGGAACGCACTTGGGGCCTGCTGGGTGTGGATGGAAATGTAGTAAGAGACTCATACATACGGTTGCTTTCCCTGTCTTTCTGCTGCAATTTCTCCTTCACCATCTCCTTGGTTCTCAGTATTGTCTTGCTGATTGAGCTGACAAAATCTAAAGCATTAATATACCTGCGTTTGATACAAAAAAAATGGACGTGATGTCATCACCTGAGTCCATGTTCCCCTTACAGGTACTCATGTGTACATGAAGCATCCATACAACAATGTACAAAGATACTAGCATCCCCCCAAAAACATGGTTTACAAAGTACTGAACCTTAAACAAGAACTACACAGATCCCCCATTTCAGTGTTTCTAAAATCAGTCCATTGGAACCCTCAGACGGTTCACGTTTTCGCTCCCTCCCAGTTCTCTGGAAATTAGGGGGAGCAAAAATGTGGACCGTCTGGTGGTCCCCGAGAACTGGGTTGAGAAATACTGCCTTATTTTATCTATTTAGGTCAATTATTGCTAGCAAGGCAAACATTCTTGAACCTTTGGACCAGGAAACTTTGATCCAAAACTTCTCCACCAACGTAAAGAAGCAGAGATGAAGCTGCCTGCTTAATTTTAATTCTTGTATCACCGTTGTTCACTTTTCCAGTGTGCCCTGAAAATCTTCACATTTTCCTCCCTCAAAGCTAATATTTATCAACTTCTGTCGAATTATGATCTGCCACAGGCAGCTTTTACAACACTGGTTCCAAAACACTTCAGCACTGTCATAAAACACCATAAATCCTGATTTATGATCATTACACCGCCGTCAATGGGACAGGATCAATTGCCAGACGTGTGACCTGGGTCCTCACCAGAAACAGTCCTCTGAGTTATCGGGCTTCTTGTAGATAAAGACCGTCTCCCACCGTGGCTTGAGGCCAGGGTGTGTGAAGTTCCAGAAGGAACCAAAGAAGTTGGAGATCTTGCGTGCTGGAGGCAGGATCCGGGTGAGGTTGCCCTTGTAGTTGCAAGATAGGCCAAAGCTGCCGGCCGAGATGATGGGGATGCTCAGGTTCAGCCCGACCTCCGCGCTGAAACACACAAACGACAGGTGAAGCACTGGTCGACAAACACCAGTCACTGAGACCGCACCACGGATTTCTTGGCTTAGCCAAAAGCACATACTCAGAAAACTTTGGGCCTCATGCTCTATTTTATAGAGAATAAATGACAGTTATGTTATAATAGTCAAAAAAGTATGCATGGATTTGGCTAGGTGATATGATACTGATAAACCAGCAGCTGTTTATGGAGATTTATGGTATGACAGTGCTGAGGTTATAAAGGCTGCTGGTGTGAAGCTCTTAATCTGAAAGAAGTTGGTTCTGGTAAGTACACTTGATCTCAAATGAAACAACTTCATATGCCCCACTTATTTTTGGTACTCTTTCTTTTTCAAACCAGACGTTTCGCTTTTGCAGTTTCCCAGGTGGCAGAAGGGAAAATATTGCAGGAAGACTAGAAGAGTAATTGGGAGTGATGAGAAGACAACAGATGGAGGGAGAAAGGCAATAAAGGTATAGAGCGACCGGTGAGAGAGAGCGCGAGAGAGAGAGAGAGACCGGTGAGAGAGAGAGAGATCGGTGAGAGAGAGAGAGAGAGAGACCAGTGAGAGAGAGAGAGAGAGAGACCGGTGAGAGAGAGCACGAGAGAGAGAGAGAGAGACCGGCGAGAGAGAGAGCGAGAGAGAGACAGAGAGAGA
>JAODKL010000045.1:866619-893930 GCA_026780765.1 Petrocephalus schoutedeni | reverse complement strand
TTTTAGCCCCGATTTTCTACTTGGCTACAGTTCTTGGAGATCGCTAACAAAAGCCCCAAATCGGAGGCAAATCTTTGTTACCACAGTGCTGGCCAATCAGCACTCGATCGCTATTCGTGAATACGTCAAAGGTGCAACGCAACAGAAACTGCCGATATGTTTGATTAAAGTGTTTCGTCAATTTGTAGTGCCTTGACAAAATGTAGTTTGGAGACCAATCAGACTCACTGCGGATTCCTCCTAGTGAAGGATCTTGTAATGTGTGACCCCTGTGTCATTGATCAGTCGTTTAGTGTGTAACTCACAAGTTGAACAGTACAGCGATCTGGCGACTTTGAAAGTTGAGTAGGGTGACCCTCGCGTTAGGGGTGTGTTGTGTGTCCCTTACGATCAGAGTGTACGGAGCCTCCTTCTTCTGCCCGGCGTCCTCAGTACGAGGCGCGGCAGCAGCGTCGGTCGCCGCTGCAGAAGGGCCCGTTGGGGACGTGTCTACGAAGAGCTCGTCCACCACTCTGAAGCGGATCTCCTCGCCCTGGTCCATGTAGAGATCGTGGGCCCCCTCGTCCGTCTCGTACTCCCACACCCACACTTGTTCGGCTTCATCACTGACGCGCGAGGTTAAGGCCTTTGGCAACAGTGACACATCTTCGGACATTAACTCATATCGTGAGGGCAGAAACAATCTCATTGCGCAAGATACAATTTGGCGGGCTGTTGCAGAGACTCTGGGGGAATGATGATGTCATCAAAGAATCCCAGGCTCACTGAGAGAAAGAAAGCAAACATGACATGAATCACTATCATAACCTGGATATCAAAGACACCACAGCTCATTTCAATGAGTGACAGACAAAATCTCGGATACAAAATTTAAATCATATTCATTGCTAAACAGAAATTCTTAGAAATCCATTGGTATTAGTAAAATCATGTCTTATGCAATATAAAAATGCCAAACAGTAGAATTAAAGCACACTGAAGTATATGGTGACTAATCACTTCACGCATGCTTCTAAGGCCCTTCTTTTCAATCTGCTATGAAGACATCTTTGGAGCACATTCCAGAGTTCTGACTTACTATTACGTGCATAAAAGTAAGACAACTCTCAGAAAACACTCCAATGAGGGACAAGTTGGAATGCTGTTGGGTGAGGCAAACAGAAAATCAGCAACAGACACAGGTCAGCAGTGCTAGAAGCTAACGCAGATACCTAGACCAGAATAGCTGGGAGAGAAAAGTTGAAGTGGAAGAAGGGCATCTCACCATGCACTCCTTCCTGGCTGCAGTATTTTATCTTCCCCACTAAGATCTCGTCCAGGAATGGATGGAATACTACGTATCTGAAGTGCACTGATCAAGGGGAAGTAGAGGAACACGGGAAAGTAATGCAGGCTTTGGCGTTGTTCTACACGTCATGACTGAGGTAATTGTGACAGATATTTTCAAAGTACACAGATTAAAAAGAAAAGCCAGACACTTTAAGTGGCAAATTTAAGCTAATCAAACCCAGACCAAAATACTAAACAAAGCAGATTTAAAATGTAGTCTAAGTTGTCAAGTATATTGCTGTGTAAGCTGCAATGGCCCTCGAATCTGTTCTGGTACCTTTTGTGTGGGAGGCCCCATCTCCTGGGAATATGTACGAGTCTTCCAGCTTTGTGATTTCATAGAGACAAATGCACAGGCCCACATTGTATACTACCTGACAAGGGAGTAAGAGGTAAGAGCTGGCAGTGTGACTGAACACCAATGACAACTCAGACACAGGACAGAAAACATACTTCAGCTTTAAACCTTTCATCTTTACACAAACATCAAATTATTTAGAAACAGAGACATATTATTGATTGTGCTATACAGAATGGTCTGGTTACGATGTCCTTTTAAAATTTACTTCTTGCATGTTCAGTCAATCTTGCATAACATGGAATCCAAACATATATGCAATAAATCCATCCATCCATCCAGTTTCTGAAACCGCTTATCCTTCCGGGTCGCGGGGGGTCCGGAGCCTATCCCGGAAGCTATGGGCACGAGGCAGGGAACAACCCAGGATGGGGAGCCAGCCCATCGCAGGGCACACTCACACATGTACTGCAATAAATCCTTTTTTCTTAAATAAAGAATCTCTTCTGCAGGGGCACCTTCCTGTGTGATCCAGGGCAGAAGCCCTTAGCCAAAGCCCACTTACCTTGTTGGCCAGCTTCTTGTTAAGCTCCTCTGCGATGGCATCATTTAGCTGCCTTTGAAACTGCCAGGGAGGAATCCTTACGGTGTCAACCATCTCCACCACCACAAACATACTAGCACATAAACACAAAGTCGAGAACAAAGGCTGTGACATACTATATCGACTAAAAACGTCTACTAAAGTAGTTCTAGTTTCATTTAAAGTAGCAAAACAGTTATAACAACATTTGTTTTCACGTTAAATGCTTTCATGAACACTCGTGAAGCCCGTGCATATTTACCTAATTTTAGGGTATATCTACACACTGCACGTGACGCTAAGTATCGATACGTGACGCAAATTATCTAGCTACCTTCTTGTATAAGCAGAACAGTATTAAGTCGCAAAGTCTTCGGCTACAATCGCGACACAAATCTTACAATTTCTTTAGCGGACTCTTAGTTTATACATTGCATAAATGCTACCATGTTGTGGCAAGGCTATTTACGACATGTCGTCAACCTCAGTACTACATGTTGTCCTTTACGACAAAGGTATCGGTTTACGGTTAACATTTAAATCCACCGTCGTGTCAGAATTCTGAGCCTGTGCGTTTTCAGTGATTTCTACTGCCACAATTAACTGTAATAAAGGGATGGAAAAAAGGTGTCAGTGCTATCATGTTAGTAACGAAACTATATATATAAAATAAATGTTAACGTGTCAATGTGAATGTGTGATTCTTCAATCAATCTATGAATATCTAGCCCATATTGTTCCTATCATAGGTATGATTACCACTTAAAATAGAAAATACTGATTCTAGTAAAGTGTAGAAATCCACCAATTGCTAATGGAGTACAGAGTGACGGACAGAGTGAAGCAATGGTAACCTATGTAAACAATATTTGCAAAAAATAGCATATGACATTTCCAAATTCTAACAGGACAATTATTTCTCTTTGTAAATGGGAATTGTAAAAACTACGGAATAAAATCTGATTATTATCCAGTAATTTCGAAAACCATTGAAATTGTATACAATCCTATACATTCTGGAGGTATTTATAATGAATTTCTATATGCAATGTTGAGAACCAAAAATGAAATTACTAACGATATCTGGTATTACATATATTAGATAATACGTGTATGTACATGTACAAACAAGACTTATCTTGTGAAACACGGGGAGGTCAACCATTTTAAAATACAGAAGGTGGGCAGTTGTGGCATAATGGTTAGGGAGACAACTGTGTAATTAAAACACTGCCGGTTTGAGTCCCTGGCCCCCAAGTACAACTGAGGTACACTGAGCAAGGTACTGCCCCCCCCCCCCCCAAGCACTGCTCCCTGGCTGCTGAATTACCTGCCCAGATGGGTTAAATGCAGAGGACACATGTTGTGGTGTCAATGGCAACTAATAATCTTCCATAAGCAGAAAGAACAAACTCAAGGCAGCATGAAAGGGATTTAAAAATACATTAATACAGCTTTATTATTCAAAATGCAAATAACCTCACCATTACCCTGCTTATACGGACACAAAAACTCAGTGGTCACACAGCATGTCCCATTTTTACAATTTCAGCACTTTATTAACAGTAAGAGCAGCTGCTGCAGATTCAATAAAATAGTTTGCAGGTCATGAATCTCATACAAGCTTTAATCCACACAATTAGAAAATGTACTGCCTGGCTTTCCGATTTGTACTGGGACTTCAAATCCTTACAAAACAAAAGTCATTTATGGTTTGAATAAAACTAAATGTGTGTATGTTCAAGGTAAAAACATAGTTTGGGGAAAAATGCAGCACTGATCCGAATAGAACTGTTCAGCAGAATTCTTCCTGCAACAGCAAAACATAACCTTCTAAATGTATTGTTTTACTTCCAATCCAGGAAATCATTCAAAAAACAAAAAGGTCAGTCCTCTAGAAGTTTCCTTGGACAATTTTCAGTAAACAAAGTCAATGGTTATTATTATTCTACACAGAGAATCACAGATCAGCTCTCATTTAATAGGCCTTCCTGATGTATTACAGGAGAAATCCTATCAACAATATAAACTATAAACAAATGGACCAGCTCCCCCAGAAGAACTCTGTGTACTGTTTGATTAATGGTACCAGGATGTCAGTACATACGGTCCAAAGGCTTGGCTTACATTCTCAATGAGCACTGAGGAAAACCCAGAAAAAAGCTCTGTAAGCATAGTCTCCAACATATTCAAACACCCCCTTCTCTCATCCTACAGCATTGATGATGGCAGCTCCCTCAAATGTTAAGTTTCATCTGGTACTGCTATTAGAGATATTCACGTAGACTTTACTCCATGTTACAGTGAGTACATCAACACACACATACAAGGGCAAAAACTTCCATCCAAAGCCTTAAGCAAGAGTTCCAGGATTCAGTTTTAGATGGACAGACATAGCAGGCAAAACTGTAACAGAATTTGTGGAACAGAATCCACTTGCCAAAAAACAGTATCTTGGGAGAATTAAAGAGAAATATGCACATAGTGTGGCTGCGTTGCCAAGCTGCACTGTACAGACTTCGGCACATTGTGCTAATTGTGCGTATGTTTAGAAGTTGGCCCTTAAAAGACCACCCACAGATTGGCTGGCCCTACAGCCCACATGATACCACAGGGGAACGGAGACCACGCACTCTGATTGCGTCTCACACATCCCCCTCCAAATCAGACAATCACCAGAGCAACACTGAGTCAGACGTCGTACGCTCCACACAAACACTAAACAAAAGGACAAACGCAGGAAACACTGCGACGGATCTCAGTGGCAATCAGTCATCGAGACAACAGGAATGGAGGGAGCTAAAACCTCTCGAATGAGGAAACCTGGGCAAGTGAGGAGGGTGTAAGTGTGTGGGAGGGAAGCCTCAGGGTATATGGGGCGGACTTGGACTTGGCCTGAAGCGTGTCTGTGTTTGTGGGACACTGCAAATCGGGTGGCTACCAAGCAACATCCCTGGGTAGTTTAATGCTGAGGATTACAGTCATCTCACAATCCAATCTTACAAAAAGGATAAAACAGAGAAGGACTTCCCACCAGAATCTGCTCATATACAGCACTCACAGAACGCCTTGGAACCATTGCGTAATTTTGTAAAAATGTTGCAAAGACTGGTTTTATAAGAAATGTTTAAATATCTGCACTTATGTTCAGCACAGACATTTTCTTTTTATTAAGTGTTATAATTTTTTTGACTGACTCATTCAGTTCAGTTCTTGCCATTTTGCTATTAATTGTAATTGTAGTCACTGGCTCCCAAAGGGACACTAAACACAAATGTTTGGTGTTTCATGTTATTGCAAAAACATTACTAATTAAAAACACTAAATAAGATTGAGTCATTGAAATTCATTGAAGTCATTGAAAACTCAGAACAGCTCTTTTCAAACTACAATTTGGGTTTCAATTTACTACTTCTTGAAATTAATGTTTAACAACTCGTTGTTTCTAATTTGATATACATCTTTTATCTACAAATGAATAAAGATCTTTGTTCCAAAACCAATAAATTTGCAATATTTTTACTGAATTAAGTGTGGCGTGAGCATCCAGAAACTGAGGCACAGCTTAGAAGAAAGCACGTTCTCATCTGGATCCCCAGAAAAGTACGGATAAATAGCTATGAAATATGAAAACACAGAGCGACTACTGAAAATGATGTAACGCATTACAAAACGGGCGTGTTTGATCCCCAAAGATTATTACACGCAGCTGATATAGCGAAGGGTGTCAAAATGGCCGAGGGGTCGCAAGGCGCAGTGTAGTCAGTGGAAGTGGAGTCATGGTGAGTGGCAATGAAAAGTGATTTATGGGCGTGTCAGTGGCATTTCGAACCACAAGAGTGCATTGTCACCTTTCACAGCCATATCTCTAGTACAGAATGTCATTGTACTATAGGGCTGTGACTTTCTTTGCTTAGGTCTATAATCGCGCCCCCTTTTGCCAGGCCCCGCCCCAACGACTGTAGGCCCCGCCCCCTCAATGCTGCAGCTCTTTCATCCTGTTCAGGGCACTGCCAGCCTGAAACCAGCCGATCTGCGTCTCATTGAAGGTGTGGTTTAGCAGGATGGTGTCCTGGCGGCCATCGCTGTGCTTCAGCACGGCCTTCAGGGGCTGAGGGAGGAAGAGAGGCGGGGGCTGATTAAATACATGGCCATTAGTAAGGAGTATCAGCAATGGGGAAGGTAGGCAAACAGATTCCTGTGATGGCAGTATATTACACACATTACTATGCATGAGCTAGAATAACCATCAGCTTTATAGGTAAATCAAACTGCCCCTCTGTAATTCTGACCGTAATTCTCCTTAATGTAGACATGAGATGGGCTAATAGTCTCTCACTTAAAACGGCACATGTGGGAGTCACACAAAAAGCCAAGGAAGACTAAAGGATCGATGGCACTGCCGATAGTCAGGGCGAGGCGTCTCCTTCACCTTGCCCGGGGCAAAGTCCTTCAAGCCAGTGATGGAGATCTTGTCATCGGGACGGATCTTTTCATAGTCCTGGGGGTCGGAGAAGGTCAAAGGAAGCAGACCCTGCTTTTTTAGGTTGGTCTCTGCGGACGAGGGAGGAAACAGTTTTCTGGAAATTAGAAATTAACCTGCGCAGGTATCGATTCAGTGACAATCAGAAAGGTCGAGCCTCTGCCTCTGTCCACCGCCCCCCCCCCCCCTCCCCAGGGGTACGTCCCGTGGATCCGGGCGAAGCTCTTAACGATGATGGCCCTGCCGCCTAAGTGCCGCGGCTCCAGGGCGGCGTGTTCTCTGCTGGACCCCTCGCCGTAATTCTCGTCTCCCACGACAACCCACTGCACGCCATTCTTCTGCAAAGCCATGCCCCCCCCCCCCCAGATGGTCACGGTAACATATAGATCACATGACGAAGGATCCTTAAATAGGACTCTTCTCAATAAACATCCACACACTTTGGAAAGTAAAAGCTAGCTATTTTGCAGCAAAGTCCCCTTAGCAAATAAAGGCTAAAGACCACATGGGAGGAGGTCCAACAGAGAGCGATCTCGGGACGCCTTTCAGAGGAGCGACCCCGGGGAGGGCGGGCTGCACCTTGTAGTGGCGGGCCACGTCGGGCACGCCGTCGTACTCCCCCGTCAGCTGGTTGCGGAGCTTGTTGACGGCGTCGTTCTCGGAGTTGACGGCGCCGATCAGCAGGTTGTTGGAGATGTTGTCCAGGTGGCCGCGGAACTTGAGCCAGGGGCCGGCGGCGCTGATGTGGTCCGTGGTGCACTTACCCTTCACCTGCGTGGGTCGGGGCACGGAATTAGCACTGCGGCCTCACAGCTCCAGGGTCACAGTGACAGAGAGCGTGAGTGAAACAAAACCTTGGCCTGGATTTCCAATTTCTGGACCAGATGTGTGTGCCCTGCTCCTACTGACCCTAACCCTAACCCTAATCCAATGACAAGCAGCATGGGAGGCAGGCAATAGGTGCGCAACAACAACAACAGTAGTAAACTGTAATAATAATCACACATTGTTTCTATCCTTAATACAACTGTTTGTTTTTACTGTAGTGATTCTGGTTAAATACCCTTCCAGCATCCTGAGGTAAGAGGGGGTGACTGGAGGCCTTCAGGGCCCGTCCTTACCCATAATCCTGCCTATTTTGGCCCATGTTTAAATTAGCAGGAGACAGACGATCTGCATGCTCCCAGCCCTAGTCACCCATTTCTGCCTTTGCTGCATGCCACAGATACTGCCGGCCTGCTGCCACAGATACTGCCGGCCTGCTGCCACCGTCACTGCAGGCGATCAGCAGAGACCTTAACCCGAGCCGCTCGGTTAACGCGCTAAGTGCGAGACAGGCTCCTCCCATTTGCACGTTTTTCTTAGCCCCCCAGTGAGCAGCCAGAACCCGCGAGCCTCCCACCTTGATAAGCACCAGCAAGTCCTCCAGGTCCTTGCCGTTCCACTTGTCGAAAGGCTCTAGCAGCTGTAGACGGTTGCTCTGGGGGTTCACGTCCACACGCACGGAGCCCCCGTCCGCCGGCGGGTGCTGGTAGGTGTCCTGGCCCGGGTCGAAGTCCCGCGCTGGCAGCTCGTCGCCTGTAGGGGGCGTCAGTTTAAACTTCTCCCCATTGGCGGCCGTGAGATAGTCCTTCTCAGGGTTGAACTTTAGGGTGCCGGCTATCGCCAGGGCAGTGACTATCTGAAAAGGACAAACAAGGGGGGGGGGGGGGGGGAATAAAGGAAATAGGAACACAGAGACTCCTTCTGTCAGGGGATGGGTGCGCCGTCATTAGCGAGCCGAACGGCGCGTGACCGAGGGCTCGTTGGTACCTCGGGGGAGGTGACGAAGGCGTGGGTGGCCGGGTTGGCGTCGTTCCTGGCCGTGAAGTTCCGGTTGAAGGACGTCACGATGGTGTTCTTCTCGCCCTTCTTCACATCGCGCCTGGGACGGGAGGCGAGGGAGATCAGGGACGGGAGGCGAGGGAGATCAGGGACGGGAGGCGAGGGAGATCAGGGACGGGAGGCGAGGGAGATCAGGGCCGGGAGGCGAGGGAGATCAGGGCCGGGAGGCGAGGGAGATCAGGGCCGGGAGGCGAGGGAGATCAGGGCCACTCCAACGCCAATCCCCCCCCCCTCCCCGTCATCAGTACCACTACCGGCAGCACTGAGGACTTATGGGATTATGTCACGGCACAGAGCTCTGCTGGTTCTGGTGATGTGATGTTGGGGGGGGGGGGGGGGGGGGGGGGGGGGTGGCTTACATTCTCCGCTGCTTATTGTAAATAGATTTTATACTACAGGAACGCAATCGAAATCAAAGTTTATCAAATGCAGATTTGTCAAAAATCTAGACCTGGTGTGTCAGTCTTGGCCGGTATTTAGACGTTATCAGTGTTCAAAGTTAACGACACCAGAGTTAAAAGGCCAGCTACTGAAATAATGGAGACGCTCGCATCATCGGACAATCGGGCATTTTCAGGGGTGGAGGAGGGATTTCATCGGCTCACTCAGAACACAGATGAGACCTCAATGTTTACGATCCATTATCTAATCTAGGTCACAGTTCGATCTTTCCTTTTTCACAGAATAAAGAATGGTGTAGTGTCATGCTGCTAAATCTGCACCGGCCGCTTTCCAAGTAGTTCAAAAGTCAGCTGGTTATCAGTATTGGTGATGTCATAAATAAATATATTGGATATCGTATAAGTCAAAATTTTCACATCACTGCAGCACTATCACACACGATTTAACACCCCCTCCTTTGTACTCACCATCTGGTGAATGGACTCAGTAGGGGCGAGGGTGACATACCTGTCCCATTGGCCGATGCAGGGCCCGCAGGCATTGGCCAGAACCACCCCGCCCACATCTCTCAGGACCTCCGCCTGCAGTCAGGATGGACGGAGGGAGAAGACGGCGTGTCAGGGCGCCCATCGCCCGCCTCATCGAAAGCAGCCGCACAAACGGCCTGGCGGACTCACATAGCCGTCTCTCTCGATGGTTGCCCTGATCTGCTCGGAACCTGGGGTGACCGTGAATTGGGCCTTGCACTTCAGGCCGCGGTCCAGGGCCTGCTGGGCCAGGGATGCGGCCCGACCCATATCCTCATAGCTGGAGTTGGTGCAGCTGCCAATCAGGCCTGTAGGGGGAGTGCAGGCACCGGACACCCAATCAGGAAAAAGGATATAATAACACAAACTTCACAAACAGCCCTTTGCATAAAATCTTGGCGTCGACTGCTTGGCAGTCAGACAGCTAGATGCGGATGAAAACAGAAGCAGGGTCCGGCACGGCCGAAATGGGCCGGGGGCCCGAGCACTGACCCACTTTGACCTCCAGCGGCCAGCCGTTCTTCTCGGCCACCGCGCCGATGTCCTCCACAGGGTGCGCCAGGTCGGGGGTGAAGGGCCCGTTGATGTGCGGCTTCAGCTGTCCAGCGGGACGTGGGGGGAACAAACTGAATGGGACACTGTAACGGCACCTCTCTGCGCGCCAGAAGCCGGCACTCTAACCGAGGGCAGAGCTGCACTTTACATCATACAGGAAGACTGCAGGTGGATATCTGCCGGTAGGCCAAAAGGGTGCATAGCTGCAGCGATTAAATGATTAAAATCTCCTTAACACCCGGTCTGGCTTCACAAGTGGCTAGTTCAGGTCCGGAGAGTACAAATCCAGACCAAGATTTTGTTTCAACCAACCACTTCAGCATAGAGTCACAGAAAACTTAAACAGTTGGATTTTTACTTTCTGGATCTGGACTTTCCACCTCTGGCAGATGTCCTGGGGTTGGGGGCTACATGCGGGCATTACCTCGCTCAGGTTGACCTCGATGACCTGGTCATACTGGCATCCGGCATCAGGCACCAGGTCGTCTTTGTATTCGTCGGCCCCCGCGGCGATGTCTGTGGGGGGGGAAGAGATACAGGATAAGCCGTGGGACCTCTCAGGCCCCGGGGTCCAGGGCCTTTGCTATACGCCCCCGAGCAGCGGTACTGACCCGCTCTACCCGTCTTCTCCAGGTAGGTTTTCATGCGGTTGTTGTAGGGGAACACGGACGTGGTGGCCCCGATTTCGGCTCCCATGTTGCAGATGGTGGCCATGCCTGTGGGGGGACAGCTACTTAGTGACCTCAGCATCATGGGCCATGTGACCTGTCAGTCTGAAGGAGAGCAGAGGTTCTCACCGGTGCAGGAGATGGAGTCCACCCCGGGGCCGTGGTACTCTACGATGGCCCCCGTGCCCCCTTTCACCGTCAGGATCCCGGCCACCTTCAGGATCACATCCTTCGGAGAGGTCCAGCCTGACAGGGTGCCGGTCAGCTTCACGCCGATGACCTGGGGGGGGGGGGGTGAGCGACCATTGAGGATGGGAGGCCAGGCGAAACAATCGTGGAGAAGTAATAAAAATCGAAAGAGTGGATCAGATCTGAAAGGGGACTGACTTTGGGACACTTGAGCTCCCAGGGAATTCCGGCCATGACGTCGACAGCATCGGCTCCGCCCACTCCGATGCAGATCCCGCCCAAGCCACCCCCGTTAGGGGTGTGCGAGTCGGTGCCGATCAGCATGGCCCCGGGGTAGGCGTAATTCTCAAGGATGATCTGACGAGGAAGAGCCATGAGAAGTGGAGGTATGAAACTGAACGCGAATAGGCCCTCCTCCAGCGAGCACTGGGCAGGACACAGCGCTTCAGGGGTGCATGAGCTGTGAATTTAATTAACGAGGTCATTCTGCAGACTGCCGCTATACTCAGCTGTCATTTTCTGCATTTGTGGCTTTCCTGTTAAATCGCAAAAGTCTCACCATTCTACTAACCTATCAGGCAGAAAAAAGAAAAAAAAAAAAGCCATCGGCTGGATATTTTTTTCCGTCGACCGCACCACATTCTGTAAACTCCAGACACTGCAGCGTGCGAAAAATCCCAGGAGGGGAGCCGAGATGCAGGAAGCACCACATCTGGCACCAGCAATTGCATCACATTCAGAAGTGCCTAGCGATGCGCATTAGCCATGCTAATGCTTAGGCAAACAGAACCCAGGCCGCCCGGCCCCGTCTGCATACTGTACATATACACCTGCAGCCACATGGTTCACTATGCGAGGGAACAGGCTGTCTATGTTAACAGGAAGGTATATAAACGGAGCACTCAAAAAGAACAGTAATTCAGACTCCATGGAACAGTCACTTGCTGCATAACCCAAGCTTGTTGCAGCTTGTACAGTTCTGATACCTCGCAGAAAACCTTCACAAATATACCGCTGCGGTACCTGATGGATGATTCCAGAACCGGGTTTCCAGAACCCAACTCCGTACTTTGCTCCAGCAGTGGACAGGAAGTTATAAACCTCTTGATTCACTTCCTGTGGGAAGAGAGCAGGAGACGGCATGAGGCTCTCCCTCGAAAGAGTATAGGTGGTACCCCGATGCCCTGGTTAAAATTGCCCACTGTGGCCCTAACAAATCTGGCCTCCTAATCACCCCCTATATCTAACTGGTGAATTCTCTCCTGCCCCTTCACCACCTTAGCTACTGTGTGCGGAGCGTGCTGGTGACGAATGGCTGCTGTCACACTATCCAAGGCCATACGGTGGGGGTGACGCCTTAAAAAGTGCTACATAAATGTAACATTCCTTCAGTCATTCTCTAAGTGTTTGGGGATGCAATTCAAAGCAGGTAACTACAGGTAACCCTGCTCCTCCAACTCCATTTGACTTATAAAGAAGATTCAACAGTAATAACCATCCCTGACCTCATTTGTCAAATTGGGCTTTAAAAACACAGTAATGAGACACTTGTCTGCATTCAGTGTTGGTGACTACAGGGCTGGCCCAAGGCATAAGTAGCTGCTTAGGGCCCAGCCGCCACCAGGGGGCGCCCCATCTGACCATCCTGACAAATGACAAGGTTAAAGGATATATTTTAGAGGCGATTTAGTGCTATCTATCCATCTAGGTTGTTCTGCGCCACACACCAACTGTATCACGGTGCTGAAGATAAGAGCACAGCGATATGACTGGTGTGTGGGGTTCAGCAGAAGAAAATAGTTCCTACAATAAACTGCTCGCTACAGAGTCTGCGGTTTATCTTTAGTAACTGGGTCATGATTTCAGGTAATCGCTGTTGAATCATTCAAATGTATTTGGGCCCCTTGGGCACCACAGACAGAACGCCATCCACTCCCAGTATATTCGAGAGAAGCCCGACATTTCTATGGCCCGAGATCTCCAAAACTAGGCAACTCCCAACAGAAAAACCTGGATGGATAGAGTGACTAGCACTCCATCTCACTACGATGCACTCCTTCACACACTGGACTCTCACCACCTTCTCCCCCCCCCCCACCTACCTTGGCTCGCTGCAGATCCTGCACGCCCCCCACCTGCGCCTCGATCAGGTGGTCGCAGTGGATGGTGGAGGGGACGGCCACGCGGGGCAACCCGCTGCTGATGAACTGCAGCATGGCCATCTGCGCCGTGGCATCCTGCATGGCCACGCGGTCCGGCCGCAGCCGCAGGTAGGTCCTGCCCCGGGCGATCTCCTGGCCGGCCGGGTCGTCCAAGTGCCCGTACACAATCTTTTCGGACAGGGTGAGGGGCCGGTTCAGCCTGGAACGTCCGCAGAACGTTCGGGTGTGAAACACAGCCGGACGCTTACAGAAACACACGAGGCGAGAGGAGAGGAATGGAGGGATGTAAAGGCGGGGCGATCCAAGGGAGGACGGCCAATGGGATCACGCGACACATACACGGGGGCGGGGCTTGAGGAAGGCGGGAGGGAAGAAGTTAAAACATGGCAGCCATACTGATGTCAGCAAGACGCACAAGGAAACTAAAGGAAGGTCAGGTAGCGGAAAGTGGATGAAGGATCGGGGCACTTGCTGGGCGAGAAAAGAGTCAATCCTACACTGTACAGTCACTGCCAATTCTCTATCCACAAATGTCATTTAAATATTTATTCTCACAAAAAATAAAGCATTTTTCTAACTCTTTTTGCCAACCTATGCCTTGTTATTTCATTATTTCAAAAATTGCTCTGAGGTTACCCATTTAATTAACTCCAAGGACATGAAAGTCTATGGACGCCCAGCAGGACGGGGGTACCCCAATAGCCAAGGACATGAAAGTCTATGGACGCCCAGCAGGACGGGGGTACCCCAATAGCCAAGGACATGAAAGTCTATGGACGCCCAGCAGGACGGGGGTACCCCAATAGCCATATCTCAGAACTCAATAAAGGTAATGACATCTTGTGCATGGCGTCTATTTGGTATCAATGTAAAACTTTACGCATGATTAAATCTAACTCGGGCCAATTTTCAATGTCTACCTGCCAGTACCTAATATAATAAAATTATGATGTGCAAGTGCCAAATATTAGAAAATTGGAAAAAGAAATTGCTTGCCAAAGAAAGGTGTACAAACACTAAAGTATAAATGTCAAATACTGGAGAGATCTGCAGGGAAGAACAGATTGAGATCGGTAACACAAGAATGTCACGGCCATGACATGGTGAGTTAGTCATGCTGGTGGAGGACAGACGGGCTGAGGAATGGAGGAGCAGAGGCTGACCTCTTACGGACAACGTTGATGCTCGAATGCAGCTTGTCGTAGTTAATGCTAGTGTTTGGCTCGAATCGACTCATGGCCACCTTGGCCCTGGCACTGAGAGCTGCAGACACATGCAGCCTCCTCAGGCCCCGCCCCAGGATGAGCTGGGAGGAAGCAAAAGGCCAAAGGTCATTAGAATACAGTGGGGAAATCTCTGCTTTCAAACGAAAAGTCCCTTCACCTGACTGGTTTTCCAGCGGTTAACAAGCCAGATAAACATTTCTGGTGCTCAAGGTTAAGCAGGTTAGGCAGGTTAAACGTTTCTTGTGATCGGGAGCGTCTAATCTGAAGGCTGGAGGAATCTGAAGAGGAATGCAGTTAGGGCTGCATGGAAGACTGCTGGCAATTTACTGGATAGGGGGTATTTTTCCTGGTCTGTTATCCACTGGAGGAAAGCCATAGCTGAGCGCCAGTGTCAGCATGTGTCAGGCCTCCGAATTTGCCTGTGTGGTGCACAGAATGACACTTAAGCCACTTAAACACAGCTGTCCTCAGGATGAAAGCTTTCCGCAAGCCTGAGAAATCTTTGACAAGGGTGCAGAGATGACAATTTACCATTGGCCCAGGTATAATGAACCAAGTTGAACTAACATCTACAATATGAAAGTCTTCTTGTATTTCCACCACAAAAACTTGATATTTCACTGATGAATTTAAACATTGCTGAGTATTACTTTGTTAATAAGACAAACGCACTAGTACTAAAGATCTTTTATTTAACAAACTAATAACGTTACATTTTTTGTTGAACAAACTGTCCTTAGCCAGTTGTTTCTAGAGTTGTACTGAAGTGAGCAAGTCCAACACATAATGAATAATAATAGCCTTTACTAACCAGCATTGGAAAATTCGATCAGTTAAATTCTGAGAAAAGAGAACAGTATCCCAAAGAGAATCATCGCATATAATACATGGACACATCCTCTTCGTCGACAATGATTCGTAGTATTGCGTACTCGAGAAACTGAATAATAAAACAGGAACACACACACAAAATAATAACGAAAATAAAATCCAAAAGAAAATAAAACGTGAAATTGAAACTACTAATTATATTGGTTTCTAACCAATCCTTGACGGTAGCGACCACACCGTTTAAATCCAAATTCGTTTCGCCAGTAGGTTACACAATATTATGCGCAGATTTTAACAAGGCTGCCCGTATAACATTATGTTCTGTGGTGCATCTTTATGGACAGAGTTATGTAAGTGGCAGCAACATGACAATTACCGTTAGTTAAGTGCGCTCTCCTATCTCTGTAACCTTGCGATCACCTTGCGCTTAGCCATCAGAGCGCGTAACATATGCTGCTGTATAAATAAATAGAGAAACTAATCAGCTTTAAACTTGTCGATCTTGTTCCGCATGAAAATGACCCGCGTCCCGCTGCTCTAACGGCAGAGGCGATCTTCAGCTTATATCTAGGCAGCAGGACGCCGAACGGGGACACCGTGACCTGGTACAACCTGCCATTTCTGACGGTTAGGATTTTTGGAGGGATTCGGAAATCGCCACTCCGAAAGAGTGTCGGCGGCTACAGCTAGCGAGTGTCCGTGATGTCGGACTACACATGCATTCTACAACGGAAAAATACTAATTTACCTGGAGCCGAGCGACAGTCAAAGTGTAGGACGCCATTTTGTTCAACACACTGTCGCATGGAGTTGACGTCAGAGAATCGCTTCGCACATTTTTGTTACATGTAACCGGGCACTGAACTTTAATGTCTCTGTAACATATGTAAATGTGTTTGTAGTATAACCCTTTATTTTGCATTGTGGTCCCTTCATCTTTAAATTAAGTAGGCTGCTGATGATGACTGTTAGTCTTGTTTAATTTATTTTCCTTTATTAAAATGAATACCTTACCGCGAGTGTATGGTTATCTAGCAGTTTTCTAATAATGCAGATGTCCTCTAAACGTATACTGTATTGTAACCTAAGTGAGGTGTGTGTGTGTGTGTGGGTGGGGGGCGGCGGCTACATTTGGCAATTCGGAGCCAATTAGCCCAACGGTATGACTTTGGACTGCATTGGGATCAGAACCACAGTAGCCAGTGGGTGCTTGGGACAAACTCAAAACAAAAAGCACGGGCAGGATCTGACCCTCCAACACTAGACTGTGAGAAGCCGGGTTACCTGGTGGAAATATGGGGGAAATATGCAAACTCAGTCAGTGCTGGTATTCAAAGCTCCAGCTACTCAATTGTAACACAAAGAATGTATGAACAGCATTACCCAGAATTCCTAGAAATTATCCAGCGTTCCTGTGTTTGCCTTACATGCTGACTGGCCAGACTTTATTACCCAATAGATTTCGGGGTTCTTCCTTTTCATAGCCAATGGCGTTTCTGTTGCTATCACCGCCTGTATTTTTAGCATGAGGCATATAACTGCCGTCACAACAGAAATATTCCTCCGCAAAATAAATTAGACACCCTCCGGAAATTTTATTATACCAATTATTCACAGACAGCTGGTATTTTTTCTTTCTTTCGGTGGTTATGTGCGCTCTAATGGCAAAATGAAATCGGGCGCATTTAATAATGCAAAAAATACTGCTTATAGTATAGCCGGACTTGTGTACGTGGAAAGACCCGTGATTTTTATATACTACATATTAATGTATTTTTAACATTTGTATTTGTAGTCAATTGCTTTCAAGTCAGAAAGCAGCCAGTGTATCGCTATAGGAATATCAACTCCCTGTTTTGCTTCCAAGCGGTAATGGGAAAGCCATTAAGAAAGTAGTCCCGGCTTTTTTTCACGTCACAAACCGGGGGGGTGCGGGCCAGGAGCTCTGGTATAATTGCGCAAGGTTGTCAAACAGTAAAGTTTCACTGGCACCTTCATTCACCGTCGGCCGGGTGCCGGGGAGGGGGCTTCTGCTCTGAGTGCATCAGAATGAAATTAAGTGAAATACAATTAAACAAACGACGATCGCTGGCACGGTGCTCGCGTAACAGATTTGCATAACCATATTCTTTGACACTCTTTACACTTAAGGGAGTTTAAACAGCAAGAACAGAACGCAGGCTTTGCATCAGTAAGTATGCTTAGCGAGTATGATGTCTATATTTACGTGTGTAATGTGTGTGTATATATATATATATATGTAGATTTAAAATGGAGTCAATCATACGTTATATGGGGGTTGTGGGCATATTGTGATGCTTTGTAAAAATGCAATACAACTCCGTATATTTCTAAAAATAGTTTCCTTATTCATATATATTTTACAAATACAGATTGGCAGTGTCGAAAAATGTTGAATGTTTAATTGGTGTGGTCATCCATTTTAGAAGCCGTTTGGAAAATACCACTTAATCTATGCACATACATGGATATAGTCTTTGCTTGTAATAATTAACGAGTTGATGAAGACGATTGCGGTTTCTGTTGGATTGAAGGATGATTGAGGTTTGGATCAATGTAACTTATTAAGTATTAGATGATATATCGTTATGACTCGAGTTTTTTTTTACTAGGCCTTAGTTAAGTTGCATTGTCCACCCGCCACATACATTTAGGCCTACTTGGCTGAGCTAATTGTGTTGTTAATTCGGGAACAGTGCTTATCTTGTATTGCAACAAAGGTTGTTTACCACTGCCTGGTGAATTTATTACCACACTAAAGCAGTATGCATAGCACTTTTCCCAGGAATATTTCTGTAAGGCTCCGTTTTGCAGTATAAACAAAAACATGGTGGTGTAGTTGTATCAAATAATCGATAATATTAAAGGGAATTGCTGGTTTACAGTCATGCTGTCGTTTCTTATGCTAAATCTACGTGTTCACCACCCACTCTCTTTTCACCCATGAAGACAACCTTCATAAATCACCCCTTTTCTACGGGACCGTTAAATCGTGTGTGGACTGCCTGAACGTTTTAGAACTCTACCCCTCGATCTAATGTTTTATTTTACGTCAAATCTTTATATATACATGAAGTAGTGTGAATGAAACATGTCAAGATTGGCATTGTATTATTGTGAACTTATCAGCTGAATCTAACAGGCCATCCATGTTACAGTCGGGGTGATGTCTTACCTTAAACCTATTCATTTATTCGTGAAAACAATATGGACACGAAAAGAAATAACACGATGCTTGTGTATGATAATAATGAGGTAAGGTAATCGAGCCAGGAACCAAATGCAATAGCTGTAACGCTATCTATCTCCGGAAAAGCAGATGCATGCCGTATTTCGACGTTAGTTTCCGTAGGATGATGCGTGGAAGTTTAGTGTGGATTTCATTTGACGCCCTTTGTTTTAATAACTCCACAATTTCACTTCGAATGTTGCTATTTCTCTAATTTACCGAAGGTTCGCGTTTGCAGCGTACAGCCAGATTGACATTGAATGACATTGGACAACAAAATGCTAGGAACTGGTTTCGTCGTCTTGTTTGTCGATTTCTGGGTTGTTGCAATTCTGTGCGGCTTATAAATGCACAGGGGGATGAAAAATCATTGAAACGAAACCGAGCCGGTGAAATCATAATTACGAGTCCTGGCACATTTCCGATAATTAGATAAGCGGTTGTTTGCATTCAGTACGTGGCCAATGTGTGTTTACAATCGACGCAGGCGGCGCACTGTAATTACTTAAAGGAGCGTATTCCTCTGTCTGCATGCATCGGGCGATATATTAAGAATTATTATGCTGAACGTAAGTTATCCCCCAAAAAACTGGTCAGTTAAATGTAAACGGCCAATAATTGTGTAATATTATGTGGCCTGGTTAAAAATCGCGTTTCTTGTTACATAGCAACTGTGAATGCAAAGAAGCTATATAAAGAGATAATTGATATTGAAATAGGACATGCAGTCGTGGCGTCCTAGCTAGCTAGAACCAAAAATGTCACCTTAAGATAAATTAGCATGTGAATACTCATGCTAATGCTCCGTTGGCCCCTCAAAAAGAAAACAAATCTCTATTTTTAAATGTCACCATTCATTAACATTTTGCATATAGGTTGCTACAATATAACTCAAGCCAGTATATTTAGGTACCTGCAACAACATATTGTTTTGGTGACAGTGTTGCGTGCGACGATTGTGTCGTGCGTGGTGACGCAATCGCTTGTATGTTCCCTTTGCATTTTGGGAAGGGTAGTTCTACCTTCGCTTTTGTAGTCGAATTTCTGGGTTGTGAAGTATACAGAATGTAAACGGTTTCAGTGTTACTGAACAGAGAACCACACTGGCTACTATGCACTTATGTTATTTGGTATTGAAGAAGAAACGTAACATAGTTTGAATTTAACCATTTTCTGACAGAACCATCTGCCAGATGAAACAGCCCCCGTTTAATGTGTGTGATGCTTGTTTTAGTTTAAAATGAAAAATTAAGGGAATGGCGAGGCTAGTTTTCTGATACAAACACCCACTCGTTCTTTCACCCACCCTTCTTCCATCTGTGTAATCCGCAAGAGATGAGCCCTTAGCAGAAGGGAAGCTTTCGTGGATTTCAGATTAATTCAACAGGAAAATGCTTGTCAAATTGCTAACAATATGTTTATTCTTCCCACTCGCAGTTATTCTCTGGACCTTGACGTTAGTTTCATCTTATCTTTTTGCATGTTCTCCCAGTTGATGACTTTTCTTTTTTATTTCTTAGGGTTTCAAATGGAGTGATGGGCAGCTGACAGCCTTGTGAAGTGGGGGATTGTGCAGCTCTGCCTACAGTATCTATCAGGTGGGGAAGAATGTGTTTGTTTGTGTCAATTTAGCTAAAATGCACTTGCTAGTGGGTCGTTAAAAGGAAAGCAATGTAGGACCCCTGGGGGAAAGATGTGCGGCTTGTTTCAAGACCGCTTAAGGGAAAAGAGTAAACTTTAAGATAGATGGTCTTGTTTTGTATTTGTTTAATTTTTAACAGAAAATGTAGCCAACATACACAGATACCAACAAGAAAATATTTAGATTGTGTTCCATTTGCTATCCCACCTAGAACCGTGGACTGACTCGCCCATCTTTGTTTATCAAAGCCATGCACCTGGAAGTAAAGGTGGCCCTGAACTTTATTGTGTCCTACTTGTACAACAAACTGCCCCGTCGCCGGGCTGACCTGTTCGGGGAGGAGCTGGAGCGGCTTTTAGTGTCCCGGTTCGAGGGTCACTGGTACCCCGAGGCACCCCTGCGGGGCTCGGCGTTCCGTTGCCTGCACTTGGGGGCGCCGTGCGACCCCGTGGTGGAACTCGCCGCCAAAAGGAGCGGCCTAGACACGGAGGAAGTGCGGGCCAACGTTCCCGCCGAGCTGAGCGTGTGGATCGACCCGTACGAGGTCTCCTACCAGATCGGCGAGAAGGGAGCCGTGAAGGTGCTGTACCTGGAAGATCCGCCCGGCTTGGGGGGAGAAGGGGAGCGGGCCGAGGGCGTCCGTGCCGGGAGTATAGGGGAGATGGAGGTGGAGGAGGCCAAGAGTTTGGGGTTTAACCCCGAAGCCCAGGTATTTGTGCCTATCGGGGGTCAGGTTTCCCCAGTGCTGCTGCCGTCCCTCTCCAGCTCGCCCACCCCGCTCCCCGCAGCGTCCTGCTCTGGCCTTTTCGGGTTCCCAGCCCCCAGCGGCGCCGGTAACCCGGCGGGCCACTCCACGAATACCTCGCCGCCGCCGCCGCCCCCCCAAAGCTCGGGGATCGCCTTCCTGCCCTCCCAGCAGCAGCCCCTGGCCCCCCCGAACGCGCGCCCGCCCCCGCAGCCCATCACCTTCACCACCGCCAGTTTCGCCGCCACCAAATTCGGCTCCACCAAGATGAAGAAGTGCAGCGGCTCTGGGCCAGCGGCGGGGCCGGCGGGACCGGCGGTGGGCATCCCGCCGCAGCCGCAGATGCTGTCCCGCTCCCCCACCACCATCTCCCCGCCGGGGCTGCTTAAGCACAAGCCCCTGTCGCTCTCCCTGCACTCCCTGGGGGGGCAGATTTCCAGCCAGCTCTCTCCGAATGCCAAAGAGTTCGTTTACCCAGCCTCCCCCGGGGCCGTCTACTTCGACGCCGAGCCGCAGCCGGCCCCGGGCGGGCCCTTCCAGGCCCCCCACCCCGCCCACCCGCACTCCCATTCGTCCTTCGACCCCTTTTCCAGCACGGCTCCCGGAATAATGGGCGGCGGCGGGGTTTCCTACGTGGAGAAGAGCCCGTTTGCAGAAGGCCTGGGGGGGTATAACCTACAGTATCCCAGCCAAGCCTTCCAGCCCGTGGTCCTGGCCAACTAACCTTGCCGTAATTCTTTAACGAATATTAACCCTGAAACACGTGTTCATAAGAACTTATTTGCTAACACACTTCTTACTAATATTACAGTATTACTACCATTGTCATATGTTGTGATTCTTCTGGTTTTTGTTAAGGATGTCATTTTGAGTCCAGCATGGGGAGTAATCGGCCTCCTGTTGCACAGTACGGTACCGTTTTTTTTTTTTTTTTTTTTGTTATTTTATTTTGCATTGAATGTTAAACCGAGTTTGTTACACTTTGCTAGTTCCGCACATACTTTCTAGCAAGGCAAGTCTGACTGACCCCGGCTAGCTCCATGCTGTGATGCTGTGAAGAAGAAAAAAAAAAACAAAAAAAAAAAAAGACCCATCGATACACTGACACGCTGATTGATTACTGTGAATTACTGATGGACGCTCAGCACTGTGCCGCCTGTACCCAGGCCTCGCTCACCACGGGACATGGAGCCCACTTCTGCAGGGGACATGAAGTGCCCCATGTGACCTCTTCCCCCTCCAACCCCCACCCCTGGTCTGCTGGAACTGTGATGTCACTGCATGGTCACGTGATCAGGAGAACAGTGACTGGTCAGAATGTAGCTGGGCTGCCATGGACCACAGCGTCATGTATTTGTATGTTTCTTGCAAGTTGCACAAATAGGCGAGTTGGGCGTATAAATGTGGCATTAAGCAGGTTTACACGGCAAGTGAGCGAGAGGCGGCTACGGGGAAGCTGAGGTGTGTGACCCGGCTGTGTGTGCGTGCCCGCACGAGAGCGTGTGCTGCGGGCTCACACCTATGCAGAGCCCGGTCAGCGTGCCCTGATGGTCACGCAGGATCGAGCTGGAGGGAGGCAGAGAAGTGGCAGGGATTGTGGCTTGCTGCGTGGCCCTCGTGTTAGACTGTGCAAAACGTGCGTTTGGTTGGAGGGAAGAGATCTCGAAACCCAGGGTCTTGTACGCGTCTGACCTTCAGTGCTGTTTTACCCAATGACCACATTTCCTGCTCTTTAATCTTGCACTTCTCATATGCAAATGAGTTAGTCCTGCTGAGTTTGGCCTCTCATGGTGATGTGTGTCGTATGTCCTTACAAATAGGGCTGGTCGCTTTATAATTCCCAAACCCTACTGCCTGTGCAAGACGCCTAGCAAGGCACTCATGCATAATGGAGAAAAAAAAAAGCGGAACCAAACCCAAGGTTAGTTCTGGTTTCACTGGAACCTTGCCAGGATGTTACTCAGACGGCCATTACTAGCCCCCGCAGCGGCGAGGCTGAAAAGGGAAGCTCTCAGTGTTGTTTTTTTTTTTTTTTTTTTTTTTCCGACATTGTTCCAGCCATGGCCCTTTTATATCTAACTGCTGGAAAGGGGCAGATGAGCAGAAGGCCAATCGCTGTGGATGAGGATGGTGGAGTTTTCAGCCCTGCTGCGACGGGCTTTTTGAATTGGGAAGGGTCAGGCCATCCGCGCTGAATGTTTTATTTCCAGTGCCCAGTGCAACATACCTATAAGCTAACGTGCTGAGACTGGCACAGTCCGGGTACCAGACGTCTCCCTCAGTTAATTTTTGTTTTCGGGAGAGAGGGGAGGGATGCATTTCTTTACAAATTCGGGGGGGGACTGAGAGGGGGAGCATTTTTACATTACTTTGTAATTTATTTACAATTTTTCTATTTTTCCTGTGTGTTTTTTCAAAGAATTATCTAAAACATTTGTAACAGCAAGAGATGATATATATATACTATAGCTATATAAGTATGTATATTTATGTTAAGATTCCCCACATTATTTAGTTTCTTACGTGCTGAAGTTATTTTTTCAAAAAGTAACTAAAATAGATGTATATAAATTCGCAAGGTGGAGGAGTAGACTAAATATTGAATGTGTTATTGTACGTTATACAGAATTTAAATAAAAGACGGGTAAATGTGATGTTGCATTTCTTGGAGGGTTTCAAAAGGACGCTGTCATGGGATGAAGCCTAAAATAAATTTGAGTAATATGTGTATCACATGACCATTTTCACTTTTCTCATGGTGTCTTTATGGTGGAATATTTTGTCGTTAAATGTACTTCTGCTGTGTAGTTTGACGCCCTCTCGTCTTTCACTTGCACATTTCTGCTCTCGCTGACTGTCACTCAACAGGCTTTGCCTTCTCCATAAGTGTGTCTTCGTGCCTCCGGCCTCTTGTTCTCCTGCTTGGATTCTCTAATCGGCAGCACGGAACATCCAAACCCTGCGGCCGCACTAACATTGCGTCGTGGCCCCTTCCATGCCCGTTCTCATGCCCTGAAACGCTGGACACTGCCCCAAAATGGCCTGAGTCAGGGCAGGTATCATACGCAACACAGGTCGACGTGTTGTTGGTTTTCCATCTTTAAAGAGCTGATGGATTTCAGATTGACGCCCGCGATTTCTCTCTCTGCATGCCCGACGTGTCATTATCGATAGTGGCCAATTCTACTCCCAGGGGCCGCAAAGCTATTTTTGGGTGATTCTTACTTGTGGAGTTTCAGGCCCTGAGGACACCATGTCTCCCGTTCATTCCCACACTCCCAGATGCTTAAATGGCAATCAGTTGATCCAAGTACTTGGATTAATACTCCGGAATTGAGCCACAAGTTCACTCAAATCAAATGACTCCGTAACATAGGAACAACAAAGTTGCAGGATAAGTTTATAGGCCAAGTGGTGAGGTGGAAATAATCCATTTTTAATTTATCCTGGTCTGAATTTTGCAGTTTGAAGTGACTGAAATGTACCATTGTGAAACGACTAGATGCAACTCAATATTTCAAAAATCCTCTATTCTAGTGGGTGACATTGGGACTTTACAAAGCTGGGTTGACAACGTGAGGAAATGTTGGTTATGTTTATGCATAATATTTTTGTGTGTTGCTCAGTGAAATATTGAGAAATTATTTTATATGGAGAATATAACATTTAAGAAAAATAAATGTCAGATGTTTCCCTTTTGCCTCTATTATATTATTTTACTATTTTCTATATGACAAACACCCTGTATAATCAGATGGAACTTTCACTACTGAAATGCAATGAGCCGCTTTCTGTGTTCCCTGGAAAGGGACTGTCTACTACAGTTTCTTATTGTATCGATTCTTTTTTTAAGTTTCTAATAAAAATGTTACTAAAATGAGCATGAAATAATGGCTGTGATGATTTCTTTGGATTTAAATACTGTATTCGTCACAAATATACACAAATATTTTTACATGCTGATGTAGTTTAAGCGGAATTTTAGTCAGACAATTTCCAATTAACTCCACCTGCCGCACACAAAAATAATGCGTTTGCTTTGCATTGTTGCAATACGCTCATTTCAGTTTCGTTCATATGCAATCAGAAGGAAATAAACTCCATCTTCAGCTTAAAATGTTTTGAGGCGAGTCATCCATAAAAGCAGCTAACCCTATAGTCATTCTTTCCTAATTTCCAGTGGACGCCTGATTGTTGTGGGCATTTGCTTTCATAGAGACGAACATATGGATACGCTATATCTACTAATATTCTACTCTTCTGACATTAATAATTAACTTTTGATCATCCTAATCTCTCATTATTAATGCTCACAAACCACGGCCGTAACTGTACCTACCAAACACGCTAGTACTCACTGTATGAACTTCAGTACCACAGACAGACGCACTGCGTTACCAACTCACACGCATCTGGCAAAGTAATAAAACGGTTATATAAATACGTGTGCATGTGTGTGCAGACTCATCTCGAACTGAAAATCTCAGGCCAGGCAGCTGACAGCCTTGAGAGTATATGCTTAGTGTAGAATCAAGACAAACTTTTTTTAAAACCATCTGTTTATTGTTAAACATTCTTTTTTTTTTGTTTTTATTTTTTGTTTATTTTATTTTATTTTATTTTTTTTACAAAATTTGGTCCAATGCTTTCATAATTCAGTCTCAGCCAAGAAGGACAAAGAGAAACAAAGGCAAATTAAAAAAAAAAAAAAAAAATCCAACAGGCTTCCTTTTTCCCTTTTAAATCTACGTTGTGTTCACGCTACAGTTATCCTTAAGAAATTTATAAGACATGTATAATATTTACTCTGCATATAGATCCATTTTCACGGGGGATAATTTCTCATCCATTGCACTTCACAATGGATTTATGTTGCTTTAGAAACATGTCACACGGGTATTGATTAAATGGTTCGGGAAACACGGGCCTTGTGTACTTACACCCCCTGTGTAGATGCGCTCACATTTCTGACCCCAAGTGAACTTCATATAAAGCATAGGCCAAGTAGGGTTAGACTGTATGGCTGTGTGCAAGCTGGGTCTCATTCCAACCCATTTCCCCACCCTGGGTATCTTCCTTTCGGACCCCTCAATACTACCTGGCCCTGGGCCTTCCTAGATGCACCCACCACAATACAATCATAATCATTAAGCAAAAGAATCACAGTCATGGAGATAAGCCATTAAGAGGAATATGGAAAGGGACAAGCCTGCAGGCACACAAGCCTCTGCGAAATGAATCTGATGTCCTTGGTGCAGGGTGTGATCTGCCCTCGCAATATGCAAAATTCGATGCAAGAATATAATACGTATTGTATCCACTGGTTATCGGTTGTCGATATAGGCCCAAACCAGAGCTATTTGAACAATAAACAAAACAGCAGTTAATGCATATATATATGTATATATATCAATAGCATAAGGAGAACTGAAAATAGTAATAGTAATCATACTCATAATCAATAATAACAAACAAAAACAACTCTCAATAAAGAATGTCATTCCAGACAGCAGTCCCTCAGCTTTCCACTGGGTGAACATTAACACATGCAGCTACCTTACCTTAACTGAATCACAGCATTTACCTTGGTCACCACCCCCACTCAGGCCAAAGGAGCCCCGTCTCCGTTACTGTTCCAGAGGCGCAGAGCAATCGTGTTTGTCAGCAGCAAGGATACTCTAGGTCAGGGGTCTGCGACTCCAGTCCTGGAGAGCTACTACCCAGGAGGTTTTCCGTCCTACCTGGCTTCTGATGAGCCACACCTGTTCTCAGGTAAACCCAAGGAACAGCTGTGGCTCATCAGAAGCCAGGTAGGACAGAAAACCTCCTGGGTAGTAGCTCTCCTGGACCGGAGTTGGAGACCCCTACTCTAGGTTGAACCTTAGCCACATCACCATGGCCAGCGTCTGGCCTGTCTTAGGACACCTAATGTGCGCCAAAATCACAGATGAAAGAAGAAAAATAAAATCGGCAGAGACGCCAAAGATCTTGACAGTCTCTGGATCTGCATCATGGTTATTCTGTACAGGCAGGTGACTTCAAAGCACAACTCAGGTAAAGACGACTCAAAACACAGCGACAATTTTCCTAGGTTAGTTCTTACACAATGATTAATGAAACAACTCGGAACAAATTAAAGGTCAGAAAGAAGCTTCAGCTCGAGGCACGGCGGGAAGAGGAACCAGCATCCATGGATCACATACTAGTTTGCACCATGTATAATCCACTTTTATTCCAGACTACCAAGGGGCAACGACGTCCAAGGCTCTCTCCACGGTGTCGCAGCCCTCCTTTCTGTGCTGCTTTTAGTACATATCTGAACGGGATTTTGGATTTCACTCAATATAAGGTTCTGCATTTAAACCACCATTGTCTGGAATGACTTTCACAAAAACAAAACGCCTACTCATCCATCCATACAGTTCATATATAGTATAGCGCAAGAGTCAATAAGTTGTACTATGTAATCCATACAGTATGATCTTATTTAATTAAGCATAATGGCTAAGTTGTCTATTATTAGTATACAGATTCATT
>JAODKL010000045.1:844552-855304 GCA_026780765.1 Petrocephalus schoutedeni | reverse complement strand
GCTTTAAGTCAAAATAATGCTGCAGTAGATACAGGAACGAGCACTGCATCCTTGGCTGTAACGCAAAATGTCAAATGTCACCAGTATAAAAGAAAAGTGAAACTGACGCTGCACTGGCGGCCCAGCTTACTAGACTGCCCCTCGTGTCGTCATGACAACGACGGCTGCCGAGGTCCCAATACTCACAGTGTTGTACGACGCCGCCGCCCTGTTGACGTAGAGGCTCTCCAGAAGTGCGGGTGGGATGACCAGGGCCTCGGCCTGGGCGTAGCGCGCCACGCTGATCCCCTCGCTGTAGTTAATCGCCGCCTCCCTCCAATCTCCATCGCGGAAGACCGCGTTGCCCTCGTCGTGCAGATTGCAAACTAGCTGGGTCAGGAACGCCTGTAGGAGGACGGCGGGACGTGCGATGGCCGGATGTGACAAAAGTGCAGCTAAATGTCAGGGAATCACCCATGGCAAGCAAAGAAAGGATCGAATGGCCATGTTCTGGCCCTCATTCTTTCCATTAAAAATGCATTTCAAAATACAGATGCAAGACTAGGAAACGACCATTGGTGTGAGTTTCAGCGAAAACGTTTTAAGTCAAACCCTAACTGTACAAAACAAACTGACTAAGTATCGGACAGCGATACTGAGCAATTAAACAATTTCCTTCCAGTTAAAAGTTTTCTGATTCTGAGAAGTGACAAGCTACAGGATATAAGCCCGTCACAATAAAGCTTCAGAATTAGGAAAAATGTACATTCGTCTGACTGATTTTAAAAATACCTCATAGCCTTCAGGCTCCGGGTAAGGCAAGGATGACCTAGCACATGAGAAAAACAGTTAGCATGACAAATAAAATTGGTTTCCCTCCATGTACAACCAAAGCATTCCAAGTACAAAGAAACAAACATACCATTAAAATTTAGGGAAGACAAATAGAATTATAAATGTATTCAAACCACAGTAGACCAAGTAATTCGCCAACTGGCCGAACTAGAGATACTTACTGTATGAATCCCAAGGCTTTCTGGATTTCCTCTTTACGCCTCTGTCTTTCCAAATCCATTACTGCACATGGTAAGGAAACAGCTTTCGTTATCTTTCACACATGAAATCTAACACTTGGCTATCTAACGTTAGCGACCTACTCAGAAAAACGTGTTAAACTATGCGCTGGCAGCAAGGACGGCAGCCACAGCAGCTAGCTGTACATAAACAACGCACCTTCCAGTAGCAAGGAAAAAAACCCCACTCGTATTTAACCATTTTTCAGAAGTATAAATGCAGATTTCTTTGACGTTAGTATTGCAGACATTTGGAGTCTGAAACGTTAAGAGGGACAGCACAAAAACATTAGCTCCAAACGAGTTGAACTTTCGTGCATTTTTTCATGGCCTATCGCACCTGGCTCATCCCCGGGCTCGCCTACGGCACAGGGGCCGCGTTCGGCGCTCTGAGAGCGGCCGGCCCGAAGCGCTTAAAGCCGCAGGACGCGGACGGAGCGAGTCCAGCTTAAGGAGAAACATGCAGCGACTCGTGCATTAAAAAACACACACAACTCCGCTTCCACTCCACCCCCCCCACCTTCTCCACCAGCTAGGCTAGCTGCACATGAGCGGACTGCGCCCAACTGCACATTTAAACTTCCTAGAGTTGGAAGTTCCATTATAATTATAATTACATATCATCACTATAATTGGGAGCTGTGATTTTTTTAAGAAACGAGCGACGGTAATATATCCCTCTGAGAAGAGCCTGCGTGTATTTCCACTGCTTTTGCAGTCACTGTAGCGACAGTCTTTTTTTTGGCGAGCTAACTAGCTAGCCGCAATGCCCCCCGTAGTATTTCGGACAAACCGGATGACAGTTTAGCATTACCGAGCCGTCGCGGGCAAGACACCGGACAAAGCCGCGCGGTCTCACCGGCGCCGGGCTCGACAGATACCGAGCGATACCGAGCTCGGTTACAATGACAGGGAAATAAAAATCAGGTGTCGCTCGTCCCGAGGAGGTGAGTCAAGGTAGGAAAAACAGCCAGGCTAGCTTAGCAAGTAAACATTCCGTCATCGCCCCGGGAATGCAGCGCCCTGCACTGCAAACTCCGCAGGTAAACTAGATAACCAGCCATGCATGGGCCGCCTCGCGAATTATATCGGGGCACTGCATTTATATTACTAATAAATTATTTAGCATTACCTAACTCACACCGCAAACATGCAAACGAGCCACCCCCCTTCCAGCAAGCCATTTAGCCACCCACCTTACGCAGAGACAGTCGGCTAAGGGCGAGGACCGTTATGCGGTGCAGGAATTAAACTTTGCACGCTAAACGTTCCCGGTCGCAAGCGGTCCGCCTCGACGCTACGGGATCATAACCGCGGGACTCGCACGGCCGTGACGCCGCCGCGCACCGACACAACATGTGAGCACTCACTTTCGGTTCTTTTCGGACGCCCGCAAGTTTTGCGGTCCGTCCCCGGGTCCTACAGACGGTTTCGTTCCAGCGCGCCGGCGTTCGCGTCGAGACTGGAGCCAGCCTGCGGGGCGAAGCGTGCGCACGGCGGCACTAGCAAGTATCCGTAACTTTCCGATACATCAGCGTGTCTTATGACGTATTACACCGAATGATCCCCCTGTTGCGGCTTCGAAATAAACCAAATGCAATCAAGGGAAGGTAAGAATCTCTAGTTATGCAATTTTTGTGCTGCTCGTCCATCAATTCTACATTATTATTTTTTAAATAAGCCTACAGCTTAGGCTGCAGGTCTATATCCTATGTCTACAGCCATCATCATATTGGACCGCACTGCTGGTCTCTGCTTACTTTTATTAAATGAACTCCAACTCCCGTCGGCCTTTGCGAAAGTCGCGGTCAAACCGTTGTGCGTCGTAACAGTGAGCAGAGTGTGTAAGGCGGCGTGACACTTAATATTCTTGATCCCAGCCGGTTTTGGGGCCTTAAAAACTCTCATTGCATATTGGTAATTTTCTTTTTCTTATTTCTACATTGCTAGCAATCTTTAGTAATAAAATTAGATCGCGCACCAAGTCGAGTTCAAACACTTGATACTTTATACTTGCATTTCTTGGTCTGGTAGTATATATGATAGCTAGCTGCACACACCTCGAGCATCCATGTACCTGAGAATAGAGTTGTGTAAAATCTGTTTGTTAAATGTAAAGTTATTTCGTTTTAATGATTAGGATTGACGTGCGAGTCTCGCAAGCTTGCTACTAAAACTACGCCACACGTTGCTTTAAGTAGCTACATAAATAGTTCGATTTATTACTGTATCTTGGATATATTATCTTGGTATGGTAAGTTAATTTAATTTATTGTGTGTGATCTGTGTGCTAATACACGCTGCACTTTCTGCGGTAGAGCGCTTTCAATAAGCGATTATTGAAAAATGAATGGACGGCTGCCTGCTCCGGTTACTCGGTCACATGTGTGCTGCTGATATCGATATTTGCTTTAATGAGTTAAAATGAAGTTGTGTCTGGGAGAGTGCTGCGTTATTTGCGATTTCTTTGCGAGTTACACACCTGTACCGTTCATGTCCAGTGTGGAATTAGTGGTATTGGGTGTTTCATTATCCCTCTTTATTTTTTAAGGTGACTATGGCGTCTGAAGATGTTGCACAGCTGGCCGACTCCCTGGCCAAAACGCAGGTCAGGGAGGGAGAGCTGAGCTACAAAGGCCGGGGGCTGAAGTTTGACAACGCGACGTCTGGTGAGAAAATTGTTAGCCCTTTTAGAAGGTCTGGCGTTTTGGTCTGCAGTGGAAGAGTTTAAATCGGAGCCTCTCCTGTCATGCAGTGGAGGACCTGGTGCGTGAGGTGGAGGGCTTCCAGGGGCTCAGGGCCTTGAGGCTGGAGGGGAACACGTTCGGAGTGGAAGCGGCTCAGGCTATCGCTAAAGCTCTGGAGACAAAGGGGGAGCTGGAGGTAACAAACCAATGGGTGTTTTTTGGGGGGGAGGGACCCTAAAAATGGTGCAGGAGTGCATTCGGATGGACACAGCCTTGGTATAGGCAAGGGAATCCATTTTACCTGTTTCTTTACAGTCGACCGCTCATTGTCTTTCTGCGAAAGCGGACTCGGTCTTTGAGTTGACTTTGTACGTTTTGTCGTCCTGCAGTCCTGCTACTGGAGCGACATGTTCACGGGACGGCTGCGGTCTGAGATCCCTCCGGCCTTGGTGAGCCACCTCTCTCCCCCACTGGGCACATGCATGCACCCTTAGCTGAAAGTGTTAGGTGGCTCAACTTCCGTCGGGTGCCAGGTAGAAGCTATATTTCTCATAACAGTAAAATTTGGACATTCTGCTATCTTAGATCTAATCTTAAAATTTCATACATTGTAAATCTTGGCTGTAATTGATACTTTTCCATTTATCTGACACTGTTATCCAAAGAGACTCATATTAGTGGGATGTGTTGGCGATTTTATGTATGCTTCCTAGGATTTGAACCCACGGCCATTGTGTTGCTAACACACTGCCCTACTTGTTGAGCTACAGGAGCAAGTGATTCCTGTTGCGTACACTATTAGCATCTTCTTCTCCCTCTTGTAGAACTCTCTAGGAGGAGCCTTGATGACAGCAGGTGCTCACTTGAAGGTTCTGGACCTGAGTGACAATGCCTTTGGTCCTGATGGAGTGAAAGGAATCGATACGCTGCTCAGGAGCATCGCCTGTCACACCTTGCAGGAGCTGCACCTCAACAACTGTGGCATGGGCATTGGAGGGGGAAAGGCAAGCCTTGACCCGCCGGCGACAGAGCCTGGCGGCGAGCGAGCGTCGCACGTGCAGTGTCGCTGACGCGTTTCCTGTTGGCCTGAATGATTCCAGATCCTAGCCGCAGCCCTGACGGAGTGTCACAAGCAGTCCAGTGCGTTGGGTTCCCCACTCTCGCTGAAGGTGTTCATCGCCGGAAGGAACCGGCTGGAGAACGACGGAGCTACTGCTCTGGCTCAAGCTTTTCAGGTAACGATCTCCTACGCCTCAGATGTCTTCTGGGGGTGGACTGTACTTCACTCGGCTCAAAACCCTAGAGTGGAGAGACCGGGACTTCAGCGAGATGCCCTCAGATTCTTTTGGGCCATGTTCCCATCATATTAGCATGTTTGCTAACCGACGTGCACACCGGGACAGCCTGCGGTCGCTGTCCGAATTTCGGAGGCTTCCTCATCGCTTCTTCGTTCCCGCCCCTCTGTCTCAGATGATGGGGAGCCTGGAGGAGGTCCACATGCCCCAGAATGGCATCAACCACCCTGGGGTGACGGCTCTCGCCAAAGCCATGCAGTCTAACCAGCAGCTGCGCGTCCTCAACCTCAACGACAACACCTTTACCAAGAAGGGGGCCATAGCCATGGCTGAGGTACCCCGCCAGAGATAAATATTCACACATGAATGCATTGTGTTTCAGTTCATTAAAACACATCGCTGGCGACTTCTTGCATGCCATGCTACTTACTTTGCATCGTGTATGAGCGCAGTTGGCGTTGTGGCGTTGGTTGTGATGCTGACACTCTTCGGTTCTTTGTTCTCCTTCTTCCGACTGTCCCGTTCAGACTTTAAAGGGACTCCAGAGTGTCCAAGTGATCAACTTTGGCGATTGCTTGGTGCGTTCCGAAGGTGCAGCCGCCATTGCCGAAGCACTGATGATGGGTCTGCCCATCCTCAAGGTACTGTCCCGTCCATATGGACCTGCCCCACTTCTCTGCCTGCCTGGCTGTGCCAGGAGTTCGTCTTCAATCCAGTCGAATCCAGTAAGGTACGTCGCAGATCATCTGAACTTGTCCCTCTGTGTGTCCCACTGTGTGTCTCTACAGGAGCTCAACCTGTCCTTCGGAGAGATCAAAGAGGAGGCAGCGCTGATGGTGGCGAAGGCTGTGAGGAATAAAGCCCATCTGGAGAAGCTGGACCTCAACGGTATGCTTAGATACCATCATAACCGGGCAGACCGGTAGCTGTTGGGTTCCTGACCCATTCCGGTGTTTTACCGATGGAACCCAACGCACTTCTCTGTCCAGGCAACTCTCTGGGGGCGGGTGGCTGCAGAATGCTGAAGGATATCATGGACGACATGAAGATGGGGACCCTGCTGGGTTCACTCAGGTACCCACCGTATGGCTTGGCCCAGAGATGGCGCCACTGAGCTACAATGCAAAGTGGCAAGTGCTCGCTTGAATGAGGAAGAGCTTGTAGAGCTGCAAAAAGCATTGGCTACTGTACCAAAAGTGCCCACGTCCCTATAGATCAGGGATGGGGAACTTGATCCATGGAGGGCCGGTGTGGGTCAGGGTTTTTGGGATGACCTCTCAATCAGCCAGTAATTAAGCATTAGTTCTCAGCTCCAGTACTGGGGACCCGCTCTTATTGACTGATTGAAAGGGCATCCCAAAAATCCACACCCAAACCAGCCCTCCATGGATCAGGTTCCCACACCTGCTATAGATGGTGAAATAATGAGGCTGGTACTAGATGGTTCATGGCGGCCGATTATGTTCATATGTCCCTTTACTGGATGGTTACACCACTGACTAGTCTGATCTTTTGGACACGAGCCTGTCAGACTTGGCAAACCCGTGCTCCCTTAAGAATCTCAAATGGCTGTATTACAGCTGAGCTTCAATTCCTCGTCACACGGCTGTTAAGAGGTTGAGCACAACGCTGACGTGTCTCCTCACCACCTCCGTGTCCATGAGTGACGTTGCTGACGCCGCACCCTCTGCACGCCCCATATCTGCAGTGACGACGAAGGAGACCAGGAAGACGCGGAGGAAGATGAGGACGAAGTGGAGGGGGAAGATGAGGATGACGAAGACAAAGATGGGGAAGATGATGATGAAGAAGAAGAAGAGGAGGAGGAAGACGAGGAAGATGACGAGGAAGAAGGCAATAGATTGAAAAGATCTGACCAGGATGTTGAGGCTGAGGAGACCCCAGCCAAGCCCCAGAACACTGTAAGTGAAGCAATACTCTTGCTGGCCACCGGGGCTGACAAGTGTAGCACCAGTATGGCAGACTCGTTTCTTTTTAGTGGCACGTTCAGGTCCAGAAAGTGCAAATCCAGACCAAGGTTTTGTTTCAACCAACCATTTGCCTGCTCTCTGACCATGACTCTTTGTACTCCGCTGGTTGGTTGGTGTGCATTTGTACTTGATTACTGGTTAGCTGTGCTAGTGGTCAAGTCAAAAAAAGTCCATGGGTGTATTGGATCATTGTGGCAAATACATTGGGTGATTTTATCAGAGGTTTTGGTGAAGCTGACACACTTCAATAGACATAGTCTTACACCAACATGAAGATCGTTTGACCATCACAGTACTGTACCTGACGCATGTGCGCTGTATGTTTAATGTGTCGTGAACACGCATTTTCGGCAGTTTGAAGCCTCTAGGCCGTTTCACGCGGCTTGCCTCTCGTGGCCCCCTAAGGCGTCGCTCCCCCGCAGGTCTCCACCCCGGTGTCGTCCTCCCGCCCCCCTGACGTCACCTCGTTCCTCAGCTTCCCCTCCCCCGACAAACTGCTGAAGCTGGGGGCCAAACGGGCGCTGCTCATCGAACAGCAGGTGGGCGGCCGGGGCCGTGGAGAAGGCGGGGTCGCGGCGGGGTCGCGGCGGGGCTGACGGCTCGCCTTCTCCCCCAGGTAGATGTGCTGGATGCCGGGAAGACTGTGGAGGCCTTCCTGAAGATCTCCTCCGTGTACAAAGACGAGCATGAGGTCAAGAGGGCTGTGCTGGACACTGTTGGTGAGAAAGCTGCCAGCCCTGTGACTGTGTGTCGGGCTTTGGAAACCTGTGTTTGTGTGTGTGTGTGTGTGTGTGTGTGTGTATATATTACTCCATGATGTGATTTACAAACCTGTTATTTTGACATTATGCGGACTCATTAAAATGCCAGAATTTCTTATATTTTGTTTGGTTACTTATGGTTAAGGTTAGGGCTGGATAAGGGTTAAGGGTATCATAGTTTGGGATTAGGGTTTTCCCCATAGAAATGAATGGACGGTCCCCACAAACGTGTGTGTGTGTGTGTGTGTGTCCCTGTCCTTCAGACGCCGTGCTGAGGAAGGCCTTCTCACACCCCACCATCCAGAGTTACAGCTTCATCTCAGCTCTCCTGGTCATGCTGGGCCTGATTAAGGTAAACGGCTACCGCGTAAGGCGGGGCTGTCCCATAAAGAGCGGGCTCTGTTGTCGACCTCGGATTGGCCCACAGGGTCTCTGTCCGGCTGGCCGGTCGCTCCTCTCCGATGTTGCTTTATCGTGTGATTACCAGCCCCTTCCTCTCTGGTTCCCCCAACAGAGCGAGGATAAGGTGAAGCCGGTGAGGGTGGTACCGGGTCACCTGCTGGCCCTGGATCACGCCGTGCGGCAGGACTATTTCCCCCGGGAGCACGTGGCTGTGCTGCACGCCTTCGTGTCCCGGTAAGACCCAGCGCACATGCGCTGTTCAGAACCACATCCCCATGCTGAATTTCCCATGCGTGGTTTGCCAGCACTTCCTGTTGATCCGCCCCCTGAAAAAACAACAAAGACTCTGGTTTAAAAGTCTTTCAAACCCCTCTTCATCATGCACAGTTTGAAATAATGGGCTTACTGGAAATAATGGGTTTACTCAGTGGGTTTCCTCAGATGGGGATCTGTTTCAGAAGTTACCATTTCTGCTGGAATGTTCTGTCAATATTTGTCTCCATGATGAGGGAACGGTCATTCCACACAGACGGTTTAACGCTCTGCCGTAGTGAAAGGCAGCTTAGTTTGTGGGTATTTCCTTCAGGAAGTTCCCTTGAATATTTTGCACCGTGCTCCTGAACGCCCAGGACTGTCCCTGCGTCACTGTGCCCTCTGTGCTCTCGCTACTGGACGCTGAGAGTTCCCGGGCCTTTGCGAGGCCCCAGTAGCACCACTGAACTTTACAGATATACCGAGCACTCCAAACAGTCTGGTGCCTGAGGTGGTGGACGTGTGCGGATTTGGCACGGCTGAGGCCGGGGGTCTAGCTCCGAGTTAGACGTCATCACGCACCACATTGGCTAGACTAGCATTAACTCCTGGTGTGTTGTGTGTGTGTGTGTCTTGCCCTGCAGCCGCAGCAAGTCTCTGGAGTCCTGCAGTAGCGCCCGAGTGTCCCTGATGTCCACGCTGGAGGGACTGCGGCCAGAATGTTGACCGTTATGTCTGCGGCTCTGTCCGGGAGGCGTGTCAGTCCCGCGAGACAGACGGACTGCATCGCCCCGTGTGCACCCTGTCCTGTGTCGGCTTCTCCCAGTGCCCTCCCACTGGATCCTTACACTGACGGAAAGGACGACCAAGACGCTCCACAGACGTACTCACCGTGTGGCATTCATGGACAGACAGACAGACACGCAGAGACTGACGCACCCTTGACCGCCTGGGCTGCACTCTGAGCTACGGGAGCCCGCTGGGGACAAAAAGAACTGGAAAAATTTCTATAAAACTCCATGGGACTGTTTTATGCAACAGCTCAACAATTCATTCCCACCACCCCATTTAAGTGTCAATTATTTGCAAAAAAAGAGAAAGTAAAGATTAAGGAATACATTCCAATGCATTAATTAAAAAAATATTGTATATCTCTAAACAAGGGAGAAATGTTGAACGTTAAAGAATGTACACATTGGGCTCTTTTTTAAATCGTTATTAAAGCTTTACCAAGGAAGCAGGACGTAAAACATGCAATCAGGACTTTAACCCTAAAGTCAGCCCCATTCTCTTGTGCCTATGCGACCGATTGTTAGCTGTCTGTATTTTGGGGAGGCGGGCAGTCCCGATGTTTTCCTTAGCTAGGCTGAGCGGCAGGCCTCGTCCCGGGGAGCCTTGCGGCCGGTTCTGCTTTAACTGGGCATCGGAATAAAACCAGGATGTGGTTGAATCAGCTCCTACAGTTTGAAAGTGTCACTTTTTTTTGGCCTCGCTGCAGACATTTGTGCCTTTCGTATAACTTGACGTGTTCAATGTGTTCTTTAAGCGTCGATGGATCCTTGTGCACAATTTTCAGGTGGTGAAATGGAGCCGGATTAAATTAGATTGGCGCTGTGTGTGTGTGTTTTTATTATAAGGGTGAGGTGGTGCGCTGCCCCCTTCGGCGGCACATAGCGCCTCTTTGTGCGCCCCCGGAGCCCGAAGACACGCACTCTCTCCGCCGCCGGGACCCTCCGCCCGTGGACGCCAGAAACCTCACACTCTGCAGTTTGTATTGTTCTAACGATTGCAATATAGAATTTTTCTGGAAGTTGAGAATTTCTTCGTCTTTGAGTGGGATCCGTGGCTTCTGCTGGAGGTACCGTCGGCTGCCCGTTATGAATGTGCCCAGTGTAATGTCAGTTACCCTGCTGATGCGTACGAATTGGACGGGGCGAAGCAGGGCAGGTATTCCAGCTATGTCGAGTTTCGCTTCATCTGAGCTTTAATGCGGGAGAAATCGGAGAATCGTGTAATAAATAATTGATTTGTTTTCTTCCCCCCCCCCCCCGGGCAAACCGCACAAAAGGTTATTGTGCAATGAAGTTTTTGTGTGTGCGTGTCTGTGTGAATGTTATTATTAATGCCCCAGTATTTACTTTTCTGCCAAAATACAAGCGTCAGATGAGACTTGAAGGAGAAATAAAATTATATTTATATCCTGCTAAAAAGTTACATTCTTGTAATGCAGGTAGGTTAATTATACGGTAAATTTCGGGATTAATATCACCCGTAAAATGGTCAGTAAAAATCAGCTGTACGACTGCAAGTGT
>JAODKL010000045.1:821153-831877 GCA_026780765.1 Petrocephalus schoutedeni | reverse complement strand
TGGCTACCTAACATGGCATCTCGCCATTGAAATAAGAACAGGGCAAACAGAGAATGGGTTGGGGAATAGCTTTCGTTCCGGCAGACGGGGTGTGCGTGACCGCGCACGCCGCTCCTGACTGGCTACTCCGTCACATTGCAGTGTCTTCACTCTGACATTATGTCAAAGTAAAGTTTATTTATGCAGCACATTTAAACACAGCTTAAACTAAGTGCTATACAAAAACAAACATTTTTTGTGATGTGAAGTGCTCCCACACTTTTGATGACTTCGGTCGAACCGTTTTCTCCGCCTCCGTCATGTTTTTGTTTAATTTTATTTGGAAAATACCGCCTCTGCTCTTCCTCCACCACACCTTTGGCCGCTCTCCGTTCAGCTCCGTCTGCAGGTGAAGTTAACTTCTCCGTGACATAGCGAATTGTGCACTAATAGCATGACACAACAAATCGACAATTAAATTCATTGCCAAGACTTTTAATAATCGATTTTTAACGATTTTATCGATTGGTTGTTGCAGCCCTACTATACAACAAGTCAGTCTTCTAGTTAGTAATCTAATTAGGGAATTGCAGCGAAAATCCACATGCATAACGGCCCTGTCTGGATGAGATTGGCCACCCCTGAACTACTGTATAATGTATTGTCCTCTGTTGATTGATTTTTGATGGTTCAGTGCTGTGAAAGCTAACCCAGCCTGAAGTGTCAAAAAGGCTAATGCAAGCTCAGTGTTCAGAGATGCAGAAGGCCCATATAAGTCAGGAGGCAAGCGACACTGCTGCTATAGAAATGCAGGTAAGACGGAACAAAAATAGACATGAATCATCGAGATTGTGTCATCCATGTGCCTACCATTATGAAATGCCAGATACTCATCACTGACCAAAAAGGGTCAAGCATCTGATTCAAAGAACTACCCAGAACAACTTCACAATGTTTGTTTATTCATGTTTCCATGACACTGAAAAAACTAAAAAGCTTTTATTGGAACTGGAAAGACAGACAATGTAATTCATGTAGGACACACAGAAGCACGCAAAACAACCATAGGAAACTAAACAACTCATCAAATGTTCGTTTGATCCATTTCGTCTCCTAACAGTCATTTTGGAGGGCAGGGTCCAGGATAAGAGGAGTATTTGAGTTCATTTTCTGTGTGTTGGTGTGCCTAGAGTGAGGTCACTAACCTCCCCACGTTTGAAGCAGCCCTAAGTGCAGGCCCTACTTCTCAATTAAAAGCCTTTGAGAAGCCAGGTTTGAGTTTGTCCCCCCAATAAACACATGTATGTATCAGATGTCTTATCTGTTTAAGCCTGGGCCCCCCCAAATTTCGTGCTGAGTTTGCTGATGAGAGCCATTATCTTGGGGTCGCTCTGATACTTGGTGATGTTGGCTGGGTTCTGGGCAACATCCTGAAAGGCCGCCATTACCTCTGGGTCCTGACAACGGAAGAGAAAAGGAGACATTTTGTTTAATATACCTCATCAGTACACATTTTTATACCCGGTTTTCCCCTTCTGAGATTAAACTCAACAGTTACACCCCCCACATACCATATAAGATGTGCGACATGGCGATATTTGACCGTGAACGATTAAAATGTTCCCATCAACTGCATTGACAGGGACTGGTAGTATTGTTCTACAGTGCACATTCTGTCAGTCGCAGTTTTGACACACCACTACACCGTTAACTACAAACAGTAGGTAGCGCCTTGGATTCCTCCCTCTCGCGCTTTCGCCCCCTCGTCCCAGCATGCAATGCACTACACGCCACACACTCCCTATTTGGTGAAGTAGCGACACAGGTAACGGAGTACATAGAGCTGGTTCCTAAGAAGAATTCAACATTGGTAATGTGGAACAAACGCTGTGCTGACAGTTACATGCAAAGATAAGGTTTACATGTCGGACGGCGGCACGGCGAGCCTTTTTAACTACCTCAAAAGAAAACTGAAAGAATATGCGGCGTATGTTTGTGTTTTAGGTTATTTTACCTTATAGCGCAACACTTCGGGGTTGTACTGTGATATTTGTGATATTTTTGCCATATCGGGTACCCCTAATGGCAATGCCTAAGGGTAAGTGGTCCTGCATAATGTGAGTAGTGCCAGCTTATGGAGTTGAATGCATGCATGTGACAATTATAGAATCTTGAATCTTGAATGGAGGTGACAGAGGAGAACACCTTACCTTCATGGCCATAAGCACCTCAGGGTCATTCAGGAGATCCCCGAGGCCTGGCATGCCGAAAGGTGGAGCTCCCCCTGGAAAACCTGTAGCACCTTCTGATAAGAGGGTAGCTGTATCAGTCATCAGCTGTACACATGAGGGAGCACAAAGCCGGCCACACTTATAGCGGGCTCACCTGGGAATCCCCCACAGCTGCCCTCTGCTTGCTGCCTGGTCTCCTGCTCCTGGTCACAAACAGGATAAGACATGTGCTGCAGCCAGAGCAAGCTTCTCAGGGGACATCCCCCGCCACCCCGCCTACTCTGGCCGCCCCGCCTACCCTCTGTGCCCTGGCGTGCTCCTCTCGCGCCTTCTTCACCCTCTCCTGCTTCTCGCGGACCTCCCGCTCCTCCCTCTTGCGCTCATACTTGCGACGATGCTCGATGATCTTGTTCGCCTTTCGGAAAACGGGAAGGGGGGGGGGGGTTAGTGAGTCACGAGCTGCTTAATGACAGCATCTGTAGAGACGTGGATGAGTGACAGGCAGACGCAGGGTCCTAGTGCCCCGTACCTTCGGCTGCACCTCCTTCAGCATCATGCTGGCGTCGTCGTCATAGTCCAGCTTGCAGGCGGTGGCCAGGTCCCGGGCCGCCTCCTCCCAGCGTCCCAGCATCCTGAATATAAGGAGATCGGTCAGCATGGCAGCGACGGCGTGTGCATCTGCATGCGTGGGCTCGTCTGAGGAGCATTTCCAATCAGAGAACTTTATTAATCCTGGAGGAGACTGCCTACAACACAATAAACAATATTTAAAATATATAGCCAAGTAAGATGGATTTAAATTAAAATGGATTTAAGTGAAATACTATAAATGAGGATGAGTCAAGCCAAAAGTTTCCATCCATCCATTTCCAGTAACCCCTTGTCCAGAGGGTGGCGGGGGTCCGGAGCCCATCCCAGAGGCTATGGGTGCAAGGCAGGGAACAACCCAGGGTGGGACGCCATCCCATCACAGGGCACACACACACCTACAGGCAATCTGGTAACTCCAATTAGCCACAATTAACCGGAGAGTGGGGGGGAAACGGGAGAACCCGGAGGAAATCCCACGATGAAACCGAGAGGACATGTAGACTCCATGCACATGGAGACGTGGCGGCGGCTCGAACCCGGGTCTCAGGGGCGGGAGACAGCTGTGATAATCGCTGTGCCGCCCCCCCCAAAAACATCCATATATTGCACATAATAGTATTATACAGGTCATGATATGTACATATGTCATATTGCACATCGGTGAAATGTTATTACGTGTAATAATACTGCATTACATGTAGAGTGTACATTTAACCATTATAATACATTGCATTTTGAAGAGTTCCTCCACATTTAGAAGACACGAGGGACAGGGAGGACAGCTTATTGTCCAGATGACAATTTACAAGAGGAAGGGGGGGAGGATTTACACACTAAGCGATTCAGTTCAGTGGCCAAAAATTTTGATGAGTTGAAAAATACATTCAATTCATGACAGTCTGGCCGATCTGAGGTGGAGGAAGTCTGCATGTGTGGATATTAACTACATGTGCACTGCCATCAGAGGGCATGTGTGAACTTACTTGTGAGCCTTCCCCCGCCATTTGTAGGGCTGGGCAGAGTCGGGGTTGATGTCGATGGCCCGGGTGCAATCCCTCACTGCTGCATTGGGCTTCTGCATTCTCACATAGACGCTGAGGGACAGAAAGTCGGCCATCTTTGCACAAAGATGCGTCTGACTCATGCACAGATTCGGCGCAGGACGGGGCCGTACTTTCCACATCCGGGCTACACGCTCTCCCTTGGAGCCTCTGCACGCTCTCCTAACTCACCTGGCTCTCTTGGCGTACAGGATGGCCAGGCACGGGTTCAGCTTGATGGCCTCGGTGAAAAGGTCCAGGGCTTTCTGCAGCTCCCCTGTCACACGTCGGCACACAGACATCGCGACACTCACCATACAGCTATTGGGAGAGAATCAGACCAGAACCGGACCAGAACCGTCACTTGCACCGCTTACCATCTCCCAGTGCTGCAATGGCCTCCATCTTCTTCTCATTCGCCTGATCCATCATTTCATCGGTCACCTTGGCGTGAGAATGCATTCGTTAAAAACACGGAAGCTCTTTTTCTGAGGCAGACGGAAGAGTCGGGTTTGATCATACTCAGTACCTCCAGATTCTCAAAGTCTCCCATCTCTTGTGGCTCGTCTGTGTCTGGCTCGATCACCCCGTCATTGTCAATCTCTAAAATAAAAACATTAATTATGAACAATGAATAATTAGCTATAGTAATAACAACAATAATAAAAAAACAATTGTAGGACCCAACGATAATCCTCTACAATGAGCCATTCTAGTGGTGACTAGATATTTTATTCCTGGTTTCAGCCCATATTATTTCATAAAATTCTAGCACTGTGAGAGTGGTGCAGTCATACCTAGTTCACTTTCCTCACTCTCTGGAGCCACAGGTTCCTCTGGGGCTGAAGGGGGCGCAGAAGCTCCAGAACAAGGACAATGGGTCTGAAAACAGCCAGGTACATGGCGGTGTAAAGGTCCACACTACCATATGTGCAAACAAGGGAGGCATAAGGAAAACTAAACGAAGGCTGCACTTAAGCGAGCGCTCTACAGGCAGCCCACATAATAACAATGTGACTTCAACCTCTCCTTTGGCTTTATTCTCAATGTCTCCCTTATTTATTTGAAAGTTACAGAATAAAGCAATGGAAAATGTAACAATAAAATGCACGTGTCACTGGGATTGGTACAACAAACGCTTTACAGAGCAGCAAATGAAGGTTGACATTATTACCCGTGGGCATGAAGAGGGTGCACCCTTTGCACTCTCTGGCGGGACAGTAGCTCCCAACCTGAAATGAGAAAACCCAGGATGAATCCAATTCTCACTTTTAAAAACTAATTGCGTCATATACTCCCTGGTGGACGCGTGCTGTTGCCATGACGATCTCGTCACACACCTTGACAACTAAACTGAAATGTATTAATTCTAGTTCTGCCGTCCTTGAGTCAGGCATTCTTGAATCCTGACTTTTATTGTCCGTATGAGCTTTTCAGTTTGATTCCCCTGTTGAACTACGGTTCGTTCACTGAAGTTGGTTCACTCGCTCATCACATCCGCGAATAGTCAGGCTGTGCTGCGCATCACTACGTCACACACTTACCCCGCGAGCCAGGAGCGCAGGAAATCGAGCTCGGGCAGGTGCAACACTGAGGGATTCTGGCTGCACAGTTGCACGAAGGCCTTCAGCTCCGACACTTTCCGCGGGTCCATTCCCGGTTTGTACAGCAGCACACGACAGTCACTAGGAAGAAACTAAAGATATACTGCATTAGTTCCCCCTTCACTCTAAAAAGGCACAGAATCACCAACCGAGAATACACACACCACGGCTTCTTCAGCGGACCAGCTATACGTGCATACATGCACGTACACGTGTATAAATGATGCAGAGAAATAAATTAACGCCCGCACTGCACTTATTACTGCACTGCATTTTCAGCGCACTAAATTCAAAACTACTTCCATACAAAAATGTATCCGATATATCGCCTAGAACCGGATACCACCAGCACTGCTAAGCAGACTAAGTGTCGATATACGCTTTTCCTGACATACGTATGCAGTTTAATAAATAATACTCAGCTAGACTGCAATTCCCGCTGCGTGCAGAAATCAATCAGAATAGCTAGCTACCCGTTTAATCTCAGCCTGGTGTAATCTCTCCTTAACAGACAACACAAGACTCCACCATCTGCCACCCTCACCCTTCGAACGCGCCGAAGACTGCTGCCAGGCAATACTGCTATTTTTACACAGGCACTTCATTAAACGACACAACAATGACCAAACAAAATGGGTCCTTGGCGAGTTGGAGTCGCACAGAAAAGTGGTCAGAGGGGGTTTGTCCAATCAAGTTCTTACTACTGGGTGGCTATTTTTCTCGTTAGTCCTTAAAGGGGACTTTACAGCACCTGTCTTAGGTTGTGCGGGAGCTCAGTAACGTAGATTACTCCAGTGGTTCTTTTCTGTCTTATTTTTTATTTAACTCCGAGACTGCCCATACCACGCTGCTACTACGTAAATGGACCCTCGTCAGCTGGCACCGCTACGGTTCTCCTCCGCATTTTTAAGCTCACTGTTCTTATGGCGTTGCGCCGTTTGGAACCGAGGGCAGCGTTTTTCCACGATTAAACCAATTTAGTGTCATGAAGCACAAGAAGCTGAAATAGCGTAGGTGTTGTACATAAAGCGATACGACAAGCCCAAAGAACTCCCTTTCTTTCCCCATTCTATTCGATTCCACATTCCTATCAGCAGTCGGAACCCAGTGTTAAGAGAAGCCCTGGCCTTAATGCTTAGTCACTAAGCCTTAGTGGTAGACTCTTCACTGTATTTGAATTTGTAAATACGCCGAAGCCAGACTGGAAATCATAGTATTCTAGTTTTAATGCTACATAAATGTATATGCTAGCCGTCAGTATATGAGTGTCTGCCTGGCGGTATGATAACAGTATAACAGTAGAAATTTAAAGGCCCCACGTCTTTTCAAACCCTGTGAATATGTGTGGACAATTGCTGCTTCTTACATTACAGAGTTTCCTACACTGAACATCGCGGTTTACTAAAGATCTTGGGCCAGCAGAAACAGTCGTATAAAATGTGGAGTGACTTACAGACGTTTGATCTCACGTTTCTTACAGAGAGATTAAAATTACACTCAAAATGTACATGTGGCTGGCAACTCTGACAGCTGTGTTTGTGCATTGTAGGCAACGGGCACTTTGTGGCAGTGTGCAGCGTATGCACCTGCAGCTGGTGGTTGGCCTATAACAGTTGAAGCTGGCACAAATCAAGGGTTTCTGACTACCACAGCCTCTCTTTCTCAGAATCCCTATGCAGCTGCTGTGGTGGTGATATTAGTTATGATTTAAAAGACAAATACACATTCACCATCACCATCTTTCCACCCCAGGAATGCTTCAGTTTAGGCAGAGTTGATACCTTATAGGTATGTGTAGTATTCAGAGTAAACTGAATGTTTACGTGAATACTACACATTTCAGCAAGGATAGCTAAACTAATCGATTCTAATGAAATATGTAAAGCAGTCCTGTTTGCTAAGGAAAAAGGTGCCAGTACCAGAAGTACCAAAAAAATCTATGCTACCCACATCATCTCAAAACGCACAAGCACCCCCTGCTGGAGCGGAGGCCCCTGATCCTGTCCTTCTGGTACTTCATGCACTACCCTGGGATCACAAAGGACCCAGAACCAGAGGTGGGGAGTATTAGCACACAGGTATAACAGGGACCCGCAGTTCCGTGTGCATCGGGAGCCTGGAGGGCAGTGTATCCTAGGCTGATAGTACCAGCTGGTTTGTTAGTGTTTTGTCTTTTCTTTTCCATGGCAATGCAACTTTAAGTTGCTTTTTAGTTTGTTGTATTTGCAGAATGTCCCAGAAATTCCCTTTACTATTCTGATATAAATGTTTAAAACACAAGTTCTTGTACACCTTGCTTTTAGCAAGCAAGTCCACTCTTTCTTTTTTTCAGTGATCTTAGCATGCCCTGGAGGGGTGTGCAGCCAGGTGACCCTGAACCCCCCCCATACCATGTTTTCTCCATACTTGCGAATTTTTGGTTCCCCTTCTCCGTGAACCATTTGGCCTTCTTTCTTTTATTTCTTTGTCTTTCCAACACACCCCTTGTAAGGGGCCTTGGGGCGACCCTTGTGAAGGCGCTATATAAAAATAAATTGAATTGGGTCAAATTCATTGTTCACATATAACCCAGGAAAAGTCCGTTTTTAATGTTATTTTGTATAATGTATGCCTTATTTTGCTTAATATCAATACAGCCCAGGGTGAACTTGGGGCCCCAGGGAATGGCCTGGTAGTTAATCATAATCATAATCATAATCATAATAATTTGCACCATGGCTCTGGCTCAGGAGGCTGAATGAACCCTGTGCCTCCCTCTTGGGATTCCCTGTCCATGCTGTCTGCCATCCATTGTGCTCCGAATGCATACAAGGCTCAGTCCATACAGTACCTCAGAGTTGGTGGCACCCCAGGTTGGATCTGCTGCCCCCTTTTTCTGCTTTGAGTGCCTTACACGGTGCAAAATGTACACCCAAAATTCTTGATGTACATCAATTCATGCACCGCCTACTGATCTCATCTCGGGCCATTAATCATGGAAGGTTCACTGAGACTTCAATCCTAACTCTAATTATTAAACCTGCACACGGAGCTAGTTTGTGTTGTACCTTGTTTTCTTCCCCCCAGCTTGACTTTGAGTGTCGTGCCGGCTGGGCTACTGTCCCGTGGTTACGGCGGAAACTACGCTAATACCCTGCATTACATCAGCAACGAGCAGATTGTCAAGGTTAGACAGATAAAAGGTCAGTACTAAGCTGTAACATTTTTTATCATTGATTAACTTAATCAACTATTTCATTAATCAAATTAAACACTCCACTGAGGAATTTCAGTTGTATGACAAAGCTAGCTGTAATTTCATACTTCATGCCCATTAAAGAAAGTTATTTCTGAATGTGGCAGCACGGTAGCCACGATGGTTCGAGTCTCCACCCTGTTCTCCATCTGTGTGGACTTTACATGTTCTCCATCATGGGGGCTCCTCCAGGTTCTCTGGTTTCCCTCCACAGTCCAAAACCACGATAAGCTGAACTGGAGTTGCCAAGTTGCTTGTAGGTGTGAATGGTATGCATGCCCTGCGATGGGTTGGTGCCCCTTGCTGGGTTATTCGCTGCCTTGTGCCCATAGGTTGTGGACCCCTGCAATCCTGCATTGGATGGATTTTTGAATGCAGTTTTTACACTGAGGCCTGTGATGGATTGGAATCCTGTCTCCAACCCCCTGCCCCCACAGTGATCACAGATTGATTACTTACATTAATAATGGTTGGTATATTGTGGTTTAGGGACACCAAGGGCCAAACCAGTTAAGAGCTCATTGTGGGTTGTGTGGCTTAGAGGGTTAAGGCTGTGTGCCTATGTCTGAACGGCATGGGTTCAGATCTGTTAACTGGCAGATTCACTATAACACCGGTGGACCCTTGAGCAAGGCCCTTAAACCCAACTGCTTCAGGGATGTTGGCTGATCGTGCTCTCAGATCCTCATACGTATGCTGTTATGAACAAAAGCACCTCATAGCTAAATTGCTCCAGCTGTATGTGAGTGTATATACTTTGTATCTTTGGATAAGCATCTATAAATATTTTCAATTATTCTTCTTTTCTGTCAGGATGAGGAGTTGGTGCTATAGGATGTAGTGTGTAAGTATTTCTGCTTTGTCAATGAAGTTGTCCCTACTTAGCCAGTCAATGGAAAGTAAGTAACTTTTGCTGATCACTGTTGTTGCTTGATTTAATAGCAATACAATGTTCTTACCTCAAAGTCAATATTCATGTTTATTATTGATATCGATGGATTTTGGGGCTATCCCGGGAATAACATTAGAATATGCTCGTTGGTGTGTTTTGAAAGGGGCAACTAAACTCTGCTCTTAATGTGTCCTACACACACTCAGATGGATTTAGTGTCTTGGCTTGTGAGAGATAAAACTTTTCACCAGAGGTGGAAATTTCAGGTCCAGAAAGTACAAATCCAGACCAAGATTTTGTTTCAGCCATCCAGTTGAGTATTCTGTGACTCCTTATGCTTAACTGATTGGTTGGAACAAAATCTTGGTTTGGACTTGTATTTTCTGAACCTGAACTTTCCACCTCTGTGTTTTACTCAACAAGTAACTAGTAATGTCTGTTACCAAAACACCTGTAAAGACACGTATGTGAGGTGCCCTTACAAACACCCACCCAGTAGACACTTGAATAAGACAAGTTTCTTTTGGGGTATCTGGCTAGTCTGTGGCTTACTGTTTGTTGTATTATGGGTGTAAAAAGTGTTTGTGATGGATCACATTGGATCTCCACACCCTGTTGACCATGCTTGTCCATGTACTCGCTCCCTTTTCCTGTTTCCCCAGGTCCTCTCCTGTGCAGGATGAGGTGTGAAGCCATCCTGGAGATCCAGATGGACTGAGTGTCATCATGCTCCATTGCTCTGAGCACCACGCTGACATGGCCGGGCCCAAAACTGGGCCTTCTACATGGTGCAGCTGTGTCCTCCTCGGTGGTGATGCAGTCTGCCCCTTTGTGATTGATCACCTGGTTATGGAGCAGTGGTGGTGTAATGGTTAGAGATGTGACCTGTGTAACTGAAAGGCTGCTGGTTCATGTCCCTGACCTTCGAGTACCCTGAGCAAGGTACTGCCCCCATGCACTGCTCCCTGGCTGCTGAAATAGCTGCCCACTGCTGCATCACAAGGTCATAGGGGTTAAATTAGAGGTGGGCAATCTTATCTGGAAAGGGCTGTTATTTATATATGTGTTTTTGCAGCAACTCCCTAATTAGGTTACTAATTAGAGGACTGATTGGCCGAAGAGTCCTCACACCTGGGTTTGCACAGCTGACCT
>JAODKL010000045.1:808301-820019 GCA_026780765.1 Petrocephalus schoutedeni | reverse complement strand
AGGTTACTAATTAGAGGACTGATTGGCCGAAGAGTCCTCACACCTGGGTTTGCACAGCTGACCTAAAGGTTATCCCAAAAACCTGCATACACACGTAAAGGATCACTTCCTTTCATTTAATTATGGTTGTGAAATTACACTACCAAACAATGACAACTTTGTGTATGAAAGATAACTTTAGCAAAAGCCAATGAAGATGTTTTGGTGGAGTAACACGGTTGCTTGCTGGATAGTACTTCTGTCTCAGCACCGCCAGGGTTGGGGAGCTCAGATGCCTTCTCTGTGTTCAACGGCAGTGTCTCCAAATCTAGTCCTGGGGCCCCGCCGACAGTCCACATTTTTGCTCCCTCCCAGCTCCCAGTAGGGAGCAAAAATGTGGACTGTCTGCCAGGGACCTCAGAGGGAGCAAGGCTGACTGTGGGTCCCCGGGGACCAGATGGGGAAACACTGTTTTACGGGTTATCTCCATGTACAACAAAGACATGCATCTACATGAGTTCCAATAATGAACAATTACAATCTGTTTTAACTAGTAACACACAAATTATTGTATTGTTCTGGTACATATTCAAACATCATTGAAACATTCACAGTGTAGTGAACCTTTGGATTTAATTACTCATTGAAGCCACTCTAGTAGCTGCATATCAGACCTGTGCAAAATTCAGGAGGAGTTTTGAACCTTACATGAACCATGTTTAGGGTCATTGTCCTACTGAATCAACCAACTGCTACTGAGCCTCTACTGGCGGACAGTCATCCTGACATTATCCTGTAGGATACCGCGATAATCATCCAGGCCCGGAGGCGGAAAAGCAGCCTAAAATCATGACGCTCCCTCTACCGTATGTCACTATCGGGATGATGTTTTCACATTGGTATGTCGTGCCCTTTTCATGCAATATATAGCACTACTACGTTCTTTCCTTGAACAATTCAACGTTACTCTCATCAGTCCACATTACGTTTTCCCAGTAGCACTGTAGAATGGGAACGTGGTCTTTGGCAAACTTCAGGCGTACAGCGATGTTTTTTTTTGGAGAGTAGCGGCTCCCTCTGTGCAGTCTTGCCACGGACACCATGCCTGTTCGATGTTTTGCATACGGTAAGGTCATGAACAGAGATGTTAACCAGTTCCAATAGCTCCTTCAAGCCATTAGGATTACTCTTGACTTCTTTTTTTAACCTCATTGAGCATTGCACGCCTTGTCTTTGGAATAATCTTGGCTGGGCATCTACTCCTAAGCAGTGTAGCTACAATACTAAATTGTCTCCATCTATAGACAGACCATCTGAATATCTAAGCTCTTTGTGATCACATTGTAGCCCTTTCAAGCTTTATGCAAATCAACATCTTGATTGTAGGTCTTCCAAGTTCTCTTTTTCTGATTAGCATGGTTCACATCAGCATATGCTTCTTGTGAACAGCAAACTCAAAATGTCTGAGTTTTCTTTTATAAGTTAAAGTAGCTGTCATCAACACCTCCAGTCTAATTAACTGGACTCCAGGTTTGCCAGCTTTTGACTCCATTTGTCTTTTGTTTAAGTCATTACCCTAAGGATTCAGATACTTTTTTTGTAATTTATTATTAATTCAATGCATATTAGAACAATACAATATTAGGTGTGTCATCAGTTAAAACAGATGTGCTTATTCGTTATTGTAACTTAGTCGAAGATCAGATCACATTTTATGACTAATTAATGCAAACAACTACGTCACTCTAATGGGTTCGCATCCTTTTCCCGTGCAACCACAATGGCCCCAGACTCCCGGTATTCCGGTTCTAGATAAACAGTTATGAGAGTTAGATACTACCATGAACAGTAAAATATACCAAAACATGTAGTAGAATTTACATTTTCGCTACCTTACCTACTCATAACCTAATTTTCCCAGGTTTCTACATTTCTGAAAATGACGAGGGGTGTGTAGAGATAGCACAGACTATGCAGGGAGGATGATGTCCTGATCCAGAAAGAGGGTGGGCTCTCTCGTCTCCCGAATCTCCTCAAAGGAGCTAAGTGGTGAAGAAAAAAGCCAAAAAAGTCCCTTTTGAGCAAAGCAGAAGAAGCAGGGGCCAGACGCTGTGAGCAGACAGCCGTTGGGAAGGTGGTTATCACTGGGAATAACCTTTCAGATCGACAATGCACAACAATGTATTGTTCTGTTTAAGATTAAAATTTTTAACTTTTTTGCTATATTCCACCAGCAGACTGAATATACTAGCCGCACCGTACTGGGACACAATATTTCCATTTGAAAGACTAATACGTTTCGGATTTGGCATTTTCTTTACAATGCATGATGAGGACCAAATGCTATTGTCAATATCACAGAAGCACCAACCCTAAATAACAACACACACTACAGATTAATGTCCAGAATTCACACCAAAAGATCTGTATAATCAATGTATAGTCCAGGTATAGATATAGGTGCAATTCAGCTGCTACAAAGTATTTAAATATGTTGGCATGTTGTCAACAGCCAGGTAATATATGTGATTTTGTTAATGTAACCTTTTCACCGGCTACTCAAGCGCGGTCTACGGACGTCTAAAACAGCGGCACGACGCGACTGCCCCCCGCCGGCAGACACGTAGGTACTGCAGCTCCGAAAGGCTCCGAAAGTCCTTTCCGGGAATTTCCGAGCGCCGAACTACCCTCCCCTTCCAATGCTGCTGTACCTCCAACCCTCCCCCCCCCGTATCTGAGGAGTAGAAACAACAAGCCGCCATTTTGTTTGTGCGGAGAGACGGAGAGAGGCAGGAGAGACCGAGCGAGAGGACGACTTCTGCGCCGAGCACAGCGATTCGGAGAGCCGCCGGACACGCGAGAGTGGCGGCGCCGTCCCGGAGCGACACGGAGGGAGACCCGGGAGACGTATCGGACCGGAGGAGGACGCGGGAAATAAGAGGCAAAAATTCTCCGTTGAATATCCAAGGAAGGGTTTTTTTTTTTTTTTTTTTCACGGAGCGGAGAGGAGAGGCGGAAGAAGACGATATATTAAACGGAGGGGGGAAAAAAACCTGCGAGGAAGAAGGGAGGAATTAAAACCACAGAATCGTTAAAAAAATAATAATAATTATTATCGCTAAATTGACCGATCGTCACGGGAAGGGGGGAAAAAAAACCCTACGAGAGACGGGGGGGGGAAATGAGAAAGTGAGACGTTAAAAGGACCAGAAAAGAGGGAAGAGAAAAGGGAATTAAACCGAAGAAAGGAATTTTTTTTCAAAAAAAAGGGGGATAAACGCCAAATGGGGGGCAGGCACCATCACAAAGACTTAATGAAAGGATTTTGAGGAGCCAGCTATTTCGGGAGGTGTATATTTTTTGGATCCGAAGCTTCCCCACTTCTAAAATAACCCGTAATATCGTAGCGACCCCCCCTCGCTTTATCCGATTTTTCGCTCACGTTTTCTCTCTTGTTCTTGCTTTTGAGGGTTTCTCCGCCGTAGCCCGGACCAGCTCCGCTCCTTATTCGCCGTATAAGATTATTATTTTATTTATTTTTTTGCCAAATTTTGCCAATCGGTCCACATGCGCGAAGCACCACCCCCCCTCCCCAACCAACCGATGGATAAATATTTAGTACGAGACGGTAGTTTGTCGGTATGATGAGAAAGGAGCGACTCTTTCCCACATACTGCAAGCCCTCACCGTAAAATTAAAAACGCGGCTAATTGGATCAATTTTTTTTAATGCCAATTAGCCAGTTATCGAAATAATTTGGGAGGAATAGATTGTATTGCACGAATCGGATTTCTTAGGCTAAGCGGGACCGTTCAGTAAAAGGCAGCTTCGCATTGCACGGGTTTGACATTTTCCATTTTCTGTTGTTGCTGCAAATATATATATATTTTTGAGAAACCCGTCTTTGCATGCAGTTATTAATTGAAAGAGGGCGCAAGATCTCCCCCCCAAAAAAAATATATTATAGATCGATGAATGTACAAATAGATGCACAAACAGTGTTTTCGATCAAAGTGGTATCCAGCATATCCGGAATCTCCAAAGTCATTCTATATGTCAGAAACGCGAGGGAATAATTTGACTGTTTTTCCCCCCTGGATGCTAGCGGTTAGCATGGCGGCTAGCATCACTGTTGTATTATGAACGTGCGTTAGAATTGGATTCCACCCTCCTACGGCGTGGCGATATTACGGCTCCTGCAGTATTTAGATCGACTCCCCGGGATATATTGTACTTCGGACCGGGAGATGCTGCGCGTCGAATAGCCATCCCGGCGAGGGGTATCGCCCCCAAAATCTGACTCCCGTCCCGGGCTTCTATCATCCAATGAAGAGATTCGGCATCCAAGTACTTTTCCTGCTTTCGAGCCCGCTGTCGTGCCATTAGACGGCCGCTTTTCTGGGTTTGGTCGCCGGCCGATGGGCGGAAGGGAAGCGCCGGGCAGAAACTGGCTTTCTGCGCTCCTGCGTTAAGGACAATAACGCTAATAAAACATGCAATAGGCAATTAGTGAAGGGGAACCAGCTACTGCTTTATTTTGGAGCTCGTTCCTCCCCCCTTGTGCGGACGTTTTTTTTCCCTGCCTTTTTTTTTTATAACAAAAAAAAAATAAATCATGCTTCTGCTGGGATCAGGATGTACTGACTGCGATGGCATCCCGGTCGAAACGCACGGTCCGTCCGCCCCGGGACTCCTTCGCATTGTTGTATGAGGCGAAGCCCTCCAAGTAGCAGCCGGGGTTCGGTCGGGTCGCGGACCTTCGCTCTCGTCTCGCCGCCAGCCGCCAGGACTCCTCGGCGCGGCTCGTCCGGATTGAAAGCTCGCGGTGGCCGCCGACGATGGCGGAGAAAGCGGACGCGGCCGCGGAGGACAGGTCCCGGGACAGCTTCGCCGTCGCCGAAGAGGCTACATGAGTTAGTGCCGGGCCCGCCGGCTCGTCTCTCTCCGCGCACCGACTCCACCTTCCCTCCTCCTCCGCTCGCTGTGATCTATAAAGGAACAAGAAAGAGAAAAAAAAAGAACGAAAATATCGACGGCAGAAAAGAGGGGGGAGAGAGGCTGATACGCCGAGGCTGAACTAGAGGGGCGCCCTGGGAAGAGGAGGGCGATCAGGATACATATACAGAGGACGGGGGCCCCCTCCGCATCGGGCCGATCGGGAGGGGGGCAAAGAACCGGACACTGGGACGACGGAAAGCGGAACATCGCCTTTCATTTCTGGATAACCAGCTTATATTTTTGATCCGCGGAGAAGGGGAGGAGGAAAAAAAATATGGCCGATAATGGTCTGGACTCCGGCCCGCCTTCAGCCAAGAGGCCTAAACTCGCTTCCCCGGCACTTTCCGCCAGCGACGGAAACGGTAAATATCGATAATTCATTTGACGACGTTCGTCGTCGTCGCCGTACATTGTTTTTTTTATTATCGGTATTTTAAGTTTTAAGCGGTGTTCTGTTTGTTCGACTTGTTATTAGGCTAATGTGGTATGCTAGGAGGAGCCTTGCCTTCCTCTGCTCGTCTGCAGCCGGGGGGGGGGGTTAGCAAAGGCGGCTAGCTAATGCTGGTATCCTCGCTCAGGATGTATTAAACCTCCCCGATTTCCGGTTATCGGTCTGATTTTCTGTTTTATTACGACGCATTTTAATGGCGAAGCGTCGTTTGTGTCGAGCGAGCTGATTGGCTGTCTGCGGGCCCGGCGGTGACCGCGTTAGCCGGTTAGCCGGGTGCCCGGGGAGCGTTTTCAGGTTTCGGCCGGAGGATGCCGGAGCTCGTCGGCGTAAGAGACGCGACAGAACACCGGGGGGGAAGTCAGAGAGCACCGTGTGGGAAGTGAATGGGGGAGTCGGTCATTTAGAGCGGCGCAAAGGCGCAGACTTCCATCTTCGGGTCTCGGTACCGGGCAGATGGGCGCACCTGCTTGGTGGGAGCCGACGGCCGCCTGTGAGGGTTTTTAGATCCCGATGCCCTGTAAATGCAGCCGGTGCTCTGGAGGAATGCGACGCCGGCCCCCTGGGTGTCAGACGCCGTATGGCTGGTGGAGCTTTCCTGGTACCGCATATCCCGGTTTCCGAGCGCTATTGGTTCCGATCCATTACCATTTGTGCCCCCCCCTCCCCGCCCATGGAGTCCCGGACATTCCCATTGTACTGCGACCCTTTTGTTCGTCCGCAGTCGGCAGCTCCGTGCATCTTCTGGGAAGGAGACCCACGTATGTCTGCCGGCCGAGGAAATACGTAGCTGATCTATTTAGTCTTTTTAAAAAATGAGTTGATGGACTCCGTGAGGACAAGTAACTTCTTGTAGCATCCGGGAAACTCATCAGTTTGCCATTTTGTCTGCCTGTCTGAGGCTCGCTGATTTCTGGACAGTGGGTTGCTTGTCCCTCGTAGTAGCACTTGTGTTTAATGGCAAGTGTGCGGTTTGTTACTAATAGAGGAATGATCATAGATTACGGCTGTGTCGTTTTTGCTTATGTCTCGTTGGCTTTCACTGTCACTTATTGCATCTGACATGCAGAACTTTAATACCAGCTCTTGGACTGTAATTTAGAAGATGGGTGCTTGCACTCACCGTTGTTGGCAAAGTGCTGTGGCAATGGGGAGAACTTTGGTGATGCCAGTATAGGTAAAATTATTCAGCTGTGAAATTCACTAGCGTCAATAAACAAGATGTTGCTATGGCCTGCAGTCCTTGTCACATCAATTCATTTCAGTGCCCCCGTTTACACATCAACACTTTGTGTTGTTTAACACTGTAGTGCGGCTAATTGCATTGATTGGAAAGATTATAAACTTTGAGCCTGTGGCCCGAATTGGTGCATTGAACAGTTGGTCAAACTACGATGGGGTCTTTAACAGTTATGAATGTTGATGATCATAGCGTTCAGTGTTTTCAGTCTGCCTGTTGTACACGGGTGTGAATAAATGCTTAGTTTATTCCCACTGTATTTGCCAGTATTGTAGCCTAGTATGTGGATGCAGTTCTGCTGAACTGAAATCAGTATGTATCACACTTTCCCTATAGTCTGAAGATTATACTAATGCCCTTCAACTTTTTAGCTATTAATCAGTTTTGATTGTGATTAGTTTTATTGTTGCCTGAACAGTATTGTGCCACCCGTGGATTTGGTGTGTGGCTGCATGTCGCCGGGGTGAGTTGTGCGTTTTTCTGTCAAGGTCTCGTTCTGCGGCAAAGCGTGACGGCGATCACTTCTTGCTACATCCTGGCCGGGCCACCTTTACACAGTGGCACGCTCGCAGTGATTGGCCAGGTGACTGTGGCCCTGTGGCACATCTTGTTAGCGTTTAATGGGAGTATGCTTGTGAGTGTATATTTAGATGAAGGATACGTACACCAAGTCTGGTCGCATGCCTGTGCCACTGTCTGCCTTCTTGTGGCTTTACACTTAGCTGTATGGGATCCGTTAGGTGCCCTGGCATGAGTGCTGTGGGTGGAGAGGAAGTGCTGGCATGCCCTGGGTCAGGGGGGCAGTGGGGATGCATGGGGTGGGGTGAGGGCCTGGGCTTTGGGTATATGTGTGGGGATTTTTCTTCTTTCCACAGCTTTGTTTTTGTTTATTTGTTTTGTTCTCCCCAGCCTTTGTTCACAATGTATGAATTTGCTGCTGCTCGTTGGGCCTCCTAGTACACTGTCGTTAGTTAAGGTGGACCTCCGTGTAATTCTGTGCCCAGCCAGCAGGCTTTGCAGAGCCGTCACATCAAAACCCCAGAAGCCCGATGGCTGACGTGACAATCTGTGATGGCGGCGTCTGCCGTCGGCTCTCGTCCCTCTGACACAGTCTCCCTCGTTTCTCTCTCTGCAGACTTCAGCTCACTGTTTGACCTGGAGCATGACCTCCCCGACGAGCTCATCAGCTCAGAGCTGGGCCTGCCCAATGGCGGGGATCTGGGCCAGCTGCACACTGGAGTGGGTGGGGGTCCCCTCGGGGTGCAGGACGCAGCAGCCAAGCACAAGCAGCTGTCGGAGCTCCTGCGCTCCAGTGGGCCGCCCGCACCTCCCTCTGGCCAGCAAGTGGCTGGGTCAAGCCCGGGAGGGGGTGCGATGGGGCTCCTGAGTGGCATGAACGCGTCCCCGGGACCGGCCGGCATGGGCGGCCCGCCTCAGCAGCCCTCCGCTCAGCATGCGGCCATGATGCACCCAACCGGCATGATCAGGGGCATGATGGGAGCCCAGAAGGGGAACGGACAACAGCAGGCACCGCCGCCACAGCAGCAAGGCATGATGGGTGGGCAGGTCATGAACGGCTCCCCCCGGATGGGCTACCCAAACATGACAATGGGGAACAGCATGCTGCCCGAGACCTTACAGCAGCAGCAGCTGCAGGGTGGCCAACAGCTGGGAGCGGCAGGACAGGCAGGACTGAGGGGGCAGCAGCCTGGAGCAGTGAACAAGGTAACGTCCCTCCGCACGCGTCAGTCTGTACGCAGGCTGATTCAACCCACCCCTTGATACGGTGGGTTGAAAATTGTGATTCAGGGCTTTCTGGAGCCAGTGCTACTCTAGTTCTCATTATCTGTGCCCCCCCCCCCCCCCGGTGTTTTATGCCGCTTTTACACTACAGGTAGTTTAAACATCACAGTGCAAGATGTTTGAAAGGCCCTTGGTTTGACCTGTTTTCTTGTTTTTATTTGTTGGGTCCTGGTTTTAAATGCATCTCTTTACCTAATTTCCCCCCCCCCAGATGGGCATGATGGGTAATCCAGGCGCATACGGCAGCCCTTACGGTCAGCCCACGGGCCAAGGTCTGGGCAGCACCGGACTGGGCCCGCAGCTCCAGAACAAAACCGGTTTGCCTGGCAACCTGGGCCAGTTTAACCTGGATAAGAAGACCCCGCCAATGCAGGCCATGGCTGGCATGGTGAGCGTCCGTGGGCTTGAAAGTGGAGCTCCTCTGCCGTCTCTGGGGCCGATCTGTGTGCTGGTTCTGCCGTTTCGGCCCATCACCCCAAATTAGTAACTTCCCCTTTAATGTCTAGGCCTCGCAGCAACAGCCGGCAGGGCCCGTGGCAGGAGCAGCGGCGGCCGCCGGAGGACCGGCCGGCATGATGTCTGCCGCAGCAGGGGGCCTCGGCGCCGTGGCGACGCCCCCCGGCCCCGCGGGGGCACCGCCGCCCCCCACGGCCGACCCGGAGAAGCGCAAGCTGATCCAGCAGCAGCTGGTGCTCCTGCTGCACGCCCACAAGTGCCAGCGGCGCGAGCAGGCCAACGGGGAGGTGCGGGCGTGCTCCCTGCCCCACTGCCGCACCATGAAGAACGTGCTGAACCACATGACCCACTGCCAGGCCGGCAAGTCCTGCCAGGGTGAGCAGAACCGACCCGCCGTGCGGCTCCTCGGCGATGGCCGCGCCATTAGGGGTGACTAGCCGTGCACAAGTAGAGCAGTGTCTCACAAAGGCACAGGTTATGGGTTTGAATCCCATAGTACTTAAAACTGAAACTGAATTTTGACTGAACAAAATGAGTAGAAGTGAGTAGAAGTAGGGCAAACAATAAAACTTGACCTCTTACTCGCAAGATTGCCGGCGATGCCGTCCCCGCCAGTCTGCCCTCTCTTAGTCACTGTTAAACGGTCTGTGTCCGGCCCGCAGTGGCGCACTGCGCCTCGTCGAGACAGATCATCTCGCACTGGAAGAACTGCACGCGGCACGACTGCCCCGTGTGCCTGCCGCTGAAGAACGCCGGGGACAAGAGGAACCAGCAGAGTGAGTCTGCCTGCCCCGCCCCTGCGGGAGTCAGGGGGGAGGAGGCAGGGGAGGGGCCCCGGTGCTCGGCTGCCTGACGCTGAAATATAGATGAAAACAAATAAATACTTCAGCGGTTTTTGACATCACGCCCTTTTTTGGGTCTCGGGTGACGCGGCCCGCGGTAAATGCGAGGCCGCTTGAGACGGGAGGGCCACGCGGAAACCTGCGCGGCGATTATGCCCGGGCCGTTAGTAGCCCCCCCCCTCGGGGTGGGCGTGGCCTAAACTGACAGCCTCCCTCTGGTCTGCACAGCGCTGCTGGGCTCCGCCGGAGTGGGCCTGGCCGGCTCCCTGGGGACCATGCCGGGAGGCCAGCCCAGCACCCCCAACCTGAACCCGCCCAGCCAGATCGACCCCAGCTCCATCGAGCGGGCGTATGCTGCCCTGGGCCTCACCTACCAGGGCGCCCAGATGCCCGGGCAGACTCCGCAGCCACAGCTGCCCGCTCAGGGCCTGCAGGGGCAGCCGGGGATGCGGCCGCTGGGGGCGATGGGTGAGTGAGGGGCTGCCAGTGGAGAGCCCAGGGGAGCTTGGTTCCAAGGGGGGCCTGGTCTTTACCTTTTAAATTCCTCTCCCTTCCCCCCAGCAGGAGGGAGCCCCATGGGTGTCAACGGAGGCGTCGGGGTCCCACCGGGTAGCCAGCAGCCCAACCTGCTGCCGGACTCCATGCTGCACGGCGCCATGAATGCACAGGGGTGCGTCACAGGAAGCCTCACGCCGTCCCGCCAGCACAGTCCCACCCCAATGCCATGCTAATCCCCTGCTGTTAATTATAGTTCTGGGTAGTATAGTTATTCATTTCAATCTCTCCCCCCCCCCCCCCCCCCCCCCAGTCTAATGAACGACGCTGCCGGGGTGGGTGTCCTCGGCTCCATGCCCACAGCGGCCCCGCCGTCGGCGTCGGGCATGAGGAAGAGCTGGCACGAGGACATCACCCAGGACCTGCGTAACCACCTGGTGCACAAACTGTGAGTGGCTGGCCGCGCGCAGCCGGCTTCCTGTCTTTCAGGATGTGGCAGCCTTTAGAGGGACAGTGGTGGGTTATGAAGTGGCGGCTGAAGCAGTTAAGGCCGGAGAATGGGGTCGGGATTATCAGCTGCAGACTTGCAGACGCCGTGTAACTAATAAAGGCCCAAAATAAGCTAGAACTCAATGAAAACTATTAATATTGCTACTGAAACCCGTTTAAAACCATTTTTAATGGTTATTCACCTAAATTATTCTTTTTCTTAATCCTTATAGATATGTTTTACCCATTTCGTGGACATTAGTACATAATGTACATTATGCATTCATGTAAGATTCCCTAAAAATCAGATGCATAAAGCTGTTCTACAATTTTCAGTCTGACCATTGAAATATATTTACTAAAACTTCAACTAGAAAAAGTGTAAAAACCTAAATGTATCTTTAAAATAAAATGTAGTAAAAGCACACTGAAAATGAACTAAAACTAAACTTGGATTTCAAATGAAAATTTAAGATTTTTTTTAATTTCTACTCTATTTATATAGCTCATTTTCACAATATTACATTGTCTCAAAGGGCTTTACATTATCCCTGCCCTAAGCCCCCAGTGAGAAAGCCAGAGGTGGCAGTGGCAAGGAGAGACTCTAGTAGGAAGAAATCTTGGGAGGAACCAGACCTGTAGGGAGAGCCCAAGCTCCAGGGGGCAGCAGAGGAGGTCCAAAATAGCAAGGTTCCAGTTTATAAAGTAAAACTGTGTGTAGTCCAGGTATAAATACGGAAGGTCCATCTGATGTCAGGACAGGCAGATGAGGGAGCTGCTTCCTTCGGTGGGATGGAGGGGTGGTGTGGTCCATTAGCAGGCAGGTGAGGATGGCAGATGTATAGTCGGGGGCAGGCAGGGAGCCGCCACTATCCGGATCTCCTAGACCAAGGGTCTCCAACTCCGGTCCTGGAGAGCTACTACCCAGGAGGTTTTCTGTCCTACCTGGCTTCTGATGAGCCACAGCT
>JAODKL010000045.1:780686-791985 GCA_026780765.1 Petrocephalus schoutedeni | reverse complement strand
CAGCAGCAGCAGCAGCAGATGGGGGCCCACGGCCAGTTCCAGCAGCCGCAGCCGCCCCAGCAGCAGGCCTTCCTGGGACAGCAGCCCGGCCAGCCTCAGCCTGGGGGGCCGCAGCCCGGCCAGCCGCAGCAGGCCTACCCGGGCCCCGCTCTCCAACAGCGGCTCCAGCCGCATCAGCACCACCTGCAGATGCAGCAGCAGCAGAACGCCATGCTGCAGGGAGGAGACGGTGGGGGCGGCGGCCCCCCCCACCAGCAGCCGCAGCAGCCCCCACCCCCCCAGGGCGGCCCCCAGGCTGCGTCCTCCCAGCCCATGTCCATGATTCCGCCGGGCCTGCACCAGCGGCTCCTGCAGCAGCAGCAGCAACACTTGGGCGGCGGCTCCCCGGCACAGCACGGCAGCCCCATGAGCCCCCAACAGAACCCCATGTCGCAGTCGCCCCACCCGCACCTGCAGGGGGCGCCGCTGACGGCCGCCTCCTCGCTGAGCAGCCAGGTGCGTTCGCCCCAGCTGTCGCCGCGGCCACAGTCGCAGCCGCCGCGCTCCAGCCCCTCGCCCCGCATGCAGCCCCAGCCCTCCCCCCACCACATCTCCCCCCAGACCCAGACGGGCTCCCCGCATCAGGGCCACTTGCCCCAGCATCACCCAGCCATGGGGGTCCCCCAGCCCCTGGCCCAGCAACAGCAAGGCCCCATGGACCCGGTTCCCTTCGGCAGTGACCCGAATGCCATGCTATCGCAGCTCAGCAGCATGGGGGCGCTACATGGGCCCGGGGCCACAGAGCTGATGGGCGGCAACAATCAGGACGTCAATCACAGTACCTTAGACATGATGTAGCATCGCAAGTGCATCACCACCAGGGGGCAGTGTTAGGATTTTTATCATTATTATTATTGTTATTATTATTAACATTATTTAATATTTTTCCAATACAATAAAAATGAACTGAACTTCCTATGGGAGACTCTACAATAAGGCAATGAATGAATAAAAATTTAATGAATGGTAAGTTATTGCTGTTAATATATATATATTTTTTTTTGCTAATTGTGTACAAAATGGGGGATAATTTTGTCTGTCTCCTGCAGAGAATAAGACACAGGTAATATTTTTTGGGGTGGGGAAGGAGAATTTGCCTTTTTAAAGAAATATTTTTAAGATTTTAAAAGTGGTGGAGAATTAATGAACAAAATGGTTTAATGCAATGGACTTTTTTATTGTAAATTTTCCTCCATAAATCAGTCTCTGTTGTATCGGTTTTGCAGAGTGATGTGGGATTATTATTATTATTATTATTATTATTATTATTATAATTATTAATCAATCCAAACATTGCAGCATATCTTCCTTTAAAGTTTGGGTTTGCTTTATTTATTTTAGTTTTTTGACGGTTTAATGGTATGTGTACTTTGAGACTGCTACATGAGAGTATATTTTTGTTAACTGTCTGAATGGATTATCATTCTGCTTTTCTTGTTTTGGGGGGGGATTTTTTTTATGCTGGTTGGAGGTTAAGGTTGGGTTCAAGGTGTAAGTGGCCAATTTTTTCTTTTTTTCTGTTTTTTGTTTTTACTCTGTTTTCTGTTCTTCACGCTGTATCGGACGGGCCGAGCCATTGAACATCAGTGTTCTGCTGTCCCCACCCCCACGACCCACCCATCCACTCCCCAACTTCCTGCATTGAGAGACATTTATCAGAGGGTGGGGGGCCACGGAGGGAGCATTTACTGTACCTGTGAGTGGAGTGGGTTATGATGGTAGGTAGTGGGTGTTTTGTTCATGGGGGGTGGGGGGTGGTCAATCTGGAGACCTTTAAATTCTGCCAGGAGGATTTTTAGCAAGGGGAGTGAACTAGAAGGCGGAGCCTCTGCCTTCCATAGACTGTACTGAGGATTGAGGAGGATGGACATGGAGGAAACAGGAGCTGCAGGTGGAGGGAGAGGAGTATGTGAGACTCACCCTTTCTCCCCGGCGTCAGACACTTGCTGCTCCCTCTGGGCTGAGACCCGACGCACTCCAAAAATGCTGATGCTCCGCTGCGCCCCCCTCACGGCCTGCCTGCCTGCCTGCCTTCCCTACAGCCTCTCTTTCTGCTCAGAACTTTGGGATTTTAATTTAATATTTTTTACTGTACAAAGTAAAACTGTGGACTTAAGTACATTTTTTAAATAAAATTGAAATAATAAAAAAGTTGTACAGGTTTTTACGAGTACTACTGAAGGCCGTTTGAATGCTGAGTTTTGTTAATGCATTGATTTCCCCCCCCCCCCCCCCCCCCCCATAAAAAAGTCTCGTGACATCACAGAAAATGAAGGAGGGATGATTTGGATAGGAGGCTTGAGCTGAGCATGGTAATCCACGTCTTCCTAGACTGGGAGCGTGACCAAATGTTTTATTGCACCCAGGTATACTGATTTTCAGGCATGGTTCACTTTCACATTAAATCATCCTACTTTATTGGGATAATTGCTCAGGTTGTAAGTCACTTGTCTCTCTGGTTTGTGGTTAAAGTAAAATATTTTCAATAACCAATGAAACCGCTAACGATCATCATTGGTCTGGGGTAAAGACCGCAGTACAAGAATTGTGTTAAAAGTATAAACCTAAGGCTGGCCCTTGGCCCTTGATGGTAATCAAAGAGGTGCTTGCTGAGTTCACGCTTTTGGAAAATGTTAGACACAGGATGCAAAAACTATTTTGAGTGAAAATGTCAGACCTTTCAGAGACCTTAGTGAATGTACATTTGTAAATTCAGCTAAGCCTCTCGTGATGATTCATTCCAATTCAGCGCATGACTTCTCAAAATCACAATTCAATCCATGCAGTTATGTTAGACGTGGCTTTTAACTCTTCATATTGTGGAGCCAGAATGTTTTGCCATAGGTCAATGGTAAATATATTTTTGTTCAAATGTGCAAAACTGCTTACAGTGGAGAGTGACAGTGTCACGTCACATGACTTGGCCACCTGACCTAAGCGCAGTAGAGATGGTTTGGGTGGAGGCAAGAATCCAACACAGTTTGCAGATGTCCTGCTCAAACACATCTTAATGAGCCAATTTCCAGGTTTAATGGGACCCTCCTTGACATAAACTGCAGATCCCAACCATAGAATCACTTTCTCCCAAAAAATTGACAAAATGCACTGCTTACTGTTCTCCGCAAGATGGCAGCATGCAGCCAGACTATTTACTCCAAATAATCCTGTTTTTTACACTTTTGTTTTCAGACCCGTCTCAATACCATGTGCATTAACGCATGCACCAAATCGGCAGACTATGTGAATTAAACTCTATGAACTTGTGCATTGTTTTGATACGAAATGCATTCAGTCAACCACTCAGTCCAAAATGAATGAATACCTCCCTGTCAATGTTCAACCCCAGCAAAATTCTGCTCAGATACAGCAGATTTTTTCAGCCATTTGGATTCCCTGTGCTGTTCATAATTGGTGATGATTCTGGCCCCTAAGACTCCGGCCCCCAGCTAAGACATAACACATACCCGTTAATAAGGGAGGGACTCTAGCTGTAGGTGGCAAGCCGCCGCAGCGGCGGAACACGTGCCGCGCCGCATCGCCACCGGCAACCGGCCGCTTACCGCCACTGCATCCAGCCGCCTGCAACAATGCCAGCTGGGGGGTGGGAGGGGACCACGGCGATGTCATTACTAACAATAGCAACGCTACAGGGGAGCTGTGCATGGACTGATTAGGGACGGCGGGTCTTTGCGTGACTCTGCTGCTCTGTCTGTTCATTCGGCAGCTAATGGAGTCGGAGTGAGATCTGTCAGCAGGAAAATCGGCGAAGCTTCACAACAGGCCGCGTTTGCGGTTTACCAGTGCCAAATCTATGCAGTTTCCCTTACATCAGGCTAAAATCAAACATTAAAATGACATTTTCGAATAACTATTACTGGCCCTTTGATGCAGGTGTTTGCACGAGGAAATTCCCAGTCGGGATCTTTCTCAGGTGAGTTTGATCACTGGAACTGCCTGGTAGGTGTGATTACCTGAGCCAAGAGGTTGGGGTGTCTAGTCAGTGTAATGAGCATGACAGCTTTGGGTGGAGAAAGAGGGTGTGTGGAGAGAGTACGAGTGATAACTGGGCAGGCACTGACCCCAGCGAGTGACATAAAACTCAGTCCACCTCACAAACCCCAAGAGTGCGTCTGTAGTCTTTTTTACATGAAGTGTAGATGCACTAGTCTCCAAGCTCAGCGAGCCTGGGAAGTGGGCTGCAGGGTTGTTCATTTTGGTCAGGAGTGGAGGGCTGGAGTAAGATTGGAGTAAGTCTGCACACACATGCAGGGGCGCGGTAAAGCAGGGGAAAGTTCCAAGGGCCCATGAATGATTGGGGCCCTAAAAATTTTGAAACACAATCCAATTGATCTGGGTTGGGGGCCCAATATAATATGCATTGACGGGGACCGTACATCATCAGCGGCACGCCTGCACACATGCATGCACACGCATTTACATGTATGTAACAGTTTTATTACCTGGTAAATAGTCTGTAGGGTTTGCTAACTACACCAATGCTTTTGATGTACCTAATTTAAGGCTTTTATTGGCATAATATAGATTTGCAGTAAGACTTCTTGTGTGAGTGTGAGTCTGAAAGCGTGAGAGTTGTGCATGTGTGTGCATGTGTGTGTGCAGCCCTGCACCTGTTAGGCACAAACCCCAAGGCTGGTCACACTTGGTGACACCCAGTGGGGCACATAGACACATTACGGGTGTAATATGTAACACTGAGAGACGGCACAGATAATGACTTTGGCTCTTGGAGGTTGCCTCAGGCACAATCAGAGAGAGCGGAGAGCATCGCCGTCTCACACTCACACCTTGCACACTGAGGTGCCGCCTTACGGGGTCTCCGCTGTTATTCTTCGGGCAAAAAGCGCCGGATGCATCTGGTGAAGCGTTTAATCCAGTGCCTACTGCTGCAGCAAATGACCCCTGAGAAAGTAATTGCGGAGCCATCGCTTAAACTCCAGTTTTACGGACCGGGCGTCCCCGCATGATGCAAACAGCGGAGAGATGAACTTGGGCACCGTGGTCGTTTTTGCGGGGGTAACGGGATTGCTCAGCTTCGTCTGCTTGGCCGTGGCCATCGGGAGCGACTACTGGTACATCATCGAGCCGAACGCAGCCAACAGCAGCAATTCAGAGGAGCTCAACTCTCATTCCGGACTCTGGAGAATATACGAAGGTATAAAAATGCTTTTCACAGTTTGTGGGCAGCTGCCGATTTGGGTGCATGGTTTTTGGTGGCGGCGCGTCCGTCCATCTTTTAGCCCTCAGATGTCGAAGTAAAAGAAGAAAAAGAATCTAACGATAATTTTTATGCTTTCTGAACAAATATATATATATATATATATTTTAATATTTAAGGAATAACAGATTACAATTGATGTTAATTATGTCTGTGCGAGGCAAATTTGGCATCTTTTAGAATATAGTTTTAAGGCGTGAAGTAAAATTTATGAATTATGCATGCCTGAGTAATTAGGTTTAGAAAAGACCTGGGCAGAGGTACTTTAAGGCAGGTGTTCGCTTGATTCGAGTGTCCCGTTTGTATTTAAAATAATAAGAAATCACATGTTCAATCGAGATACGAAGGTCGTTATAAATGGAACGTTTCATACGGTTACGGATACTGTGAGGAATTTAGATTTCTCATGAATTACGTATTTTAGAATCTTGTATTGCGATGTCTGTAACTCCATTTAAAATGGCTATATATGTAAAAATTGATATATATGAAAATTTAAATGTCTATATCTGTAAGTACGAATTAGGTTACTTTCAATTTACTTGCAATTATACGGTACTGTACTGTACAATTTGTACTGTCTACTATTTTCCAGATAAAGCTAATCTACATAGTACAGAGTAAGTAATTCAGTCTACTAGGAGTCTTGGTGTTTTTTTATTAGTAATTAATAAATAGCATGCATTAAAATGTCAGTGAGTTAAATGGCTGGTGAGATTTTGTTTCATTATTAGCCACACAGCAAGCATCAGCTTATTGAAAGTAATATAGAATGGTACATAAAGTCATTTATGAAAGTCATCAATTTCAAAGGTCATACATTTTTTTCTAAAACCAATGCAAAGTACAACATATGCCTCTCTAATATATAAGACAGAGCAGTAGCCCGTGTCCGAATGTGTCCCTCTAGGGAGTCAATGGAGAATTTTCCAGTGCTTATCAGCCCTCTGCACTGCAGGGATGGGGACACGGCAGCTGATTCTGCTCCCCGAATCCAGCCACCTTTATTTACCTATGTACCCCTGTTATGGTTTCCAGGCAGAAATGGCAGCTCCTTCTTCATTCCCTCCATCCTGGCAGAGACGGCGAATTACACCGACCAGGAGAGGAATCTGCTCCGTGAGTCTGCCTTTGCATCCATATAAACTGCTGCATCAACACACTGAGAAAGAAGGTGGGGTTTGGGAATGTGGACACCAAGAAACCAAGAAAGGAGGGTTACAACCATCCAGTCCATCCTTAAATCCATCCATCCATCCGTTCATCCTTCCTTCATATGGGCTGCAGTGAGACATGTATTAGGTTGTGATGAATACTTCATAGTTGGCTTTTTGCGCAAAGATGTTACCGAAATTGAATCTGAAATACTGAAATTAATTTACGGACTTGCTTTGCTTGGGGTGGCATGGTGCAGTGGTGCAGTGGTTAACACCTGCCTCACACCACTAGGATCAGGGTGTGTGAAGCTAACATATTCTCCCCCTGTCACCTTGGGGTTTTCTTCAAGTCCCCCCCCAGTCCAAAAATATGCTGCGGTTAATTAGAGTTACCAGATTGCCCAGTGGTGCCTTGCAGTGGGTTGGCACCCCATCCTGTGCACTCATAAGCTCCAGACCCCTCGCAAATATGAACAGGACAAACAGTTACAGAAGATGGATAGATGCTCTGCTTGCTTCATTTAATTTTGTTCTTCGAAGCCTAGATTTTGCATATTTTTAAGGGGTCTATTAAGCTGTTTCATACATAGTGGACTTAAAAAATGCACATCCATTTATCTGCTTATCCTAAAAAAAAACATCCATCACATGCACATGACCAGCGGCTGTCGCTGCTGGTCAAGTGCTGCCCAAGGAGAGCTTCCCTCTATAAGCTTCTCCATCCGAGGTTTGTTGGGGGCATGGGGGGTGAAGCTGGAGGCCCCCTCGGAAGATGGCGCTCATGGCCGCTGCCTATGTTGTCCAGCACTGGATCCATCCATCCATCCACTTCTTCTGGTCAGGGTAGGGTCTGGAGCCTATCCCAGGCAGCCTAGGGTGCAAGGCTGAGGTACACCCTGGACGAGATGAGTAAATATTCTTGCTCCTCTTATATTTTTCTAAATTTGATAAATAGTGCCATAATTTTGATGACCTAGTAAATATCCCTGGTGTCATTGTACCTGGATGGGCAGTAATATGCGAAACGCAACTCAAAGCTTGAAATTCGTTGGGTTCTTTTAAGCTAGAGGCTGCCACAAAAAGATGGTGTCAGGATCGACACGTCTGCTTGTGTACCTGCCGGCTTTTATTCCTCTCGTTAGGCCTTTAGATGTAGGTCTGAGCGTGGGTGTACATTGTTATTATTATGTCACTGGTTTGCAGTCCCATTTATCCAGAATAACTCATTGTTACTCAAAATATTACTCTAGTCTATATACCAGAGAAATTTGGGCCACAAGAGCAGGATCCTCCTTTTACTGGAACCAGGGGTGCCTGCGGAAAATGGTTACCAGGGGGCCCTTTTTTGGGGTCCTGAAAATGAAAAATTATGATTTATACGCTCAGGGAAGACTATACTTCCACTCGGTTTAGTACACTGTGAGGGACCCATTTTTCTTCTAATTGAAAGTGGCAGCACTACTGGGGCCCAGAAACTCCAGCTATGCCCCTGACTGGAACCAGCAACCTTCCTGTTTTAAGTCCTTACAAAAGACGACACCGTTGCACATGAGGAGACGTTGGGAAGTGGAGTTAGCAAGGTGTCCCTTCAGTCACACATATGTATATGTTTAGCAGATATTTTTGTGGGGGGTTAGAGAGTAAGCCCTCATACCACAAGCAGTCAGGGCTAAGGGCCTTAAGATTTGATTACTCTGCCGTAGGATTGGAACCCGTGGCCTCCTGGAGATGGCTCCCTACCCCGCTGAGTTACACACCACCCACAGAATGTTTTTCCATGTGTTCAAACATTTAAAAGAATGAGAAACACTAAACTAATTAACTTGCAACCCATAAAAACTGGAAGAGCTATCAAACACCCAATACATGATTGTAACGATCCTTTACAAACAAGCTCTGCATAACAACATTTCGCTCAATGGCAAAGCGCATATACGACAGCAGTCCCATAAAATTGTTATAGAGTTGAAAAATTCCTATCGCTTACCGACGTCATACAGTAGCCATCATAACTTTGTAGCAAATTGCATTACTCACGCGATTGTGGTGATGCTGGTGTAAACAGATCTACTGCCCTGCCAGTTGTATTAAAGTATAGCACATACAGTTAAGTACAGTGCATGATAATAAACAACTATATTATTGGTTCATGTGTTTACTATAGTATACTTTTTGTCGTTATTTTAATAAAGTTTAAGTACACTCTTGTTACACATGGACTGATGACACAAAACAAAAAGAGACATTAATTACTCAAAAAAAAGAACACACAAAACAAAAAAGACCATGTGGGGGTCAAAAACTAAGCAGGTAAACCCCAAGAATTAAGGCATGGAGTAACACAGGAACAATGCTAACAAGACAGCAGCAAACACACAGAAACAGCAGCCACAAACATGTAATGACCGACTGAGGAACAGCATATGGGCAGGCGCTTAAATACACTTAACAAGGGTGTCAACAGGAGACAGGCGTGAGCAGCAACAGTTACTAGGAACATAAGCACAAGTGAGGGCAATCAGCAGATGAAGGATCAAAAGAAGACTAGAAAACTAGGGTAATGGAACATTACTGAAACCAGGGAACAACAAGGAACCATAACACAAATGCATAGATCAAGGACATAAAGAAACATAAACGATCAAAATTACAAAACCCAAAGGGAATTCTTGTATGACACAGCTGGCCGCTCAGCCCATTAAGGGAGCAGGGAAACACATCAGGGTGCTAACAAGGAGGAAACAAGGGGAACACAGAATGGGATGATCAGCGACACCAGCTGGTCAAACAGGGAATTGCCAGATATAACGAAAAGTGGGCAGGGCAGGGGCCGATCCTGACACACTCAAAGATGATCACACAATGAAAATAATCGTCTAATAACATATTTTTCAGGACAGCATTTCAATGCTGTTATTGTACATATGCAATACCAAGACAGTACACAGGGTCCCTCACACAGGCTTGTGCTCTGTCGCCTCCTGCAGACATGCACAGGGTGATCGTCGTCCTGTTGCCCCTCAGTCTGGTGCTGCTGGTGTGCGGCTGGGTCTGTGGCTTGGTCAGTTCCCTGGCCCGCAGTCCCACTCTTCTCTCCGGCACCTCCTCCTACTTCCTCATCTGCAGTAAGTGATCACGACGGCCATTCCAGTCTCCATTCTTCTGCCTCCACTGAAATGCTTTTTTTTTAGTATTTGGCTCCAAGCCAAGAGGTTAAGTTGACATTAGATATGAGACACGATTCACTCCATGAACAGACACGGGTGCCAATCCAAGCTAACTGAGGATTTAAGCCCACGTGCAGAAAGCTCTAATGCTCTCTGGTGTTCTTCAAAAGAGCCAGCAAACAAAACACTTGAAATAGGCAGGCTATTCAGTTCAGCACAAAAAGACACACACTGGAAGATTCTACAGTTTTTTTTATATGAATTGATAGTGAAATGGAAAAAAAACTGGAGCCACAGAAATCCAACATCTGGCTTTTAAACAAGCTGGACACCAAGTTGTGCTGACCCTTCAGCATGTAGCCCCCTTAGACAGGTTGACTACTTGGCCGGATTTGCAAAAGACCACAAAGCCAGAAATCCAATCGCAAAATGGCACTTGGGATCACGGTTGACCCTCCCCCCACCAATATCCATGATGATTGGGCTGAGGCACAGACAGACAGCAAGAAGTACCAATTACAAAACATACGGCCCGTCATAGGCAAAAGGACAAGAAAGGTCAAAGCTGAATTAGATACGGATAAAAGAATCCAACAATCCATTTTTCTTTTTGTCTCACAGAGACACGCACACACCCACACATCATTTACTCCCTGCTTGGTTTGGTTGCTGTCAAACCCTTTCTGCCAACATCAGTCATTACAACAATGGGCCTGCACACAATTACAGAAGACAATGAGGTCACAGGGTGCTTTCAGCGCAGAAAACACACTGATTTTCTCCTGCTTGTCTGTCACCGACACGGCGCCTTTGGTGCATAGTGTGGGCTGCATCAACACGCCATGTCACTGTTGGGTCTCGGCTGAATGAGTAAAGACGAGATCCTTGGGATAAATACCCAGGACTACGAAGCTCATTTCATGTTCCACTTGTAACATGGGCCTTGAGCTGGAGCACATATTGTACACAATGACTTTTTCGTGAGGCCTTGGAGGTCTTTGTTTGGGCACCACCTATGCAGCTGGCTTGTCCTTGGTTATCTATTCCTAAGACACGCGGCTGCGATATCAGTAGGGAAACAAGCAAAAGAACTGAGGAGAAAGGTGAAAGAGACGTAATAAACGAGACAGGCAGAGAGACTTTTCATATCATAATTCTCTCCTTTGCAACGCAGCGTTTGGAAGCTGAAGCACTCGTGAACTTTTTGGAAGCTCAGAATATTTTGATTGATCTAGAACTCCAAAAAATAGCGTCTTGTCTTTTCACTTTGTGCTGCCAATATGAGTGAGCTGACCATGTCATTTTTAAACACCATGTGCACCAAAAATTGAGTATAGCCAGTCCCTAAGTTATGAATGAGATTTGTTCCCTAAGTTTGTCTTTGTCGAATTTGTACCTACATATGGTACTGTACTGTACCTCGAGCCGATGAACCACTGAAGCCGTGCGATATTTTCACAAGTGTCACAAAGTAATGCTTGCGTTTGTTATAACAAACCTTTGTATTTGACCCAAATTTTAGCCCGAAACAGGCTTTATGGCAGTGAGTTTATAACTACGAGTTGTCTGTAAGTCAGACATTCTTAAACCGCAGATGAAATTAAGAAAGCTGGCACTAGTATGTATTTTTGGGTGGCTGTTGGCCATATTTGGATAATTCAGGTCCAGAAAGTAAAACTCCAGACCAAAATTTTGTTTCA
>JAODKL010000045.1:751252-764583 GCA_026780765.1 Petrocephalus schoutedeni | reverse complement strand
GGGTGGGGGGGGGCAGCTCGGGTTCCAGGAAGAGATGGTGGAATGCTGATCCCCTCCCATCCCGGACTCGATTCAGAGAGGAGAAGGGCAGCTGCCCGAAAGTCCCAGCCTCCGTCCCGGGCCGGGTCCTATGCCTGGCAGACCCGGGAGACACCGCCGTACTTCTGCGGCTGGCGCTGTATTTCTCGCGGTTAGAATGCGGCCAGCTCGCGACTAGCAAATGAATAACCTCGCTGCAAATAAAATGCAGTTAGACACAAGTCGCCAGCCTGGAGCGGGAATTCTGACCGGGAATCTTCTTAACCAGTTCACACAGGCTGGGCGTTCTTGGCCGGGGGCCAGGAGCCGCTGGCTGAGAGCCGCCGTGGCGCTGGAGCCGCGGTCCCGCCGTTCGTCAGCCGGCGGTTCCGCCCCTGCTTTTGTTAGTGCTCTGGAAGAACACCTGTATTGTGAGGCTATCTCGGCAGGCCCTATAAATAACAGCAGGGCCGGAGTTACAGTAAGGAAGACAGGTACGGGACACACCGGCCCCGTCATTACCGCCATGCACGTGTTTCCCGAATCAAAGCACGGCTCATTTTCACTTACGCACGCAAACGCCCTGTGGGTCCGGCTGTACATCGAGTGCTCGCTGGCATCCACACACACACACACACACGCACACACACACACACACAGTCCCCCCCCCGTGACTCGAGAATGGCCTGAGGCTCTTTCCACAGGAAAGGGCTGCTCTTCCATGGAATACCATGCAAAGCTGCTAGCATTCAACACGGTGCCTGTTATTGGATATTCTGGCCTGATGCATTATAAATAAAGTGGACACTCCCTTGTTTGGGAAACTCCTGCCAAAAATAACATAATCATGTCTGGTGTTGTATTATGCTCCATTGTCTTATGCAAAATGGGACACGTAATGTACAAATGTATATGTATATGTGTGTGTGTGCGCGCACATATGTGTGTGAGAGAGATCGTTAAACATTCCAGAATTTTCATTATTACAATGCCAAGCGTTCTGGCTTTGTTGATATGTGTGTTTGTGTGTAAGAGGCACAGATCCATGTGTATCTCTGTTTGGAGCAGGTTGATACAGCCCTTGGGCGTGGTGTACAGAAAGGGTGAGGCAGGGCATGTGCAGTGGGTGGTTTCTGGCTAATATTTGTACAGGAATGCTTTTCAGTTGCAGTAGTATAGATGACCTCTTCTCTTGAGCCCTGCTACACAAATCGGATTCACATCCTGCCGGCATCCTGTGCACGTCTGTAAGTTCTGTTTGCTGCCCTGTCCTCAAGGTGCCATCTGATCCACTACGGTGTTGTCTGAAAGGGCCCGAGGATTACCTCAGCAAGTAGGAGATTGGGTTACCGCATCCCGGCCCAGTACAATGGGAGCCTCCCCCCTGGTCACCCGCACCCTCTCAGAGATCTTTCCCAAAATACTCGGCAGCCTAGATCAGTGTTTCCCAACCCGGTTCCTTGTGGACCCACAGTCAGTCCATGTTTTTGCTCCCTCCCAGCTCCCGGTTGCAAAAATGTGAACTGTCTGTGGGTCCCCGAGGATCATATTGGGAAACACTGGCCTAGATAAATACACTCTGCCCCCAGAATTGGGTTGAGGAAGCAGGAGAAGTATATAACAGGATGACGTTAAGGATGATGTTCTGTTAAGGGCCGGTGCTCAGTGCACATCCTGGTAGCACATCCTGAACACCGACGCCTGCGTCTGGCACGTTCAGGGTCATGCTTTTATTCAGCAGCCGACTGACAGCTGAAGCCACACGTGAGGAGAGTTTCCATCCAAAGTCGCTGGCACTTCCAACCCTGGCAAAACAAAAGCTGCAAGATGCAAGTGTCAGCAGGAGATGCAGGCAGAGGACGCCGACCTTAGATCAGTGCATTGATTAGGTAGCGAAGGCCGAAGAGGCTCAAGGTTGTTGAGTTTGGCAGAAGGGGTAAGTGACCTCTGTGCATGGAACGAAACTGACATAAACGAGAGAGAGAGAGCGAGAGAAAGTGGTGATTCCCACACACAGACACTCACACACAAAGGCCACAAAACAGGCTCTGCATGGATCTGTGAGCACAGGCTGTTCCCTCATAATAAGATATTACATCCTGAAATTTTATACAACAAACAATAAAAAAGTTCATGCTGAACCACATCTGTAACTCTCAGTTACCAGCTGCCCTCCGTGGCTCTGTGCCTACGTGGCGGCTTATTAACCCGTCTGAATGTGAGCATGGTCCTGGTTCTTTATTGGAGGGGGCAGGAACCAGCACATGACACACATCTGCTGGGGGAAATGCACACTGGCCCAGATGTGGCGCCCCCTTGAGGCTGCAATCCGCAACTGCCACTCAGCTGGTGTCAGGAACACCATCTGCTGAGATTTTAGCTCTGCTGCTCAGATTCTCCATGACTGCACCTCCTGATGTCATCTTTCTTGCTCTCGTGCAAAGCTCTTCCCACGGCAACGGCAATTTCGACATACTGCAGCTACGTCCCTCGACATATCGTGGTGCAAGCGTGGAAAATATCACAATCTTAGTCTTCCTCCCTCCTCCTGGCAAGTGTATGTTTTGGGTCCGGGCTGCTGAACTTGTTTAATGTACACAACGCGCTAGTTCCAAGCAGTCATGTGACAGGGCACCTGGTTGCTATAGCGACACTGCTTGGTAAAGCCAGGCTCAAGGAGGCCTAGACTCAGATCCTGGTAGCTGGATCCATCCATTATGCCAAATCACTTTTCCCATAAATGTTTTGGGGACAGGCTGGGATGGCATCCCAGCCACCACAAATCAGGGAAACACCCCGGATGGGATGCCAGTCTAATGCAGATCACCAACACACACACACACACACACGCACGCATGTCTGTAATTATATCTTCGTGGGGAACATTCAATCATTTCTACCCATCCTAAGGCTTAACCTTAACCATAAGAAACTAAACAAAATACTTTTGGCATTTTTAGTTTTTGATAAATGTAAAAAACAAATAAATATAATTATACATTTTTTATATAACTTGTAATTGAGACTTCCTTTGTCAAAATAACATGTTTTTAATGTAAAATATACATACACACACAATCATACACAATGGCACCATTACAAATGCGGATTCACCCTTGATTGCTTTTTATTTAAACTCATTACCCTTATCCCTGTTTCATGTGCCATTTTTGTTAATAAACACCGTAGTAATAGATTGCCCTTATCGAGTGCCTTGGGGAGGCTCTGCTGTGAAAGGGGCTGTATAAAATGTATTGACTTGAAATTAGGTAAGAAAGGTCCCTCGTGTGAAAACATTTTAAAATGAAGCTTCTGAGGCGAGACCGGAGGCTGGCATGCCTGCGTTCCCGAAACGAACAGAGCCGCTAACGCAGAGCTCAGAAATGGTCTCTGTGGTGGCTGGTCTCACGGTCGCCAGCCTCTCCAGCTTTCAGAGCGCACTGCAAGTGAGCAGATGGCTCATTCACTGAAGTGCCACCTTTTAGTTCTCACTTTTTTTTTTCGTTGTCGTTCCCGTAACGGCCCCGCACAGACCCCGGCAGAAGCCTTAGAAAGAGGAAGGGCAGTGACGTGGCTTCTGCATTCCGGCACGCGCTCGGCGCTCGACACCGCGGGGCGCTCGCCGGCATCGTCTGCTGACAGAATCCACCAGATAAACACCAGCTGGAGCCGAACTGCTACTCGCTGCGCCACACCGCTATACTAATGAGATACATATGCTTATTTATTTCGGAAATGCTTCAGTGAGACCAATCTTCATGAACGAATCATTGCTTATGGCAGCATTAATCAGTCATGATTCATATCTTTACTGACCCCCATATATATTTCACAGGAACTCCTTGGCAGGTTAATGAAGATACACCCAGTGGCAGCCACATGCACACATACTATTGTAACTGGCAGGATCTGGCAACCAGGTACACATACACACAATAATCCTGTGCGGATTTGGTCCAAAAGACTGATCCAGTACTAGGTCCCAGGCAGCACAGGGTATAAGGATTGGGGTGTACATCACAGAGCACATACCGTACACACACACACACACACACACACACACACACACAGCCCAAAAGGTGTTAGGCAACAGTGCTTCCAACATGTCGCCACACCTTAATCACCTTTGAAGAATCCAGATTTCCACCAAAACCGTTAATGTACTTTGCAGAGTCACACAAATTATTCACCCTGTTCACACGCACAAGTGTTCACAGAGGGCTTATGCATATTACACCAGGAATGCTCAGAAAATAGTGTATATATATATATATATACTATTAGAATATTATTATATAAATAAATTGGTGTTGACTGGGCTGAAGGGAGCCACCAAGGTCCCCAGCCTCAGTAGTCAGCTCGCTTCCCAGGAGCCCACTTTGTGCCCGCGGTGTCCTGACGACAGGCATAAAGATTACAGTGAAAGGCCCCATTTGCATTGAGGTGAAGGTGCACGACCTCTGCAGACTGCCTAACCTCCAGTTCACACTGCCAGATCTGTAACTCGGCGCTAAAACAGGACTATCAGCCTTGCGGTCTCTGCGTTACCTGCTGACCTGCAGTACTGCAGCTGCGCTCGGCGGTTTTTGGTCGAAGCACCGCTCGCACGAACCCGACTCGCAGCCAGAAATACATTTCAGGGGGTATCCAGCAACCCAACTGATGGGTCGGTGTGTTTCTCTTACAGTGAGCCATCATGTACCACATAGTGCAGGCAGAGGAGAAGGCAGTGGCAAACATGCATTCATAGGAAATTCCTCCACGGGCAAGTTTGGAGAGGAAAGCACCGGCAGCCTTCTGAGTGATGTGGTGGCTTGTCATTTTAAGAGAGTTAGAAATACGCAGGAAGACTCTTTGTAGTGAACTTCCTCGGTATAATCGCACTGAAAGTCAATAAACCACAAGCGAGCTCCGCTGAAGTGAGTAGAGTCGGGGGAGGGCCGAATGTGGCCCGGCCTTGTTATGATTCCTATGAACTGATGATAATCACGGCCCTTTAATTAATTTAACGCTGAGTAACTGAACTGCAATTGGCTATTGTGTGACATGTTGAGACCAGACACGATTTTCAAGGCAAGGTCAGCAAACGGAAATGGTAAAGTAATATAATACTATTGCCCTGTGAACACACAGCTCAGCAATTGTCTCTTTATTGCCCGGGTAACTGTGCTGACTAGATTCACTGGAAGTGTTGAAAATTGATTCAGGTAGTTGAGAGATATGTTTAGTCAGGCATTTGTTTCCTTTCAATAAGCACATGCTGTACTATTTGAAAAATAAATCTCGGGTACAACAGGTTCTCCAGAATTGCCCTGCCCAGTCATGCACAGTCTCTTGCGCAAGGATGTTGATGGCTCCTCATATCGCATGCTGATGAGTCCACACTCATGCCAATAAATACACCATCTCATTAAAAAAATATATATATATATATCCCGCCCACTGACCAGTTTGAGCAGAAATCGCCGCTGTTTGTGGAAACCCCTGTGCCACACGTTGTTTGACCTCGGGAACGCAAAAGGATGGAGGTCGGTGGAAAAACATCCATAATGTGCAGTTCCCCGGGTATCACCTCAGATGTGCACCTAAGAATTCACTCCCTTTGGCGTGTTCTGTGGACCTTAAGACTTTACAGACCGTTTACATGCACACAAAGCTATATAACACACTAAAAGAAAAAGGGTAATAAGTCCCCTTTAATATCTCAACTCCAGTGTCTTTAGTGTACTATATAATGATACCCTAATTTCAGTGTCTGTGTTATAATTCTATTGTGCCGTTAGAACTGCGTGTAACACACTGAGTTATAATACCTTTGGTGAACAACAAACCACAGTTAAGTGGAGGGAAATCTCGTGTTCGACTTGGACACAGTGTCCACCCCAGAGCCGGCATGCGCTCAGTGACGCAAGTGCAACACAAGGCTGTCACTAGCAGCCAGTGGGCTACAGTGTCGCCGTCGTAAACCTCAACCTCCTGTTTCCGACCGGGTCGCGCACACGCTTGCGCGGCCGCACAAAGGCACGCCACATGTGTACGTTAACCGCCGCTCGCAGTGATGAGAAATTAACAGCCCACGTCTTCCCTCAGGAGCCGTTTGAGAGAAACGCCCAAACAAACACCTACAGTTTATGTGGTACTCGCTTGGCCCCCGTCAGCCAGCGTGTACCCACTCTCCTGGAGGGTGGGCGGCTTGTGGCTATTTTTGGTTTTTTTTGGTTTTTTTTTGTTTCTTCTTTTATGTTTTTTTTTTTTCTTTTAGCAGAAAAAGCTGCCTCCAGAGTCTAGAAAGCCCAACTACTGAAAGGACAAGGCTTGAGTCAGAAGGATATGACCTCGAATGACAGGGGACAGCTCACCTCAGGGCACATTAATATATACCTCGTATGAGCATAAATTAATACTCATACATCCCTGTGCACACAGAACTCCCCCTCCCTACCAAAAAGAGAGAAATAATCAGGCCTTAAGCAAGCGATACATATAACATGCGTCAAGACTCTCCACTGGAAAGCCTCCAGTACGTCATTGGTTCAAATCCCAAGGCTGGTAGAGTGATGTCACCGATGGGCCCTTGAGCAAGGCCCTTAACCCCCAGTGGCTCCATGGACTGGTTGATTTCTCTGTTCTCTCACTTGTCACTTTGGACAGAAGCGTCTACTAAATAAATGTCATGTGACACGAAACACCAACTGCGGGTTTCTGGGCACATCAGTGAGTCTCTCCGACGTGGAGCATTATGGCTGACTACAGCCCACGCTGCACACTGTTATGACTGTGCAAACCCCCCCCACACACACACGCGCCGGGTCTGATGTCCAGGCACATGCAATGCCCTACTGTGGGCGCAGTAATAACAGAAGGCACACCTGTAGTGACAAAGCAGTGGGGTGGCTAGAGTTTCCATCCACAAACCAAAGAGCAGTGTCGTCACGATGCCCCTTAATGCCCCCCCACTAGAGGGCGATGTTGAACCCCTTGTGTGTTGAATCCCTTGAATATTGCATCTCTTTCAAACAGAAAAAGAATGAGGTGAAAATCAATTTAGAATGAACTTCTCATGCAAGTTTTGACTTTGTGTGGACACCTCCTTAGACAAGCCCATAAAACTGGGCGGTGAGGGAGGAGCCCCGTGGGGTAGCATGGCGTTCCCACAATGACCCTCAAAACAATGGAAATGCTGACAGACTTCTGAAAACTCCTTCCTCCACCACCACCCCGTTGGGCAATCGACCACGCATCAGCGAGTTCCAGAGGACCGAGATCACCGACAGCCTGGAATGGGAAACCCGCAGCAGGGCTCTACAGCAGAACAAACCTGAGCTGCCCCACAGCAGGCCTCTATGGCAGCAGGCCAAATTATCAGCAGAAGACATTCCCCATCCCTTCAGGCCAGGACGCCCTGTGATGAATGCAGTCTCTTCAGAGGAACCCCTAGCAGTACGTCACTGAACACGACAAAGCTAGTTCTGCATACATGCCGGTGAAAGCTGGTTCAGGCTGATTATGAATGCCAGTCAGTGGGAGATGGGCATTTGCGATAGGCATTTGTTTGTTTTAAATCTGTCCACATTTCACTGCGCACCTCAGGGGCGAGATTTCACGCAAGGAAAGCATCTGGTTCTTGGAAGCGATTGGGGCTTTGGGCTGGAGCTTTCTGAAAAGGGGAAGCGTCCTTTTCTTGCGCCCTGGTTTGGGATTTATGGGAGCAGAAGAGGAAACGGCAGTGACCATAAAGCACGTCATGGACGTGACGGCCCCCCCTGCACGTTCTCTGCGACCGCCGCGGCCGCGGGCAGCACGGGTGGCCTTCGTTTCCTGTGCGGCTGGGCCTCTGAGAGGTTTCGCTGGTGCTGAAACACTTGCCTAATAATGTTGTTTCATGTATTGACGACACTTCTGACTGTTTATTCGGTGCTGGCTTCCAGGGAACTCAAGGCAGTGACGGGTTGCCAGTCCATCGTAGGCCACATAAACACACTCATGCACTACGGGCAATGTAGACAAGCCAAATCTCCTACTGCAAATCAGTATTTCCCAACCCGGTCCTCAGGGACCCACAGACCCACATGTTTCTGCTCCCTCCCAGCTCCCTGTAGGAGGGAGTAAAAATGTGGACTGTCTGTGGGTCCCTGAGGACCGGCTTGGGAAACAATGTACTAGCTGCATGTTTTTGGACTGTGGGAGAAAGCCAGAGTGCCCGGATCTAGCAGCTATACTGCTTGGTCCCCTAAATGTTGCTTCTTGTTTTTCACGGTAACATTTGGATCACTTGTCAGTAACTAGCTGCCATTTCTGACATTGGTACACAGCCACGGATGCCTGAACAAGTCTGAAGAACTCAGATATAACCTTTTGTATGAAAAACACACACAAAAGGCCCACGTCTGCAGAGCAAGACCTCAGTCTGCCCGAATGGCACATGTGTAAGGGAAGTGGCCGCTGTTCCCGTAAGTGGTGGCTTTGGCTCTGCAGAAGGGCCCTCCAGAGTAAACAGCGGCATGGAGGGAGGGAGGGAGGAGTATTCTAATACCTTAAATACACTAAAGGCTCCAGCTCACATTCCAAGACAATGATTCAGTCGTGTAGGAGAAGAGGTTCATCACCTCTCTCGTTTCTGAATCACGCGAGTCTTCCCTGGCTTCGCATCAGAATTGTGCCGCTGTCTAAATTCACCAAGGTGACTGGCTGACATTTCAGAGGTAAAAGTGCTATGAGGCAATACTGAAGGCCTTATGGCACACAATCGAAAAATAGGATTAATTAGTTATCTGTTAATGACAGCTGTTAGGACGCAGCATGAAAGAACATGTCGCCCTTAAATATATGAACAGTGATGGTGGAGGCTATGAGGCTGCAATACGTAAATAACCTAGTAGAGGCTCACGGGGTGCTGAATACATCTGCTCTGTAGTATGAATTAAAGCTTATAAGTGTAAATATACTTGGGAAAATATGGTAAAACACCAGAGAATGTAAATGGAGCTGAGAGAGGGAAAGCGAGAGAGAGAGAGAGGACAGTGTACCAGCTGACTCAGACTCCGGGTCACAGCCGATTGCTGTCAGCATCTCCTGGTTTCCTAATACCGCTCATGAGTCACACTTCTGAGACACGGCAGCTCCTTGAAAAGTAAAGAATGACGCCGATCAGAGAGGTGTCCCCCACCTCCGGCGCACGCACGCACACACACACACACACATGCATTTCCATGTATTCCTATCATTATGGGGACACTCCATTCATTCCTATGGGCATAACCCTGACCCCAATCATGACACCCCTAACCCTTACCCAGCCCTAACCTTAACCATAAGTAACCAAACAAAATATGAGACTTTTGGCATTTTTAGCTTTTGATTGCAGACACGGATTTTTATATAATTAAAGTTATCCTTGTGAGGAAAAAAAATGTCCCCACAAGGTAAAAAGTAGCAGGTTTTTATCACATTGTGGGGACATTGGGTTTCACACAAATCTGACTTTATAAGCAGCACTAATACTGGCAATAGAGTTTAATACAGTATAAGCTTATTGGCAGGTCCACCAATCCCAGGGCACTCACAGCTACACTCACACTCCCCTCTTCAGTGATCTCACAGCTGCTTCAGTGTGTCTCTTGCACAAGGATGGGATTCCTGTAATGGCTCAGCTTTATCTGCTGTTATGCCAGAGTGCTCTCCAAATGAATATTCTTCATGTGTAGGAACACACGCAGGCTGCAGCTCAAAGCACAGATCCTAAACAAATGCAGGTGAGGTCCGTGCCCCCTGACTGCCGCGGTAAGACGGGCACGCCGCTTACACGTCAAGAAGCGGCACAAGGTGTTTCTGAGCAAACAATTACTCACCGCTTACAGGAAGCACGTGTGTGACAAAACCACTTGAGAAATGTTCTTTGTTTTTACAAAAATAAGGACATTTCAAAGCGGGTCATGAGTCAGGCGGTTCCCTCATCCTGTCAAAAAATTGCGTTTAACGTTGTCGGGAAATGGATAATGCCGTGGGGTAAATGTTTACTGATACTTTGTTCAGAAATTCTCTGAATTGCAATACCTTACTCCTCGAACCAAAGATAGAAGCGGAATAGGTGGCGGGCCGGGGCCCCGAACTACCTGCACTGCGGAGGAAGTGGAACGATCGTCAATTTTCTTGGTAGGGGGGCCTCTCAAGTAAAGGCCCCTGAAATGGTAGAGTCAGGTCTGAGATCACCTCCCACGCCCACTCTCCCTTAGCACTTCCCCGCTGCGCTAGCAGGCAGTCTGAGCACGTGCTGAAGCCACAGGAAGAAAGTCCAAGTCCAGAAAGCACAAATCCAGCTGAGCATAAAGAGTCATTGTCAAAGAGTACTCAGGGGGTTGACTGAAACAAATGGCTCTTTTCCACTGCCACCAGGAACTGAGCCGTGTCCGACCCGTACTGCGAATTGACGATGAGCCATACCCGACCTGTACCCATGCTGACATGGCCCCGTTTCCAAGCGAGGCCAAAAGTGGGCCGGTTGTGTCACCACCATCTGAGCGGTCGAAATGTATCGATATCTGTGATCTACATTGGTGTGCATGGATTACCTGAAGGAAAGAAGGCCATATTCTATATATTATTCCCGATTAGCAGTATCGCACATAGCAATGTATTGATGCACTCGGAAGTTCAAAATTTCCAACCCTGTCCACTTAAAAAGTACTATAGTACAGCAGAACGGAATCAGCGGTTCAGTGTCAGGTCTCCACATGGGCCTGCACTCCCCGAGAGCGAATGTTACTGACAGCAGACACTGTCTCGGGGCCCCTTCTGACAGCAGACAATCTCTCGGGGGCCCCTTCGTTTCTGACAGCAGACACTGTCTCGAGGGCCCCTTTGTTTCTGACAGCAGACACTGTATCGGGGCCCCTTATGACAGCAGACACTGTATCGGGGGCCCCTTCTGACAGCAGACACTCTCTCGGGGGGGCCCTTCGTTTCTGACAGCAGACACTGTCTCGAGGGCCCCTTCGTTTCTGACAGCAGACACTGTCTCAGGGGCCCCTCCTGACAGCAGACACTGTCTCGAGGGCCCCTTCGTTTCTGACAGCATACACTGTCTCGAGGGCCCCTTCGTCGCAATTGGGCACAGGCATCAGTCCAGCAATGATGAGTCCATCTAGTGGCACAGTACAGGACAGCTCTTAGAGTACTGTCTCGCACACACACATACACACACACGCACACAAACAGTGTAGACCACATAAACATTCAGCTGCACAGGCAGACCCATACTACACTAGATGGGCATGCAGATTAAATTCTCACAGGTTTAGTCAGTCGTAACACTGAATTTTCACAGCAGCTGTTGCACAAATTGTACATTGCTCAGTTGGGCAGGATTCTCTGTGTTGGGAAATCTATCGGGGCAATAATTACGGTGCTCAGCATGGCTGATGGACTGTGATGTCATCAGTGTTCATTCCCAGACTGTACAATGCTGCTCTCTTTCCATCTACTGTGTTTATGGCATGCTTCCCATGGGATTTGGGTGGTCCAGCATGCTTCCAGTGGGATGTGGGTGTTCTGACAAGCTTCCAATGGGATGAGGGTGTTCCAGCAGGCTTCCAGTGGGATATGGGTGTTCCAGCATGCTTCCAGTGGGATGTGGGTGTTCTGACAAGCTTCCAGTGGGATGTGGGTGTTCCAGCATGCTTCCAGTGGGATGTGGGTGTTCCAGCTTGCTTCCAGTGGGATGTGGGTGTTCCAGTATGCTTCCCATGGGATGGGGGGTGTTCTGACAAGCTTCCCATGGGATGTGAATGATTTGGACATATACCCAGACAGTGCTGAAGTAATGGTTGCGGTGCACACACCCCGAGGACGAAATCAATGCATTACACACAATTGCAGTATCAGGTGAAGCATGTGGCGAAGTATGCAAAAGTTACAAGATCTTGCATAACAGCAACAAAACTGTTTAAAGGATGATTTACACAATCCAACTTGCATACCTGCATACCACGAGGAACACATTTGTCCAGTGAACCATATAGGAAAACAAAGCTCAGAACGTGCAGGGCCATCAGAAATGTAATACCATCAGAAAGCACTCTGCAGAAAAAAAAAATTAAAATCCCAAATCAAATCTACCAAACAGAAACCAGAACATGTCTGATTAAAAAGAAATTCAATTGTCACTTGTTTTGATTGTCAAAAATGATAGAGATGATTGTCTTCAGCTCATCTCAAAGCCTTCTAATGTCAGGGTCAACATCGCCAGCTCTCACGCATCTGGCATGACACTCACGCTTTCAGACCATTAAGCTAATGCAAGATATGAGTAAAGTGAGAAGTGGCCAGGAGACCCAGTCAGATGGTTTGGGCAAGGCCATGTGACACTGACCCAAAGGTACACGATGCCCAGGTCACAGGACTCCTTCATTAAACTGCGACTTCCTGTGGCCACTCATTCGATGTAGGATTTATGTCTGCTGCGAGCTTATCCCAGGAAGCAAAGTGTGAGGCTGGGGTGGCACTGGGCAGGAAAGCAAGCCCTCACAGGGTGTATGCACACACACAGACACACACTATGGTGTTGTGATGTAAGATTGTACACAATGGGCGATTAGAGATGGCGGTCCATCCCAGCCGTGTCTTCAGACCATGAGAGGAAAGGCAAATACCCAGAGAAACTGATACAAATGGGGAATTACTCCACACAACCCTATAGGTATAAGGGCACCATGCTATCAGTGAGCTACCGTGCAGGTCTTATCACCAAACAGGTGTTAATTCACAGTAACACTGTTTACTAAGAAACTGACAACCTAATCTGTGAACTGTGGCTAACTTTCCAGTGAAGCTGACTGATACACACATATTTATAGTGTTACACCCGACCCGTCTAGCGCCTCCAGATCTGATGGTGCTTGCAGGTTGTGCAACAATTCTTAATGGTTTTCTATACAGCGGCCTTCCAGCGAATGAGTGTGCAGATGCTGTGCGAGCGGCATGGCTGTGCAGAAACTTCCTGGGCGTGCATTTCAGAACCCGTGCCCACTTAACTTTAGACATGTACCTCAGACTTTGTGCAGACTACAAGGATCATCACTCCTTCATGTTGTTTCCTCATACATAAAAAAACGACATTTTTATCATCTGAAACAGTATTTCTCAATCTTGTTCCTGGAGTCCCACCAGCCTGACCTTAATTAGCATCAGGTGTTTCTTATGGCGCTTTTCCACTGCATAGTACGGCACGGCACGGTTCAATACAGCTCACCTTGGTTTGGCTCAGTTCGGCTCGGTTTGCGTTTCGACTGCAGTTTAGTGCCGCTTTAGAGTGGGCG
>JAODKL010000045.1:723276-733945 GCA_026780765.1 Petrocephalus schoutedeni | reverse complement strand
AGGCGTACAGTTCCCTGATAAGCGGACAGCCTTCCTGAGAACTCTACTTTATATCGAGCCCCGTTCAGCAAACTGACCCCTATAATTATTTAACCCAGTTCGGAGAACCATATCGCAGATCAGATACTGGTCCAATGACAAAAAAAAAATGCAACGCCGAAGCCGATCCTGCGAGAAGTGCGCTAAAACCGGACGGATGAATACCTATCCGGGAATAAAGTCCGACATAACATTAATAACCGATCGAGCGTGTTCCCGTAAAGCGAACCCAGCTTGCATCGCGTCTCCTTCTAGGCACCCGGCAAACAGGGAGTATTCCGATCAGTGGAAGACAATTACCTTGGTGTGTTTTTTTTCCCCTCTGCTTTTCTCTCTTTGTTGCCCTGCTCTCGGTTAATCACCGCGATCTCGGCGACCCAGCGGCGCCCGTGAGCAGCGCCTCTGACGGTCTCGGTGCCCTGAGCCAGCGCCGCTTTTATACGGAGCCGCGGCTCCGCCCCCGCAGCTTTTCCAGTAACATGCGACTCCACTAACATCGCTTCTGGTAACGGCGCTGTAATCGGGTTTTATGAACACACACTCACATGTGTGCACACGCCTAGGAGCTATCGTGATTTCTCTCTCTCTTTCTTTAGGAGACCATTCCTGGTAGTCGTGCAAGAGGAATAGCGGGCTGTTCTTTTCTCGTACATCTAATTAGTAAAACAAAACAAACAAAAAAAAAACACATAGATTAAGTTGCGCACGGCAGATAGATAATCTTTTTAACAAACAAAAAATGCATGTTCATATATTATCTAGAAGCATGCTTGTAGAGGAAATAAGGAATAAGGAAATAAGATGCCCGTAGATGGGTAGGACGCCACCTTCTGGCCTGCCTTTATTCTACAGGGGAACTCATGGGCTTTAGTGGAAATGTCTCATTTCGGATCGGACTGTAAAAGCAAACACGTAATGTTTACATTACTCACCCCAAAGCGCAGTATCTTATCATTAGATCCGTTTTCATGTGTTACGTCGAACTTTTTTTTTCTTCTTTCTAACACAATCACGCTGATAATTCACATAACAATCAGTCGAAAAAATACGAGAACTGCTGTCTCACCGTGAGATAAGGGTCCCGTCTACATATCTTTTCGAAATTACTGATTGCGATGCAGTAATGTAGGCTGAAATGTCAATAGAAACATACATTATCTGCTTAAATCTACATAAAAAAACTATTTTCAATTTACAGCATAAACTAGTACAGATTATCGCAGTGGTTCGTGTTTCGTTGGGGTCAATTAATGTTTGTACTATTATTCAAATTAAATTAAAAGTAGATTAATACCCGTCCTTTTAAAACCCGTAATTACTAGAGTTGATTTGTTTTAAGTCCAGCAAATGTGATTGGGCAATTCAGTTACACAATGGTCCCGCCCAATGGTTTCCCATGAATGGATGACAGACTGTGAAGATTTTACCTTCTTCCTTTTACAGTGTATCACTCATCAGTCCCATGTCCCAAGTGAAATAATTACGAGATATTTTTAAAAAATTCCTCAGAAGCCAATGAGGAAGCAAAAAAAAAAAACACTGAAAATACATATTTGACCTGTTGCATGGATGCATTTACAGTGTTACCTTTTTGCAAGGTACTGTACACAAACTCACTGGGGGCAAATAAATGTTTCCATCAGGACTTTTGCTTTCTTGAATTTATGGATAGGAATTAATAGTTTCAGTTAGAACATATTTACGGGTTTGTACAAATCGCTCTGATCCCAGGGCGCGTCTGTGCACCCCTTGAGAGCAGGGTCTGTGCGCCCCTTTAGGGTAGGGCCTGTGCGCCCCATTAGGGCAGGGTCTGTGCGCCCCTCTAGGGTAGGGCCTGTGCGCCCTATTAGGGCAGGGCCTGTGCGCCCTTTAGGGCAGGGCCTGTGCGCCCCATTAGGGCAGGGTCTGTGCGCCCCTTTAGGGTAGGGCCTGTGCACCCCATTAGGGCAGGGTCTGTGTGCCCTTTAGGGCAGGGCCTGTGCGCCCCATTAGGGCAGGGTCTGTGCGCCCTTTAGGGCAGGGCCTATGCGCCCATTAGGGCAGGGCCTGTGCGTCCTTTAGGGCAGGACATGTTCCAATGTACAGCAGTTTGTGTTAGCCATGGTTGTCTTAAAGTGCTTTTATAAATAAAGATGATGATGATGATGATGATGATGATGATGGTGATGATGATGAGGCACAGACCCAGTGTGCCACGTACGGAGAATGGAGGCGCCCATTAACTCCGTCCAGCTTGTGATGCACGCTCTCCCCCAAAAGCCAGGTGTCACCTTCTCCCACTGCTCCGGGTCGGTTCAGGCGGGGTGATGCAGGTCCCAGCTAGCCCACATGCAGGCGTGCGTGTGCGTGGGGGGTTGCTGTGGAGATGCCCGGTGATTCCTGATGCGCGCCCAGACACGACCGCCTCAGAGAACATCGGACAAAGCTTCGGGGGGCTGTGGGGGGGTCGGGGTGTCTCCGTACTTTCATGTGGTTGGATAAGATGTATTTTGCAGAATGAGTCAGCTGGGGGGTGCCACTGACGAATTCCTCCGGTTTCCTGATAATCTACAGTTTCAGGCTCCTCTTAAGAGTGCAGATGGTTTTCTCTGCATGATTCTGTTTTAGGGAACTGAAGGGGGAGAATTCAGGACTGGGCCACATCATGAAAACACACACACAAAGAAAAAAGCCCCCCCTCAGAAAGAGGAAGGCGTCTCCGCGCAGCAGGCGTTCGGGGGACCTCGCAGTCGACCTGCCTCCCTCCTCGGATCTTTCCCAGCCGCTGAATCATTTGCGTTCTTCCCGGCTGCATCAGTGGGATGACTGACAGGCCAACGAAAACCGCAGGCCACCCGTGAAAAGGCCTGAAAATGTCCAGCCAGCCCCGGGCAGTCCGTCCACGGCTCACCGGCAGAGTGCGGACCAGACCTCCAGGCCGTCGCTGCCTTCCGGAGGCAGGGAGGAAAGTACGCATCTTTGTTTTGGAATAAACACTCAATAATAATAGCTGCCGGCTAGTAAGGGTGGGGGGATCATGTGGGATATTATGGGAAACAAAGTGTTCTTTTGATACAGGCAAAGCAGAACTTGCTGGACTCATATTGTAGAAGTCAGTAGCTGGAAAGGCCGGCATTGTCTCGTTAGAAGCCCCCCCCACCCCCGCCACGGTACTGTGCTCGGAAATGGTCTGTGTAGCCAGAGGCCGGGGGGGGGCTTGCACTGATCCTTACAATCTCAGAGGTGGAAAGTTCAGGTCCAGAACATAAAAATCTAGATGAATCTACAGAGTTACAGTCACATGAGTACTCAGCTGGTTGGTTGAAGCAAAATCTTGGCCAGGAATTTGTACCTCTTGCACCTGAATTTTCCACCTCTGCATCACACACCCTGTCTCACTAGAGAAAGGCAGTGTGTGTCTCACAGGGTCGACTCCAGGCCTCATCGCCCCATTCCGCGGTCCCGTTTTCTCTGTCCTCTCTGCCAGGGCGGTTTCGAGGCAGCGGCCAAAGCTCCTGCGTTGGCGATGCTGGATGGTTTCCGTCAAAAGGCGAGTACTTGGCGGGGTGCCAATGTGACGGCCTGTCTCTGCTTCCTGTCACCAGCCTCCTTCTTTGAAGCTCTTCAGATGAGGCAGGTGACCAAAGAGGACAGGCAGATGTGGTGATCCCACCTTGCCAGGGGCACCAGCTAGCGTGGCGGCTAACGCTGGGACTTGGTAACCAGCGGGTTGCTGGGTCAAATCCCAGTACATTTCAACCCGACGTATTTCTATACATCTTTTGCCACATGGACAGATTCGGTGTCATCTTGCGAAGAATACGTAGCCATGGTGACAATAATCATACACATCATAAGACAAACATGTGCGTGACATATATGTTTGCTTTCTGGTTAACACTCTGGGTTGTTTCTGTGAAATCTATAATGTCTTCTGGCATTTACACGGTCGGTGCACTTCGAACATTTAAAAGGAACTGAAAATGACTCATCGCAGCCGTCTTGAAACCAACCTACGTGTACAAACAGGCTGTCAGCGAGAGGGAGAGACACCTCACCAGGACCCTGTGGCTTATGGGTGAACTGGGCTGAGGGGTGATGGGGTGAGGTAGATGAGAAGGGGTGCACACTTCAAGAACCAAAAAGGACCAATTTGTACCTTTGAGGGTACAATTACTTTTCAGTGGGACTGTTCCCTGAAGGGTCTACCCTTTATCTAGCTAAAGGTAAATATACCTTTGACTCTGGGTGCCCGACTGAGTCCGCCCCAGTTGGCAACATGCCAAGGGGAGGAATCACGTCCTACGCTCACAGTCACCAGGCACCTGAGGTGGCCTCGTGTCTGAGGGGCTCTGACACACGCTCCAAAGAGGAAGCGATGGGCTGCATCCCCGTTAGCCGCAGATGTCGTTGCAGATCACCTTGTAGCTGTAGTTACAACAGGATGGAGCTCCACAGTATCCCTAAGGAACCTTCTTTTCCTGCAGCTGCTACTTCAGTTGGGCCACCAATTGCCCCGCCTCTGCTCGCGTTGCTATAGACAAAAAAGCATTATGCCATTTCTGATAAAACTTTATTATCTCGGTTGCACAGTAACTGTATCTCCAAAAGGTGCTTATCCAGTCTGAGGAATTGTCAGGTACAAAGCAAGATAAACCTCAATCGCAGGGAATCCCCACACACTAAGGGTAAACCCAAAGACACAAGTATTCCTAAATTATACATATTTCTTCCAGGACTCCAGCTCAGTAGAATTTATAGAGGAAACCCTCCCCCCCTCCCACACACACACACACAATTACCTTGACAAATTCTATTTATTGTGGCACCTGCATTTCCTCATTATAAAACTACCATACCATGTGGAAGGCCCATGTGATATTTTGTCAAGGGGGTCAGAATTTCTAGCTAGGCCCCTGTCCATAATGGAGAACTGCCTGCTTTTCTCTGTCTCTATGATGCACGATTGTGTCCTTTTGGCTTGGGCCGCGGCCTCGCATTACCTCCCCTCACCGCTCGCTGGCTGCCCGGGGAGTGTTTTTCTGTGTAATTGCACACAATGGGCCATTGAAGGGATGTGTGCAGAAAGTCGGCGAAAGTCACATGGATGACATCAGATAGGTGTCCTTCTGCCGCCGGCTGTTCCCGTAAAGCGCGGACCAGTCACTGCCGCGGGGCAGCCGCGGCTCGAGGAACAAAGAGCGCTCCGAGGGAGACGCCGCGCGAAAACGGGAAGGGGAGCGTTTCGGGTGCCGCCACGTGACGCGCCGCTCCGGGCCCGTTCCGCGCGGTGACGGCAGAAAGCCGATCCGTCTCCGGAGCCGGAATTTTACCTGGGAATTACGGGTCGAACGCGGTCAACCTCCAGCAGCTGGCTGCAGAGAAAGCGAAATCGCGGCGGAAATTGCAGCGCGATGTTTGGAACAGGAAGACAGATACTGAATGCTGAATTCTGGATAATGAAAACCATGCAGGCTGGTTGGGGGAGGGGTGCATTACATGGATGGCAGGCAGGATTTATAAGCCATAATAAGAATGAAATGCTTCCACGGTCCCTCTTACTTTCTGCTAGAAAGAAACACTGTGTCATGTGAGGGATCATGTGACCGTTAGCCACTGAGCTTCTGTAGAGAGCTGGTCCCCATCGGAATGTACACCCCCCCCCCCCAACCCAGCATGGAGGCTGAGGGCCCTCCTCTAGGAAAATGGCCACATAATTCTTTTTCTCCCCTTTTGTGTCTTACAATTTAACATTAGTTGTGTGGTTATTGTACAGGAGTTGTGTAAAGTGAGGGTGGGGGGTGCAGATGTAATAAGTTTAACCGTCTACATTTTTAATTATGTGATTAGGACACATGAACATAAGGGTCATAAGAAAATGTGTGGCTTGAAGGTCTGTTTCACTTTTGGAAATTACCCAACCTTTCCCCAAAAACCCCAGCGTTCCGTGGCCATCTGGAGTAATGCCCAGGGGGTTAGGAAATGCTAGTCCAAAGGATTTTCCAGAAGAGCAGAGGCTCCAACCGCTTCTATTGCTATTCTGTGGCTTAGCCTGCTCTTCACCCCAGAGCCACCTCGTTTTACAGATTTATACTTCCAGGCATTTGCTTGGTAAAGTTATTCCTCTATTTTGAGGGTACAAGAGCAATTACCCGTGAGGGATTTGACCCAGCAACCTCCTGGTGTCCCGCATCGGCCGGCATTCCGCTGGCCGGTTTGTCTGCGCTGGACTGTCCAGCGCCAGCGCAGCAGCCGGGGGCAGCGGCTGACATCAGCCGGGTAAAAATGGCCGTAGTCGCTGGAAATAGCCGCGTGATGTCACGGCACTGGCGGTAAGCGATGCTGGGCGGCGCTGAAAGCGAGCCGGCGGACGGAGCCGAGCACCTCGTTAATGTTTAATCCGCGCCTTGCTGGAAGAGAGCGGCGCCCTCATTCATCCGTCTCCCTGTGCTCCGGGGGGGGTGGGGGGGGGGGTATGACTGAGCTGTTCATTCATGGCGGCACACATCTCCCTCTCTCTCTCGTACATAAGCAGAACTCTCCTCTCTGTACCCCCACCCCACCCCAGCGGTCCACCAGTGCCCACTGTAGCCGCTGTAACCTGATCCTCCCTGGTGCTGGTAAGCAGGAGTTCAGAGCAGTGACCCCTGCCTCCTCTGGTGGTCAGCCCTGCCCTTGGCCCAGATTCCCCCCCCCCCCCCCATCTCCCTCAGAGCTCCCGTAATGGGGGAGTCGCGCTGACCGGGCCCGCTGAGGTCACACGGGAGCTTTCCAGTCGACAGAATGAGCTCATTTAATAAACTGCGTGGGGCGGCAGTCGGGTGCCATTCCCGACTCTTTGGGGCAAGGTGGCGCCATTTCTATCCGCGGCCCGATTCTCCTAGACCGGGATTGCGCCCAGGACGCGATGCCGTTTTCCCAGCATGAAGGAATCCCTAAAAACCACAGTCCGTGGAACAGAGTTCTGTGTTCTGAGTCACCGGACGGTGACTCCCGCGGGCAGTGCGTGTGAGTTCTGCCTCCCTGCCTCTCTCAGGAAGGGTCTTGCTCCAGAGGGATGCCTGTTTGCCTTCGTACTTATGGACTTCCTGTCCCAGGCTGGTGATCTCCTAAACCCTGCTATTCCCATCTGAGGCCCATCGAAAGCTGCAGGCAGGTCTGATCGCAGGGCCCCCCTGTGCTCTCTGACTACACACTCACAGCAGCTAGACTTCTTTGCCTTCCCTAGCTTTATATATATATATATATTTTTTTTTACTTGTCTTTACACCACTGAAATGCATGGGGTTGGTGTGGTGGCTGAGTGGTTAGCACTGTTGCTTCACACCTCTGCGGGTGGGTTTGCATGTTCTCCCCATGTTCTTGTGGGGTATCCTTTGGTTTTCTCCCACAGTCCAAAAACATACTGAAGCTACCAGTCGTCTCTTGGAATGGAAGAGCATTGATATTGTCCTAGGTGTGTGTTTATATATAGGCGTGTTTGTGTATAGGTATGTGCAACCCATCCTGGGCTATTCCCTGCCTTGCGCCCGTAGCCTCCGGAATTGGCTCCGAGCCCCCCGTGACCTTGAATATGACAAGTGGGTACAGAAGACAGATGGATGGATGGAAATTGCACGGTGGCCTGGATTTCCATGGTAGCCATGTGGGACATGGTACACAAAGGTTTTTGCTTATATGTCCTTATATATGGCGATCTGGCAACAAAGAGCCCTGAATCTCTTAGGGGCACGCCTTCCCAGTTCTTCAAAATGCTTCCACTTTAGAGATTTCACCTGGTGATGTGTCACAGTGGAGATAAAAATAGTGAACTAGCGTGATTCCAAACATTTCATTACCTATCTGAAGTATCTCAGATGACTTCAGACGCTCTCTCTCTCTCTCTCTCTCTCTCGTCAGCCAGTCCAGGGTCATACAAACCTGAAGACCTCACACCAACCCTGACCCTACTCATTCACCTTGCTGCCAGTGGCCCTTGTGAGATTGCTCAGATTCAGAAAAACGCTGCACTGGGGCCACTCATTTCCGGGACCACCATTTTTTTTTCTTTTTACAAGCCACTAAAAGACGCACAAGGATGGGTTAAAAAAATCATTTTTAGTCAAAAGGGGAAGAGAATCAAACCTGTCTCGATAGGGGGGTTTTGGGCTCTATTCTGGTGGGTATGAGGGGAAACACTCCAGCGCCAACGCTAAGGACTGTTTGACGTACTCCGAGAAATCTCCTAACAGGAAAAGTTTGATTTATTGCCCCGGAAAGTTCTAACAGTGCATTTCAAAGTAAACACAATGAATTGTCCCGTGATGTTTGCCACGTCCGGTGTTGGCAGTTAAACAGCCTTTTGTCTTAAACAGCGCTACACATACGTGGTTATTGAGTGGTTTCACTTCTTTGGGCAAGTCATATTCCAACTTAAAAAGGAAAGATTATTTCATATTTCTCGCGTGGGGTTGTTTTATAACCGCATCTGACCTGGCAACAGGGTTGGGATCACAAACTCAGACCTCAGCTTTTGAATTCAATTTTTACGCTCTGGTTAAGGCGTGCAGCCTGTGTGTGTGTGTGTGTGTGCGCGTGCAGTCATGCGTGCGTGAGCCGGACTTATTAGATAAAGCTGCTTCTCGTTGTCATTTCCCGCAAAAGGACTAAAGGATATTATCAACAATCAGCCTCAGTTACCTCCCTTCCAGAAGTTAAGGGCCCACTCATGAAAGCCCGTCAATGAGGATGCGTCTTGCCGAGTGTGACCACAGCGTAAGTGTGTCCCGGAGCGGGAGGCGAACCTGGGACCACTGCGCTTCCACGTGTGGGACAGTAGGTGGCGACACACCCAGGTGATGCTGCTGCCTTTTTGCGGTCATGGTGCCTGTTTTTTTTTTTTTTTTTTTTTTTATTTACTGGCCCTAACAGGCAGGCTGATTCTGTCAAACTTGGCCCACACATACTTACCCATAATTACAATCACCTAGTTCTTACGCCACGGAGAATTTCACTCCGGTTCCATGGACCTAAAAGCACTGAGTTCTGTCACATAAATTTAAATCCAATAGTCACGGAAAGCGGTGGCCTGGACCTTTCTTTGTTTATGTTCACGGACCATGTGTCAGCTCTGAAGCGTTGCTGGCTGGCAGTTCTCTGTAACCGACCCGCACCTGAGGCATTTCCGCTAAGTCTCACTCTTCTCACCACCATCTGTGCCCCCCCCCCGCCATCTGCGGACATGGGGGCTTTGCAGGAAAATCCAGGATGAGATCTGACCCTCTGACATATAAGACGAGATTTCCAAAGGAGAGTCCGTAATGCGGGTGGGAGCAGTCAGCTGCCTTTAAATGTTATCTATCAACCCAGGAGGGAAGTGTGTCTCACAAGGGGCTTGTTTGATGGGGGGGGGGGGGGGGGGGGGGGGCTGAGCTGGAGAACACAATCAAGTTCCCATTTGCAATTATGGGAACTCTTTCCCCAGCCTGATAATTGTACACAGGGTGACTAGGACAGAATAATGTTCCCGTGAGTCACTAGCTGCCCCTGAGACCAGTGAGCAAAGGCTACCCTGAACATTGACACATTTCCACAGCTTCAAGGCAACTACAAACACTACTTCCTGTATTTTACTGAGAAGGGAGAACATACCCACACCCCCCAGCCAGCTTCCTAGCAGGTATTTACATATACTTCTTCTATTTCACGTTGTGGTCAAGGCTGTAAGTCGAGGAAGGGGAAAAAAAGATTTCTGTAAATCAGTTGCCTTGAAGAGTATGCATATCACAGCGTGCTTGAGAGTCATTTATGAACTTTTATGACAGAACAAACTCTTAAAACTGCCGTGAAATCCGCTCCCCCCAAAAACGTACTGGAAAGCCTCGCTAATGAGCACATTGCGTGCTAGTAAAGTGTGTTTCACGGCCACTCCAAATAGCACAATTTGATGGATGCTTTCCAGACAGTCCTATTTTAAATGCAAAGCTTATCAGTTCCCTGATAAATTTCCATTACGTATGAGCTGCTCTCGCTCGCGGGAGTTGAGAGCGCATGACCCGCGCACGGTTTGCCTCCCAGGGGTGTAGCGCGCTGCGTTCGGGTCCCGGGATTTTCCCAAAGGCTCTGCCGGTGCGCCACAACACCTGCTCGCTACGGCAACGTAAATCGCAATAAAATAAAAGTAATCGCAATAAAGGCGATTCAAGACTTTTTGTTCACCCCTACCGACTAACAGAGAAAGGGGCATTTTTTATGTCTTCATGAAATTAAGGCTTTTCTCGTTCCCCTACCAATATCACATTCCTTAGAAATCATACCCGGGCGGGGGGGTTAATTAAAAAGATATTTCCCTGAATTGGGTTTATAAAATATTGCGTTTATCTCCAGAGCACTTAAATCTTGAATAGATGAGTGACAGACAGTTGAAAAGTACATTTGTGATTCCAATTTGCAGTTGCAAGATGAAGTACTTTGCGATAGGAGCGATTAATGAAATAAGGCGAGTAAGGTCCAGGAAACAAGCCTTACATTCCCAGATGTAAATAACGCAGCTGTAAAGGTCGTAATGCACTTGAAAGAACTACGGTAAAGACCGCCCCGTTGTGTTCACGACATTTACCTGCAGGAGTGTAAAACTTCAAGACCAACAGCGCCCCACAAAGGCAAAACATGG
>JAODKL010000045.1:674973-694038 GCA_026780765.1 Petrocephalus schoutedeni | reverse complement strand
CATTTTAGCGTGAAGGCTGACAGTGAGAGTGTCGCCCCGCAGTGGTGAGAAGGACTGGGGTCACAGGTCACATGGCTAACCACCCAACTATACAGTACATGCTGTGACTGGCCAAATCTTATAGCTCAGCTGGAATGAGACAGAGAAAGTGGGCTGGTTTGAACAAGCATGACTCAGAGCTGCCTTTTGAGAGCCTCTGGGAAGCTGTAGAGGTGGACGATTGCAGTAGGACCACGGAGGGAGAGTGGGCCATGTGTCCTCATCCCCCACCCCACCCCAACCCGCACCCCCTCCCCCTCCGGGGCCTTTCTGAGCTTGACCTGCCAGCCATGAGCTGCCTCCGCGTGTATGGGAAGAGCGTCTGGGTATGATGGAAATTCCAAGAGGGGACGGGAATCAGTCTATAAATCAATAACCTGAAGGAGAGCGAACCACAGGATCCGAGGCAGACGCTCGATGGGGCCGCTGATACTGGTACATATAGAGGATGTGGGTGTGGCCTCGCCGGGTCCCGCATCACGTACACAGACAGACGGTCCAGGCCGAGACGCCCCCCTCCCCAAGCTGCTTTCACCGCAGCAGACGCATCAATGGGCCTCAGGCTCCGGCAGGTCTCGGCCGGCGAGACGCCCCCACCCTCAACGGAAAGCTCCCCCGCCGGAGACCCTCGCTCCGCCAACGCGGCCGCTTCTCAGCCGAGGTCACTTCCTCTTTCATAGGCGTCTGTGCATCGCGGCCTTGACCGCCGAGAAACCGCAACCAAAACACTCAGATCCATGAAACGGTTACTGCCTAGGCAGCATGAACTGGCATGACCCCCCCACCCCCACCATCCTGAGAAAATCAGCAAAACATGTGATCAACTTCTATATTCACACTTTTTTTTCCTGTTATTGGTTCCTCTGAGAGAATTTCAGTTTGTCAGCCACTTAAAACAAACGAGTCTCCGCGGCCGAGCGGAACGGCCCTGGCGGTAAATGAAGGCGGCCCGGCGCAGTTTGGCATATACCCCAGGGTCACACAGCCGCCACATACCTTTCGGTCCATAATTAGCAACCACAGCTGGGCATTCTCCTCTTGGTTAGGGAAACGTAAGCCGGAGTGACAGAGGACTGAGCAGTGATTGGTTCCCCAACTCTGAGGAAAGGGACAATGAGCTGATAGGTGGTGAGTGCCCAGATTGGCACTCTATTGGAACTATATAGTTCTCTCTCTGTAAACCTATCAATGAACACAGAATACAGAGGACTACTAACTTTAATAAGTAACCTAGATTATGGTTGGATAAAATCTAGCCAGTGCTAGTACTGTCTAATAAGGACAGCAATAATATCAGAAATTATTTTCCAGATTTCATTTACTTTTTCTGTATCGGTGCTGTATCTGTCATCATGTACCCTGTATCATACTGTGATAATACATCTGTCATCAGGCACACCGGATCGCACTGCATCACTGCGTCTGTCATCAGGTGCACTGCATCATACTGTATTGCTGCATCTGTTGTCAGGCACACTGTCGCCCTGTGTCACTGCATCAGTCGCACTGAATCACGCAGCATCCGTCACCAAAACACGCTGCATTGCACTGCATCAGTCATCAGGTGCACTGCGTCACACTGTCGCTGCACCTGTCACCAGGTGCACTGTGCCAGTGTAGTTTGTGTCTTTCTTTGCGTCAAACCTGTTAGTTCCCAGGAAAGAGCAGTGTGTGTCCGTGTATCTCAGGGCTGCGTGTGTGTCTGCAGGTGCCACGTCAGTGCTGCGTGTGTGTCTGCAGGTGCCACGTCAGTGCTGCGTGTGTGTCTGCAGGTGCCACGTCAGTGCTGCGTGCGTGTCTGCAGGTGCTACGTCAGTGCTGCGTGCGTGTCTGCAGGTGCTACGTCAGTGCTGCGTGTGTGTCTGCAGGTGCTACGTCAGTGCTGCGTGTGTGTGCGTCTGAGCCATCAGGCCCTGGGTAAGGATCTGTGAGCTGAAGGCGTAGCGTGTGGGCGGCAGGTCGGAGTTTCAAGACAGACGTCCCTGGGAAAAAACCAGGCTGACCCGAAAAGCAGGAGGACACCGCCGTTACGGGATCGATCACATCCCATGGAATTGCTCAAGCGGGAGGACCAGTGAATGACATTGATGAGCCAGCTGTCCGTCCACACCAGGAGACATTGCACATCCCCGTGTCCAATCAGGACCATTTAGGTGTCACTCGTGTGGAGGCAGTCTGGAGGGCTGGGCCTAAACGGGCTTTAAAGCAACCCAGAGTTATGCTTCATGCCCTATAATGCCACACAGATGTGATCAGAATTGGCGAAGCACATCACATTTCCTATTCCATGTTGCTTAGATTTAATAAAATAAATAAATCAGGCTTCTATTCTGTAAGAATTCGTAACTGTGCCACAAACTGTTGACGCCACGCAGGGGCTGACTTCCGAGGTTAAAATAAGGCAGGAAAACATGTGAAAGCATTTAACTTGAGCAGGCAGGCAGTCAACCTTGCTATCTTCCTAGGAACAGCCCTTGGAAGCCCACAGACTATGAGCCCCAATCCATCCATCACGGCTGCAGCAACCTCACGCCCTACAGCACTTCCAGCCCTCGCACTGCCAGACCCGGGATTCTCCGGAGACTCGGAAAACAGTACGTCACCACGGCAACAACTCGACATTAAAACCTCCTCCAGTCATCTGCGTCTCCCTCCCTCCATCACTCCATCCTCCGCCGCTGAACTTCCCCACGCCAAGCACACCTTTCCGTTAAGCTCAGCCAAGTCGTGCTAGGCATCTTCTCGAAAATGAAACAGACAGCCAATCAAGTGAGAGGAGCGGCGGTAAGGGGTGCGGGGTGGCGGCCTGACAGCGAGCGGGACAGCGGCGCGGGCTGGGAGTCGCGTACCTGGTGGGGGGCGGGCGCCCCCGGGCTGCACAGTGGGGCAGAGAAACGCCTGGAAGCTGGAGGCACACAGCTCGCTGACAGTCCCCATGGCCGACGAGAAACACCCCCCCCAATCTCCTGTGTCCCTGGGACGCCTGCCTGGGTGCCGGCTGGTCGGTCTTGGAGCTGTCCGCGCGTCTCGACCGCAGTCCCGCTCTGTGCCTCGTCCACTTCACTTCCCGCTCACATGCGCTCCGCCCCCCCCCCGCGCTCTCCACTCCGTCTGTGGCTCTCTGAGCTGCCCGCCCGTCCCCTTGGCCGCCGAGACCCACCCCCCCCCCAGCCCTCTCCCTCCCTCCCTCTCTCCCTCTCTCCTCACTCTACCCAAAAACACTCAGACACATGCAAACCTACCAAGAACAGGCTAAGATTTTTCATTTCTCCAGCCCCTTGACTATCGTCCCTTTCAAATTATTTTTCTATAACTCAGGTAAATATCGAGGGGGGCGGGTCTCTCACAGGCTTCGCTTTCTGCCAGATGCAGGCAAAGCCATGACTTTCTCTATGAATCGATATTACAAGGATAGAACAGTAACAGGACATATCTCCCACTGCCTCTTTATTTTTAATAACTTTTCATGACCTGATACACAAATAAAGTGCACAGCACACGCATTCACGCGAAAGCCTCGGCCAATCTGTACAGGACAGTTATTTAACAACCCTCCATCTTTAGGTCACCCCCCTTTCATATGACCCTCTCGCTCGATTACCCTGAAAAAGACTTTTTTCATTTATTTTGCTGTCACAGATGGAAAATCTGCACAGTTGTGCCTTTTCAAGCATTTGTGTACAAAGCCAGATTCCACTGTTGCTGGGCAACAGGTTACAGAAATGTTCTGTCCCTAAATATACATTTCTCTTTAAATCAGTGGGGAAATCGCACCCCCACCCCACCCCACCCAGCCGGACGGGCTTCCCTTTCTCCTCCAACACCAGAGCCACACAGAGGCTTGCCCCAGGTACCCTTTAAAATGCCGACAGGCCGAGTACGACGCGCACAAAAGGAGCAGACAGTAGTAACCTTCCTGTGCATGCGAGCAGACTAACTACACACTCATGGCCCCAGACACGCACAGACACGCCCCTCGGGAGCCAATCAGCTGACTGACACAAGTGAAGCGTGCAGACTGCAGTCCGACCCGCTGGCTTTGCACGCGGGACGCCGCGCACTCAGCAGAAATGCTGCCGTGCGGTTATTAATACTAAGCCCCACCCCGAAAAAATCCAGAGGCGCTGACTTCACTATTCAACGCAGGCATCACTTGTATGGCGAGTGGCCTGCAGAGCATTGTGGGATTGCGCCCATGCACCTGTGCCAAGGGGTCCCGGCTTCCTGGTCCCTCCTCTTCCTGTTGAGTGTGGGTCCATCGCGATGAGTCAGGGATCTGTCATTTTCCTTGAGGGGGTGTGCGTCAGGGGCCAATATACCATTACCTGCATTATATCATATAATTTATATTTTATTATAATGCTTTTTTGTCATGCATACATATTATTTTTGTTGCAGCCAGACCCTCCCCCCCCCCAAAAAAAGAGCATTTCCCTCTTTTTTTAAAGCCCCTTTTTTCGGAACAGCCTCCCATCGCCTGGCCACACTTTTCTACACGCATCTACAAAATCTCACTTGCTAGGGAAAAAAGTGACTTTTCCCGGCACAGTGACTGGCTTCTGACAGTGCGGCTAAAGCCGGCCACTCCCGCTCACAGCTGCCTTTCAGCTCTGTTATTGTGCCACCGCGTTCTATACTAAGCGACAGCTCGTCTGGGCGGACTGCCTGGCTGGCGCAGAAAGGCCCAGTGACAGTATCACTCCCAGCTTAGCGGGATGACTAAGCGAGCAGTGTTGCCCGTCCGTCATCGCCATGGGGGACGCGGCTTCCCAGCAGGGGCGGCGCGCCGAGTTCCCACCCAGCTGTTTACTGCACACAAGGTGGGAGAAGCGCGGCTTTTGATATAAACCCAACTTCCTCTGTCCGGATGAGGCTGCGAGGGTGAAGAGTGTGGGGGGGGTCCTTATGACGGCCCACCCGGAGGGGATAACGGGAGTGAAGGGGGGCATCGGAAATTGATCCACAGGTGCCGAGGTCGGAGGTCATGTGGGTCCCCGGCGAAGGGGGGGGCGACCTACTGTCCCAGCGGTGCTGAGCAAACACCGGGAGAGGGAAAGGGGGCCAGTTTCACAGGCTGGGCTGCAGGGGCGTATGACAGACAACCACGTGTTACACAGACAGGGCCACGAACTCCTCCCCCCACAAAGCCACAAACCGCCTGCTATCTTTCGAGTCCGGGCTCAGGGCTGATCCAAACCGCGGTACAGAATCCCGCTTAAGCCCCAAACTCAGCTTGTACAAACTAGCTGGAGGAAGGTGGGATTTGCCATAAAAACCTCCTGCGCACACGTACGCATTAGCTAATGCTTAAAAAAAAGTGTGGAAAAAAAAAAAGCATTCTGGGTTCCATGGCTGTCAGCGAGCGGCCGAGTTTTTGACAGAGCGAATCCTCAGACCGCCGATGCGTTGTGGCCTGAGGGTGCCATCTTGTGGCGACTCCGTGTAACTGCACGACAGGCCTCTCGTCTCTCTGCAGATTGCGGCTCCCTTCGTTCGATTTGCAACTGGACGGCAAACTCTCTTCCTGGGGATTCAGTGCACGTCTGCTCAGAAAGGCGGTGGTATTTACTGTCAGAAACCGAATCGAGGAAGAGGAACAGCAGGCGAGAGCTCGGGGGCGTTTGTTTGTAATGTTCCCGGCAAGGAGAACCGGCAGCGTGCGGTGCGTCTCTGCCCCGAGAATGAGCTGCGTGTGGGTGGACGTTCGCGACTAATGCAGACATGTCCGACCCCCTAGATCAGTGTTCCCCACTGGCAGTCTATCCTGGTCTATCCGAGTTCAGAGGAGGTCACCTCACCTCCCTGAACCTGTTTCTTCATGCGTTGCCTATTCCTCTTGCGCACATTCAAACAAACGAATTAAAAACCGCAGAGGTGAGATGAGTTCAAGCTCAGATCTACGTGCTGACTGGTGTCACTTGCAGGGGGAGGCGGGGCCGCCTGCTTTGGTGACAGCGGCACAGTGTGGTGGGGACCGATGCTTTCTGGGTACTGTAATCGCGACAGCCACATGCACCTGCAACCCCCCCCCCCCCTGCTACCTGCATGCATGAAAAACTTGTATCTGGGAGACACAGCGGCCAAATCACACGCACCGCTTTGGTTCTCAGTATGAACAGCGACAAGCAATTAGATTTAAAAAAAAAACTTCACTTGCCTGGCTAAAACGAGCTCCATTCCCCGCCATACACATAGCTGCGTATTCACTATAGAGATTCCAGTTCCATATTATGCTTGTGATGTAAACTGGTAACATTTGGACTAAAGTCCACACTCTCATCTACCGTAATACCCGCGACTGAGGGTCAGCATCACAGATGCCTTAAAAAAAACTGTAATATCAGCTTGTATCAGATGCCGCAGCGATATGAAAGATGACAGACCGTCTTAAGATAATCCGCATCGAGTCCCGTTCAACTTTCATCTTTTAGTCTGACGGGATGGGTGCTTGCCTGTGTCTCTTTTATGGATGGAAATCTCACATAACAGCGTGCATGCGCAGTCAGCTTTGTCCGCAAATTACGCAAATTATTAAACTTCATTTAAATATTACAATTAACATGTATGAAAGGACAATTAAGTCACTCTGTGGTGAAACACGGTAAAGACTAAAAGATGACATTAGGAAAGGAAGGTCGAGATTATTGCATCAGGGAATCAAGGGCGCTGCAGTGTATCTACGGGATATCTAATTATAACAAACATCGCGCAAATGGAAGGGAAAGCCACTCGCTGCAAGAGGGCGCGATGACAGGCATAAAATGTAAGGTGCTCTTAGGTTTCAGACTGCAGTCTGTTGTTTGGAGCTTAAAATCTATTTTTGCTGCTGAGTAATATCACGAAGACAGTTAGGCTGGAGAGTAACGGAACAAAGGAAGAAGTCAGACAGGCACATACACACACACACACATACACACACACACACACACCGGTATTGAGGTGCTTACGACTGAGGCATTGAAAATAGAATCTATACAGTACTTTTAAATCGATTGTGTTCTCTTCCTTTGGTTTTCACGCAGGGCAAGCCTCTGAAACGATTATAAAAAGATTCCCAAAAACGGGAAAAGATGAAAGTGAATTCTGAATATTTTCTCTACAAATGCACTGATATAAAAGGACAGCTCCAAAAAAAGCAAAATACTGCAATGTAGTATCGGAGCTTTTCGTGAGGAAGTGAGGAATAAGACGGGACTCTCACGCAATTAAGCGAAGCTTTAATTATTAAAAACTTTGTAAACGCGCCCCCGTGCACGCGGCGTTAGTGACGCTGCATCGGGGTGATTCAGCCTTTAAGCTCTGGCCACAGCCATAAGCCCAGATAGGAGCATGAATCAGACGCTCAGTACAGTCCTCAAGTCGTCAACACTGAACATGGTTTTGTTTTTTATATTCATATTTTGCAGAATAGTCTAATCGCCACAGCCAGATCATTTCCGAGTCTAAAAATAAGATTAGATTACCTACCAAAAAAAGAGAAGTTGTCGCAATGCTTCATTGTTTTGTATGTGTATATTTTAAGCATATAAAAAAGACACGGAAACCGATTTCTGACTATGACAGGCCACTGGTATCATTACAGCAAGCGATCGGGGACAACCTGCGCTCTTCGCATACTGAGATTAATTAAATATTTAACGGGAGTCGCGATTCAACCTGTCAAGGAAGTTCATCAGTAAAAAGGGCGATAAATAAATGCACCAGATGGCCCGATAAGAGACAGATGGGTACTTTCGGCACACTGCCGGCACGTTTTAGTCTTATGCTCAGTAATTCTGCGCATAAAAAACACCATCCATTGATCTGGGGCGGATCGCCTAAGGTCACTAAACTTTGTATGTTCTGCTCCGAAATCCTATAGTTCAACGCTTTCTACGATTAAACAAACGCGTCTAGGCTTCTTTCTATCAGTATGGCACAGTATTGCTACAGCTATACTGCAAACCGGGATCACCATATAGCTCAGCTTACGACATGCAAATCTGCATTTTATTAAAGAAAACAATTTGTGTCAGTGCATCTATACAGAGCATCCCGGAGAGATCTGCGCCCTTGTCACCGTCGCGATGCCTACCGTAGTCATCGCCCGCCGAGCTCATGGTGATGCCGAACGTCTCGCCTCCGACGCCCGCAGCCGCAGCACTGAGGAAGCCTCGGCACCAAGTGCGCCCACGCTCCGCCTTTATCGCCGCCTCGCTCGGTCCCCTGCCCGGCTTTCCTTCGCAGGCGATTTACTGCCGCGGGCTGGTCTGAAGTCGCGACGCATCCAGCGCTCAGCGACATGCACAGGATGTCACGTGGCGCGACGGTGGCTGCACCCGCAGATGTGTGCGATATACACCTAGGAGGCGGTTTTCCTCGTTAAGAAGCACCTCTTGTAGGGAAAAAAAAAGTTTGTATTGCTCGCATTTCTAATTGTCGCTTGGATCGCAAATACTCTCGGACGCCGGATATTGCAGCAAACTGTCAAAAGGCAACTGCGCGTTTAGCCGACAGGCGAAGTCGCGATCGGGACGATCCCACGCGAAGCTGGGAGACGCGTTTAAAGGACGCGCTAAGCCAGGAGCGACAAGCATTGAACAAACATGGTCACAGAATTTTATTGCACGTTTGTATTTTCTTTCGCAAGAGTTCCTACATTAATAAAATGTCTCATTTTAAATCCGAAACTGTGCAAAATACAACAATGCAAACGACATATATGGGTTAGAATCAGATATATATATTTTTTTAAAAAAAGGGTCACTTATGAATACTGAACAATTCTACTCCCAGATAATTACACATAAAACATTCATACAATCTACCGAACACAGTACTCCTGTGTCCACAAGCAGTTTACTGTACCGCGCTACAGTAAAGGCATTGGAGGCCAATACAAAATAAATTGCGTTTACCCCCGAACACTTTTTTTTGTTAAATTCTAAAATTACAATCCAAAAACCCATTTAAATTGCTTAACTCAAGTTTAAATGATTGTAATATCTGAACTGCATTTTGTTGTACTGGTAACACAAGCACAATGCGCATGTATGAGATTTACACTGGCAAAGCATTTATCCTTTTCTTCACAGGCAATTAAAGTTTTTGCCCAGTTTTATGGAAGACCCCGGGAGATGTAGGAGAGCATTTACGGTCAAAATGTCGGAGATCGCGATACAGCAGTCGATGTAGGCTTGGGTAGTGCGTGTGTGTGTGTGTGTGTGTGTGTGTGCACGACCGACACACAATCTCAAGTGATCAGTTTAATCGTGCAGTCAGAAATTGCATAGATTAGGAACCGGAACACAGTTTGAAAAGACACGGGGCTTCCTAGCTCCATGAGACGCATGGGTTAACACAGTAAACCGGAAGGATCCAGATTCTAGGCAAGTGCAGGTGAGCCGCTCCAGAACCTCCGCTTATTCCCTAATCCGGGGAAGGGAACCGCGGCACCCAGCCCCAAACTGCACCGATCAGACGGAAGGGTGTGCTGAACCGACTTCAGAAAATGTCTATGCAACAAATCCATAACACATTGATATTAATCTGCCACGTTCACTCGGATATTTACAGGAAACGTAGAGAGAATGACGTCGGCATCTTTAGGAAGCCTTTCGCCCATGCATCCCTATCCCTGATGACTCGGAAAGCCCCGGTCGCCCTGTGCGCCGGCTCCCACGGCCAGCTCTAAAACGGAAAGAAGCGGAAAGCGGACTTGAGCCGAGCGGGAAAGCGTGTAAAAAAATATGGGAGGTAGACTGCAGAGGAAACGCCTGGGGCCGCATCCCAGCTCCATCCTAAAGCATCACAGCTAAACATTCGGGTCGGGACATTACACGATTTAAAATAAAAAAAAAAAGAAAACTTTGGTGCTGCCCTCACTGCCTAAATCGCAGTCACACACAGACACACCTTTCAGCTAAACCCGATCGAACCACAACTGTAACCCATGGCACAAACGGACAGTTTCGCAATGTTTTAACAAGGGGGTGGGGGGCGGTTTAGGGAAAACCGCAGAGGTGCACGCCAAGGCTCGACGGATGCAGAGATTAAGGCCCCGGCGACCTGTGGCACCCTGCCCGGGCGCAGAGACCCGACTGCCCCCGGGGTCAGCTTCCTGTTTACGCGCCGTCCAACTAAAAAAAAAACACCTCTGCTTTCAATCACATACGCTTAAATGCATTAAAACACGTACATCGCCCACAAAGAGGGCGGGGGAACTATATGACATGAATGTCGTTTAAATCGACGAAGTTTTAAATGTCAGTTTATCAATACATATATCTCTTTAGTTTTTATGTATATTATATATACGAATATGCACAAATTGAATGCATTCCCATTCATTGATATGAGAATATAAAATAAGCCTATATCAGATATCGCACATTGATATGGTGCTGGTCGCCATCACAGGAGCAGATGAACGGAGCATCGTGGAGACGGAGCACAGGAGATAATGGTCTCCGCCACACCGCAATGTCCGGCTAATTCTAGGGTGCCAAATGTGTGATTGCGTTCAGGGACCTTTAATACAGAGAGATACTAGATGCAAAGCCGGGGGTAAGAGAGGGCAGCTGGGCGTTAAAATTGATCCCCGTGTACCACGGCTTCATGCCGCTTGGCGTCCCACCAGATGACGTCACACAGATCTTCAACCTTCAATGTTACCATTTCCTTATTTAAACTTTGGGTTTCTACTGAAACCGAGGCCGGGCTCTATTGGCGCGGGCCACGGCTAGACGGAGAAACGACAGGCATCACCATAGCAACGAGACAAAGCCACGGCGACGGATGGGGTCCGGTCCGCCGTAGGAGGGAGCGTCTCCGACGTGACGCCGGTGAGGTACGGCACACCCGGGGCCCAGCATGACGTAAACCCATTTGCCGCTGTTCACTGTATGTCAGGGGAGCCCGGTAACCCCCTTAACTGGTGCTGCTCCTGGGGTAACCAGAACCGGCTTGGGATACAGCCGTCTCATCAGCCTGGACACCCCCGAAGGCTAGCTGCGATCTTCACGGGAGGCACGGCCATGCTCCAGCAGGATGGGGGGTGGGGGGGAGCCTGGAACACTTCTGGAGGGGGGAGAGAGTCTGGAATGGGAATGGGGAACAGGGCCTGGGGCATCGGGTCGAGCCGACACCCGAGTCTGCGGGACACGGGTTCGGACCCTGGCTTACCTGGCTCAGTGGCGGGACCCGATTCCATTCCTCTTCCCTGCAGAGGTGAAGGACCACATGTTCCTGCGGTCCTGGACCTTCTGGAAGATGTTGCCACTCCTCCGCTTCTCTTTCTTGTATTTTTTCATTTTCTTCACCTGCTCACACACACACACACACACACACACACACACACACACACACACACACACACACAAATCGGGTGTCTTTCCTCTTCTGCCTACAACACCCTCCCTTCCCCAGAGACGATGAGGTCTCCCGGCTCTGGGCCTTTAAATTCCACACAGGACACCATTAGCTCGGATCTAGGCCCGGATTGCATTTGGACGGCAATTAGATGGTAGAAGCGGGCTCTTTACGGGCCGGATCAATCCATTACGGCTATGGCTTGCAGCCCAAAACGCCGCATTAGATGCAATCAGAATTGATGGTAACATCCGGAGTCCACGAGCACAACACGTGGCAGCCAATGGAAGGGCAGCCACATCCGTGCAGCCAATGGGGGGGCGGCCATGTTTACACAGACCCACACCACCAGCCCACTCACCTTGCCACTGTCAAACTCCTCGTCCCACTCATCCAGGACAGTGTCGTACTTGGCGTTTCGCGTGTCCTCGATGGCGTCCCGGCTGACCGCGGAAAACTCTCCATCCCAGGTGAGAACTGCGGGGGGTGGGGAGTGATGATTTCATATCAGAATCCGGATCAGCGACTATACTAGGTAGAAATGAAGGCAACAGTCCCTGCCCCAAACAGGGGGCACCCTTTTTTGGCCAATCACCTTCTACCAGAGCTGATTATATGAATTCTAGGTGGGTCATTTGAACATCAACAGACGTGATTGGCCAGATCTACTTCACACGCTGTCACAGGCCGTCACCTTGGCTCCCGTACGCTCTGTCCTCCGAGTTCCGGAGCAGCTCTTCCACCACCGTACTGGTCCTGGCTCCGTCCCAGGTGGACCGGGCTGCTTTGGGTTCCAGGGGTTCTTGCGTGCGCTTGTACCCGTCCCGGACCTGGCTGTCCCACGCAATCACGGTGGCTGCTGCAGGGAGTGAGAGGAAGAGTTGAATGAGCGTTCAGATAGGCTACTCTGCTGACCAATCATCACCGCTAAAGCCCGGTCGTCAAAGATTAACACTCAGGACCCTGTACACGCCTCTCTGCATTAATATAGCAGCAGAACCTGCACACTAAGGACATCGGTACCTTCACTGCAGCTAGCAGTCTTCACCTCCTCAGAAGGCTCCTGAGGAGAAGGTTCCAGGTCTCTGGGACATGTGCTCTTCTCCTTCAACTTCATCAGCTTCTTCTTCTTCATCATCTTCATCTTCCTCCTTTCCAGCTTCTGCCGAAGCAGTTCAGCTACGTCCACCGTGCCTGGCGCAGTCGGCACTCCCTCCGTCACCAGCCTGGGGAGGAGCCGAGACGTTTCACCAGTCTGATCCAAGAACAGCACTCTGCACGGGACACCTCAGGAGAGACCCTCCTGGGCTGAACCCTCTGGTGCAGGAGTTTCACAGGCACCATTAGAAAACCACCTGGATCCATTTCCGTTTTATTTACTTCCCAGATACTTTTACCTAAAGCCCAGCGGTATAAATCATTCCGCCGACCACAGGACTGAAACCTTCAGAGTATTAATCTGCAGAGGCACACACAAGCGCCCCCTATGGACACGATAACATATCGAATGCTGCAGAACAGAGCAGCCCACGGACGAGGTTTCGGGTTTCAGTTTCAGTCTGTGACTGCAAATGGGGGAGACGCACCTCTCTGCGGCTGGGCACCGACTCGCGGCTTCCTCCGTTCCCTCGTCACGTTTCCTTTTCCTCTTCTTCTTCCTCAGCCTGACGGTGTCTCCAGCCGGCTCCTCGGGGGCAGGGCAGGCCGGCTGTACCTCGTGTGCCGCCGTGATATGCCAGGGCTCACCCAGACACCAGTCTTCATCCTGGAGCGGCACCGGTGGCTCCAGGTGCGTAATGAGGCCTTGGGCCAGCTTGGCAGAAGGTCCCTCCTCCTCGTCCCTCCTCCTCTTCTTCTTCTTCTCCTCCTTCTTCCTCCTCCTCTCCTCACGGACAGACATCTCCTCTTCCTGGGTCTCGGGCTGGCCCGACGATGGTCGCTGCCCGTTGCCCGTCTCGGAGTGACACCGTTTCTTCTTCTTTCTCCTCCTCTTCCTCTTCAAAGCGGAGCTGACAGGGGCATCTTCCATTCCAGTCCCGGGGGAGGACTGACTCGTTGGCACAGAGATAGTTCCGGACAGGGTGCCGGTTTCCGTGGGGACAGGGCGAGAGCTTCTCGTTGGGGCTGAGAGGGTGGGGAGGTCAAAGTGGGAGGCGGGGCCAGATGACTTGAGCGAATGAAATGAAACCATCCTGGGAGGGGGGAGGAGCAATCAGAAATGAAGAGGATCACAGAAGTGCCGCGACAGCCGGAGCAAATGGCATACCAGGGAAAATGGAGAGAGACATAGGGTAGCTAAAAACAGGGTCAGCTGTGATGGCACCAACCCACCCCCTGATATAGCACCCCTACTGGCCGGGCCGTACCGAGGTTTGTGATTCGTCGGGGTGGAGACCAACGGGGATGGATGATCTGAAAGCATGAGGTCACTGGATAAGGGGCGTGGCTGGGAGGGCGGAGCATCACTGCTACTGGGATTCCCATTGGGCCTGGCCTGCAGTTATTGACAGAAATAAAAACTTGGTGGTCTAAAAGAAAGAAAAAAAAAAAAGCGCCATCCATGTCGTGTGCACAAGGGGGGAAAAAAAATAAAGTGTGGAAAAATTAAATGAAAGAGGAAAAAGAACGAGAGAGAAAAAAAAACGAGGAGAGAGTGCGGCAGACAGGGGATTAGAAATGGTTAGAAGAGAACGGAAAGAGACTTAAGAAGACAAAAAAAGCAAAGAGCGCCGAGAAAGCAGGTCCCACGCGGGACAGCTCCGCTTAGGCGCGGGACGGGGGCATTCAGGGTTAGGGATACTGGCGTATTTAGTAATTTAGCGTTTAATCACAGCTCATGCTGGACGCTGCACACATCAGAGACGGCTTCCTGCGAGCGTCACCACTGCGCCGTTTCGTCGGTCTGAAAGCCCCCCCGATACCTGTGGCTTCATAAGCCAGCACCCCCCCCTCACCTTCTTGGCGGACAGGGCGAGCTTCTTCGCAGGGGGTGGGGAGGTGGGATTGGTGGCCTCCGAGGAGATGTTGGCGATGGCCGGGGGCTTTAATTTGGCTGTTTTGTCCTCGGTGCCGGGTCCCGACCTGCGATCCACGGCCTTGGGGGGCTCCGAGGCCCTGCGCGGTGAGGACGTCCCGTTCAGGCCGCTTCTGGGGGTGGCCGACCCTGTCTCCCCGGCCGGCGCGCTCCGAGGGCCGCCGGGCTGGACAGATGGCAGACATTTTCTGTTAATCACCCCCACCGCAAAGCCTTAAAGGGCCAGTTCACCCCAAAACTGAGAAACAATATGTTTTAGAGGGTCTTTACTGCTATCCATCTAGGTCAGGGGGGGCCAATCCTATCCGGAAAGGGCCATTGTGCGTGCGAGTTTTCACAGCGAACCCCTTATTGGATTACTAATTAGAGGATTGATTAGAGGACTGTAGGAGACACTGCTGTTGATTTTTTCCAAGTATATTTTTGGGGCTTCAACCATCACAGAAAGAATGGCATTCCGTGCCATTATATTAGAGAGAAGCCTGACACTTCTGTGGCATCTCCCAGCAGAAAAACCCAGATGGACAGATGGCACTAAGTTTTCAATTTTTACGATGCTCTGCCGTGCACTCAGGTCACACCTTCGACTCAGACGAGTCCCCGGACGACTCTGAGAGGGACTTCATTGAGGTAGACGCTGCCATCCCCACATTCTCCTGCGAGCGCCTCCTGTCAACATCCGACCGACCCACGCCATTGGTGGCAGCGATGGGCGGAGTCACGCCTTGAGTCGGTGTTGGAGGCGGAGCCTTTTTCGCCTTCTTTGGCGGCTCGGGGATGAGCGTCGGCCCGGTGGGCGGGGTCGAGGCCGAGCCATTGGCCAGTTTGGGAGCGATCCGGGGCACTGGGACCCCCAGCCCACCGTCCACTGAATGGATCTTGCGCAGCTGGGACGTCTCCAGTTTCTACACAAAAAAGGGGGAGTTTATTGCAACGTTTAGCCTGAGGCTAACTGGGGTGGACCCAGTGATACCCAGCCCACCAGCCCCCCCCAACACACACACACACATACACACACACCTTGGTCACCTGTGGAGATGACCTCGGCCCATTGAGCACCTTCTTCAGCTGCTCCGCAGTTGGGCCACTTTTCCCAGAATGCACTGCTCTCGACTTCACCACAGGTATCTCTAAATTCTTCTTTGTTTCTGGGATTCTAGATTCCACGCAAAAAAAAGCAGTGATGATAAACAGCTGGCCTGACACACAACATCAATTAGGGGGCCAGGCAACGTCTTACCTCAGGTAGAACAGCACGTAAGCCTGCTGATTGAGGACCACCTTGATGTTGCTGGAATGTACCATGGAGTCGTTCATCTGGTACCACTGGCCGTTACTTGCCTGCGAACACCCAGTAGCACCTTTCAGAATCAGCGCTCAGACAGTGTTGAGGTGCACCGGTGGTGCCACGGTTCTCACCTTGACGTAGCAGTAATAATGGCCAGCGTGACAGCTGTACCCAGAATGCACCAGGACGGCATACAGGCCGTACATGATGGGGTCCCCTGTGTTCTGTGACATGTAAGGCCGAATGTTTAAGAACTCTGGGTAGCCCACGTCCTGGAAAAAAAGAAGAATGGAAAAGAAAAAAAAAACAGTTACTCGTTGGGTTCACAGTTAAGTTACGTAATGCTGGTGGTCTCATTAACACTTCAGCGCATCCACTCGGAAACCTCATCGGTCCCAAAGATGGGGCCATAAAGCCCCCATGTTCCCACAGTGAAGGATCACCTTGGTGATCTTGCCTCCGCTGAAGTTGGCGAACCTCTTCAGTGACAGCGTGAGCACATTGGACGTCCGGTGCACGGTGAAGCGCTTGGTTGCCGGAACTTTCTTCTTACACCTAAACAGTTGCCGTGACAGGCGTGACTCCTAACATACATCTAATGAAGGAACTACCAGCAGCATCGCGGTGAGCCTAATCACAGCCAGGAGGGAATGATGGGCGTTCAGAGCCACCGTTATGTGACGCTTGACAGAGCCTGATGTTGGCAGTGTCGTTCACTCGTCACATTTCGGAACGTTTTTCCGATTTTTGTCAAAATCTAAATTGTGTCTAGAGCACAGACAAAAATACAGATCATCGTGAACATGTCTCACCGACTTGGACTTCACTGTAGTGGCTCCGTAACTTTTACTTCCCTATAAGAACACCCAACATATCAGCTTTGCCGACACATTTACCCATAATGCCACTCCACTGCCTTAGGATAAGTGCACACGCGCATAGCCCATAACACTTAGAGGCAGGTTTAGCTGAAGCCCCTACCTGCTGAGATTGTTATGGTTAGATATTCATTACAGCTTCTAATGGGCTCACCTGGCACACATATAGGCGTTCTCCCCGCTCAGCACGTCCGGCTTGACGAACAGCTCCAAAGCACGGACGATGTTTGCCGCTTGCTGCAGGGGGAACGACAATGTTCAAATGAAATAAAACCGATTTACGCCCGCGAAGGGTGAGGCGTGAAAGTTTCAAAACCCCGAGCCGGGCGACCGTGGAGTCAGACTCACCCTGATCTCCACTGCGATGTCCAGGTAAGGGTCATAAGTGTCCGACACGCACTTACAGATGGAGCACTTCACTGGAGCACACACACACCAAATATTTTTAAAAAGGTAATATGACAAGAATGCAGCAACTCACAGTATAAAAACATCTGGGATCACAGGTTCTGCTGGATTAGGGGCTTGATATCAAAAATAGATATTCGCTCTACACATACAACAGCCATACAATAGGGACAGGGTCAGTCAGCCCCTGGAGCAATTTGGGGTTAAGGTCCCTACACAAGAATCATCTCCTCCTCTCCCCCCCCAACGGGGCTGACATACCTCGTGACCTGAGGTAACCTCCGAAGATCTGATGAACCAGGGTGGTGGCCTGAGTCTGCCTGTCCAACCTAAGGGGAGAGGCAGCACCCAATCACTCTATCCCTTCCTTAAACACACACACAGTCCTCCTTAATACACATTAAAGTCAAATTAAAGCTGAATGCAGCCTGTTTTATCAGCCATCTATGGTCTAAGTTTCAGTCCCCTTATCTAATCTTCAGTGCTAATACATCAAAGGGCAGCAGGGTTCACCAGTGAGGGAGCCACTTAAGCAACAGCTGGGGGAGGCATTTCTATCCTCAGAGAGGTGGTCGGGGGATCATACCTCCTTCCCCGGGGAAGACTGACCCTTATGTTTCAGCCAGAACTACATAACAACCACATAAGTTGATAGCCCTAGAATAATTGGCCGCTTAACCCCTATCCCGTGTTTGGGGTCAATCTGACCCCAGAGCATCATTAAACAGTAGGCAAATTTCACATGGGGAAATTATTACGGGAAAAGGGTTAAATGGCTCACTGCCGTCTCCAACGGTTTTTAAATAGCCCCGTACGGGACCTGGAGCCGGCCGCCCCCAAACGCACTTACTTGGGGTAGCCGTTGAGGCAGGCCCTCTGCATGGCGTCGATGGTGTAGCGCAGGAACTCGTGGGCATCCTCCTGGCTGCCGAAACGAAAGTGCCGGGCGATTTCTGGGAAGGGGAGGACACTCATCGCTACGTGGCCCACACAAGCTAAATGGACCGGCACTGATACCAAGCCTTGGGGGGGGGGGGATTAAGAGCCCATTAGAGAGGGAGGGAGGGTGGCCAGAAAGGGGATCGATAGAGAGAGAATCGCCACCACAGCCCCGCCGGCAAGTCATGCATGAGTGGGAAACAGCGAGAGAGAAAGGATGAGAGACGGGTAGGGTGCCCCATTCTCACTTTTCAGGTCCCGGATGAAGGAGACGGGCTTGATGGCATTGCCAGTGTTGGCGAAGGCTTGGATGATGTGGTTCTGCATGATGCAAATCATGCAGAAGCCAGACTGGTGACCTGCCGAGCAGAAACAGTGCCGTGAGGTAGAGTGAGCACCAACGACCCCAACCCCCCCCCCCCCCCAGAAGAAGATGCGCTCTCATTGGACTAGAGCAGCCCTCAGCCCGCCTTCCGCACGCTTTGGCCAGGTGATAAAGGGTGTTAGAATCAACTGGCAAATAAACTTTATCAGATTTAAAGAAAAAAAAAACGTGGACAACACTGGCTCGTCCGCGCATAAATTATGCATGCAGCCAATAGGAAGCAAGGGGGCGGGGCTCGTCGACTCACAGGCACGGCTGTGCTCCTTGGAGAGCAGGTAGTTGGCGAGGGGAGGGGTGTAGGTGAGGCACTGCACCGTGGAGTTGAGAAAGCAGGTGTTGCCCAGGTTGTGGAGGCCGGCCCCCACCCTGTAGGTGCGCTCCCACTGTAAGGACAGCCTGTTCCCGGGGAAAAGCAGCTTCTGGGGAGCTGGAATGCCGTCACCCTGCCCGGCTGCCGTGCCCTCTGGGACTGGAGTGGTTACAGACATATGGTGCGTTCCATTATACCTTGGAGGTCGGAATCCGAGTCAGAAACCGAGTTTCCGAGGCCGGAAGTGACGACATGCGCGCTCCCGTTTCTCGAAAAATCTGAGATAATCCCGGCGCAGCCCAGAGTACCCCGAGTTTGGTTTCAAGATGGCTGCCCAGTGCAAATACTGTACGTGGTACTGTGATATTTTACATTTTTAAGCACTTTAGTGCTGTTCGAGTCAACTTCGTAAGCTGTGTGCACCGAACAGTGTTA
>JAODKL010000045.1:653453-674791 GCA_026780765.1 Petrocephalus schoutedeni | reverse complement strand
AGCGCAAGAGCCACTTTCATGGAGGCTACCATCTTGGATCAGAGTTCGGCAACTGGAATGCATTCGACTCTGTTTTCCTCGAGTTTTTACCGGATGTAACGTTGTCCCGAGTGCCGCGTTCCGACCGCCGAGGATAATGGAACGCACGAATACCCTTCTAACTTTATCACCATGGCGATAGGCTAAGCACACTGACCAATGGGAACAAAGACATTTTTTACATGCATTTATAACAAGAATTAAAAAAAATACTGTGTAAAATGTATGAAAGCACATTTGTATAAATGTGAAAATGTTATAAATTATATTTTTCACTACAATACGAAACAAACAAACACACACACACACACACACACACACACACACACACACACACACACACCCCGCCAGGTACCAATCATACCCTGCCGCTTAATTTGGATGCTCTCCAGGGCCTTCTGTCCAGTTACGCCCTCCGCCTTAGGGTTGAGGATGACATATTTGCTCTTGAGCGCCTCCAGCTGGTAGGAGAAGCTCCGGGTGGCCGGCTCAAACTCGATCTTCTGCAGCAGCACCTTCTTAGCCGAGGAGGCCAGCAGCCGATTGAGGTCTCCCTCGTCGGCGGAGTCCTTGCGGCCGGGCTTCAGCGCCTCTTTCAGCTTCTCCACGATCGGCATGGCGCATTACTGAGGGAGGAGACACAGAAAGGCCGGGGCCGGTGAGGGCGGAGACACAGAAAGGCCGGGGTCAGTGAGGGCGGAGACACAGAAAGGCCGGGGTCGGTGAGGGCGGAGACACAGAAAGGCCGGGGTCGGTGAGGGCAGAAGGGCAGTAAGCCACAACCACACCCAGGCTCAATATCATCACTTCCTTCCTTTCCAAAACACGAACCACAAAATCACAGAAATCCAGTCTCCGGTCTCCCTGGTGCAGAGAAGCGGAAGGCGACTGCAGTGATGACAGGCGCAGGTCACAGGGGAGAGGCTGGCCCTTGGCAGCTATAACCATCGGTTGCGCAACACATGAGTGGGCGGGGCCTGAGGCAGGAGATTCCCCAGGATGCTGGGGCTCATGTGGACTTTGCACTGGAGTGCAGCACAAAGTGGACGCAACGTGCAGCTCAGCACAGAACAAAAGGACCACATGTTCTCCTGCACATCTGGCACTTCTCTCTTGCTTGCTCCCCCCCCCACCCTAACCAGAATAAGCAGTAATAAGATGCATGGGCTTAAAATGAATTTGTTTTTTTATTTGCCATCTGCACGAGTCTGAGTACAGGAAGACTGGGATGCTGCTTTTCACAGATCCTATCTGGCTCTCCCAGAGGGAGCTGACAGACAACCACGCCCCCCCCATTTCCGTCCTAGCCGAGGGGGAAGAGTACAGGCCGCGGACGGAGAAGGGCCACAAAACGAGGCCCCGTCGAAAAGAGGGGATATGGAGTCTGACAGTGGGCACATCCACGGCTACGCTGAGCCCAGGCCCGGAGCCCTCAGGTATCGGAACCCTCAGTGCTTGCTGATGGACAGACACACTCAGGCAGCCAGGGGGCACTACGGTGATGGATGTAAGACCTCTGGGCGGGGGGGGGGACTGCACAGGCAAGAGCAAACCGACCTCCAAGTGTCTGTGCTGACACCATTAAAGCTGACATCACGAGGTGGCCCACGATGAGGACAACAGCCCTGTGATGTAACCACCATGTAGGGTGTAGAGGGTGTGGGGGAAAGGGGGGGCAATTTGAGGCCAATGAGCCTCCGTAGCTCTGCACGTGAAAATGCCAGCCGCGTAAAACGAGTCAACACACAAAGAGCTCAGAGGAAAACCACGGCACGAACACACCAGGAAATAGAGGACAGCAACGGCGTGGTGGCAGCACTAGAGTCCATAATAAAGTCACTAAAAAAGATTATCAAGATCATTTCTAAGTGTAATGCAAAAGAAGAGTCTTATAAATCCCACACGGAAGCCATTGGATAATAATCACCATTTACTACTAAATCCACCCTTCCTAACATTTTAAAAAATCGAAACCGGCCTTAAATGACATTTAGGCAACATTAAACCAAGCAGACTGGCATCTCACAAACCAACCCCGCACCATATAGCGAGAGAGGGGGATGGTTTACCAGGTGGTATCTCCCAACTACGACGGGACACCATATCTGATAAACAGGGGTCGGCCAGCTCCTTAGCAGGAACACCCTCCGAGGCAGGCAGGCAGATTCCTGCTCCTCATCCATCCATCATGTGCAGACGAGCCAAAGCGCGTATCTCCCAAGGCCGGGCTGCCCCTCGGACCAGTCACGTGGTCGGCTGCGGGCACGTCACCAAAGTCACGTCCCCTTTTTTATTTGGCTTATACAGCATCATAGAAGAAAGGCAAGAATCATAAAGGCAGAATCTTCCTGAAAGAATGGGGAAAGAGGGGGAAAAAAAACCAAAAGCCAGGGCAGTAGTTTGTGATTAAAAGCTGTACATTAAGCTACCGAGGATAAGACAGAAAAACACCACGGGCCCATAGAGACAGTAGCAGTCAGTGACTCTGATTGCGGATATGAAGGCGAAACTCGCCGCAGTACGGACGCTGCCCAGCGTAAGGGAAGGTACCGACGGCGGGTGTAACCTTGGGGGAGGGAAGCTGTGTATGGGCCCCCGTACAGCACCGATCGGTCTCCCAAACGCCCGGGTAGACTTGGCGTGTGGGGCAGATTTCTTTACGTTTCTCGCCGTATCGTCATATCGTCTGAAACTGACGCATCGCGACTGACGATAAATGCACACGACCCCCCCCCCCCACGTTAGGCCCGGCCACACGCATGGGGGGGGAGTCGGATCAGCAGAGAGACGCCGCAGCCGTGCGGCCAGCGGAGACGCCGCCAGCCCGAAGCCCGCTAAATCGCGACCCCCCCCCCTCCTCGGCAGACACGTTTCGCCCCCACCTCCAGCCCACCCCCGTTACGGCGAATCCGCCATGCAGCCCACATCCGCACCGTAGCCACCGGGTGGGGGGCGACCGCGCAGCACGACGCCGAACCGCCGGGGGACCCGCGACCACGCCGGGGCGACGCGTGCGTCCCAGCCGCGGTCCCAACGGGCGGAGGCGGCGGGGAGTCGGCGGCTGGCGCGGTCCGGGTTCGGGTTCGGGCTCGGGGGTGTGAGCGCCGGCCGCGGACACAGCGGCCGCCCGGCTCCGGGGAGGAGACCCCGGGATGCGGCGCCGATCGCGCAGACACCGTGTAGCACGATGCTGACGGTTAGCTAACACGCTAGCGAGCTGCTGGCGCTCTGCCCCTCGCCCATCTCTGCCTTCGGGCACCGGGTACACTGTCGCCGGGCACGCTCGGCAATAACCGCCGGCTGGCCCGCAGTTACCTTCACTGACGCTCCGGACGGACGGGCTTTCTCCCTCGGAGACGGATCGCGTCGCGCCTCTACCTGAAATTCGTTACATTCTATCCTCCATGCTGCAATGTGAAGGGGCGTGCCCGCGCGTTGATTGGCACCTCTGCGAGGCAATCGCGTTGCGGGGAAATGGTTCGCGTGGCCCTCGTCGCATCCAATCAGAGGCGACGACGGGAGGAGCGGCCGGTCGCCTTCCTGCGGAATCCATTTTGAACTTGCTTTGTTTACGACTGTCACTTATGCTACTATACGGTGTTCAGACCCACTTTATTCATTGAACCAACCTGAAAGTAAAATTCTAATTACATATTATACAGACGCTGAATTCGATGGCAGACATAGTTTTGGTTACTTAATAAAATTGTTGAAATACGTCTGTGAAAGTAGCAGCGTTGCTTCAGTATGAACTGCAACGTGTATGCCACATCTAACAGAAAGTAGCTTGTACTATGTATTTTGCAATTTGCTCCTTTTCTAAATAAAGATGCAATTGATAGCCGCACCACGTGAGGGCGCTCTTAAAATACAAATCATGACGCGGCGCGCTCCAGCGTCCGTCGGTGACGTAGCTGGAAAATCAGCTGGGATCCAGTTCAGAGAGCAGAGAATAAGGGAACAAACATTATGTTGGAAGCAGATTATTTCGTAATCTCGCTATCTATAGCCAAGTACATGTATAAACTTGTAAGAGGTGTATACATTTGTGCAATTTCTTAAAAACCTCTTTAATTTCATCATACAGGGTCATATTTGGCATTTAAATTTAGGCATTAAACTTCAGGGGCATGGTGACTCAGTAGAACGCTGTTACCTTCCTCTGCGATGTGTGTGCAGTCTGCATGTTATCTAAGATCTTAGATTTTGCTATTGTACTCCAGTTTCCTGTAAGCATTTTAATGTTTCAGTGCTTTGCAGGGGACTGACATCCTGTGTCTTATATCCGGGTCACCCAGAAAAGAATGAGCAGTTGTAAGATGGATTCATTACATTTCAGCCATGCTAATTAAATAATAAAAGTTCACAATGCATTACTCTAAACCTTTATTTGATAATACTGTATAATTTGTCCATTGTTGTCAATGTTTTACACAAGACATGCATAGTTTGACTTTCATTCGATAGTTCTCCTGTGGTTCCAGCACAAGGTTTACACTCGAACTTTTCACGATACTTTCCAAAGAGGATGAAGACTAGTAAAAGTACTGAAATTAAAAAGTGATAACATAAAAAAACTTAATATACAAGAAAATGGCAAATAATATCAAACTCGGAATGACTACCTCTTTAAATTATGTTTTCATTTCCAAAATGCTTAATCTTTGCAAAAGCATACACACTACAAAATGCATGTAAACATTTTTTTTCTTGATTGCTTTCATACAAAGGCTTTTGAAAGTCCCTTGGAACTCATGGAAGCAGAGAAAGAGATTCTTATGGGACACAGGACACTCTAACTTATGGAAAAGAAAGTTACTAGAAAGAGCCAGCTGGTTAATTTACATCCTTGGTATAAAATGAACAGAAAGGGATTGTCCTGACCTCTGATCACTTGAGCTTTTACTCACGAAAAGTGGATCACTTCCCCACATCTACAGTTTGCCTCTCAGCTGTGCTGTACATCTAACCGGGCAGCAGAGGTGGAAAGTTCAGGTCCAGACAGGAAAAATCCAGACCAAGATTTTGTTTCAACCCACCAGTTGAGTAGTCTCTGAATGTGACTCTTTACGCTCAACTGGAGGCTTGAAACAAAATCTCCATTTCTCGACCTGAGTTTTCCACCTCTGCCAGGCAGGCACACGCTCAGGAATCCACTTCCACACCTGCAGGCGTTAACCTGTCATGTTAATTTGCAATATTTTACTCCATTGGCTAATCTGTCTGTTGACTCAAGGGCCACATTGGTAAAAGATCAATGCGGGGTGTAAACCCGGCAGGTACACAAAGTCCGATGCACACTAAAAGCCGTGCGATTCCTTGCAGGCTGTGACTAGAAGTCGTGCTTTCTCTGGTGGGGCTCTCCCGACTTCACAAACCGTCACACCCTCTAATGATCTAAAGTTCTTGTGCATCCTGCATCTCCAGTTCAAAACAGCACCAAAGGATTTTTGCAAAGGCATGGAGGAGTGAGAGAGAAGGGTTAAATCCATGAAGAGGCTGTCAAGGTGCCAAGTTCTCTGTTTTACAGGCATCCTTGAGTGTGCAGGACATATAATACTCTTACAATCATCACAGGCACATGGGGTAAATTAAAACCTTTCTTAGGAAAAGGTCAATTTAACATTGTACAGAATCTGCCATTTGATAAGGCATAGTATAACGCCGAAATATAAAACCACACGGATACCAAAGTAAAGTACAAAAACTGGGAATGCTTCCTCTGTCTGATATTCTCCTTTCGACCATGTTTGTGTGTTTTTCTTTACAGCAACTGTTTAAAAAGTGCAAATCAAGAACTAACCAAGAATACCAATCCATTAATTTCCTAATTGATCAGTGAAGGAAATGTGAAGTACATGTCAGCATTAAAGTTAAGTTTGCAAGGGTTGTCAGTGGATAAGAAGGTTAGCCCCTTGTTAACCCTTTTCCCATGATAATTTCCCCATGTGAAATTTGCCTACTGTTTAATGATGCTCTGGGGTCAGATTGACCCCAAACACGGGATAGGGGTTAGCAGGGGTGGGACTGACGTGTTAGGGACACAGATCAAGCTCGTTTTCCAGATCGGCAATAGCTGAGACATCTGGAATCCATTCAGGGATGCGACAGATCACAGGTTACACTGATTTGAAGTGGCAGCTTCCTACAAGATGTTTTTGTTAGTTGTTATTCATAAATCCAATCTAGTTCTGAGTGAGGCTAGCGATCAGTTTCCTTTATTCGTGAGTAATCAGTGACATACACTTCCATCTGTAAGATTAAAGCCAGGGCATTTCAGCTACAGCCAATTTTCACTTAGCTTGTTCACATCACAACTTGTGTGTTAGAATAAATTCAAAATGAAATGAGCAAATGCGAGTTCACACTGATTTAGGGAGGTCGTACCTATCTGTGGTAAATGCTAAATTCGGTTCCAGATTTGATCGTTTTAGAAGGACTGAGCAGGTGTTCTGTCATTAAGCCCTACATTAGGATTTGTACTACTTTTGCTGGAAGATCGTTATAATTCATGTCAGCGAAACATGCTCCGCAGTTTAATTTTTTAACAGCTTAGAGAGACAGAATAATCAATTCTGTCTGGTCCTGCTGCATTTCTCACGTGGTTTCACAGCCGAAGTTAACTGTACACATTCCGATGTGTCTCTTCTAACTTCTGGTGGCATCGAGCATCATGAACTCTCGACATCAAACCGTGGAAGAGAGGCAATGAATGAACCCCCCTGTGATACCATTTTCGTTTTCTTTTAATTTAATAGAGACTAACGATAGAAATGGTACTTTTTAAAAGCAGTGATCTCCTGATTCTGTCTTACAAGCAATTCATCTGCACAGCAGAATCCAACATAAGACAAACATTCTAAATCCTCATCTTTGGGAGCTGGTAAGGTCCGACCTTTTACATTTAAATTGACCTCAGGCCACATCTTAGTCTGGGAATTATGTGTCACTGGAAATGTACATGAAGGCTGGCTACCGGGTGGGCCTGCAGTCTGTGTAAGCTGGGTGTGTAATTTTCGGAAAGTTTAAGCGCTTTTGGGGCGGAAAGTGCTCTTGTGATAAGATTGCCCCTCACATAATTATGGTGTCTCCTACAGAAAGTCTTCTTCAGGAGATGACACCATCACTCAACCAGCCTATATCGATCTCACGTACTAGTAAATACAAATGAATATCGCCCCTTCATCATCATCATCAACATCATCTTCATCTGTCATGTTTACATGTTTTTACATGTTTTTATTTGTCGCGGGCATTTCTAATAGGGGGCGTTCGGCGAGCAGCTGGTGCATTATGGGTCTTCGACTTCCAGGAAGTCAGTTTTCGGCGGGGCCATGCCGCGGTACCAGGCGCAGGAGCTGTCGCTCCTCTTGATGCAGGAGTAGTGCTTGGCCTGCTCCCCGCTGACGGTCTTCTCCATCAGCCAGTCCGTCCACAGGCACTCCTCCGGGGTGCTGATGGTGCAGGGCAAGGAGATGCACCGTGTGATCTGGGTTTGGGGGGTTGGCGGGGGTGCAGGCAAAGAACAGGAATGAGGACGAGATGAGCATGGAGTTAAATGACGGATTGCGCAGGAGGAGGGCCAGAAAAAACTGTCCAATATAAAAAAGCATTTTGTGTCATAAATAAAGGATTCTGGGCAGCTGCATCTGCGTACATTCCTAGCAGCAGCAGGAATCTGCAACCAATCAGGGCAACATTTCTTTAGTTTACAGTAAGTCTGCAAACCTCTGCAACTGCTCTACAGACCCCCAGGCCGAAGACCATGGTTTCCTTCATAAATGTTACAATTTCTAAATGAAATTAAATACATTAAGGAACTAACCCTAAAGGTGTTTTAGTTAAAAAGTGAAGTGTAAATTATAAAGTAACTAAAATCTGCCAGGCCTTGAATGGAGTATAGCTGTGCTAAGCCACCCTCCTACAAGCTCGTGATCTCACTCCAAAAGGTAAAGGTGTACCTTCTTCTAACTTATACTCGCGCCTTTTTTTTTAGCCACACCCACACCTTCATTTAGGCACACCCGTACATTCTTTTTGGCCACACCCATGCATTCTGTTTAACCATTCCCACACATTTAGTTATACTTATACATTGCTTTGTCTTTGTGTTAGCTTTCACGTTGAACTACACCCAGTTATTCTGTTTAGCCACACCCCTATGCAATTTAGCCACACCCACATACAATGTAACCACACCCACTCCAATTTAACCACACCCACACATCCTGTTTAGCCACTCCCACATATTCTTTTTAACCACGCTCATACCTTGCAGCCACAGCCCATCTCGTAGCGCTCGGTTAAGCTCTTCTTCTGTGTGACACTCAGTGAGTCCCAGGGAAAAATGAAGTCACAAAGGGTCACATGCATGGCGCCCACTCCTTCTGCTTTGCCTACAGAAGATGAACACAAAAGTGTTTGTCCATAGTGTTGTTATTCTCCCTTATATGTTATTTATTGCTGTTTGTCATCAATGGCTGCACTTAGCCCCATAATCCTGTATTGAATTAGCAGTTGGATGACAGATGGGTGGATAGATACTTAAGATACTAGTTATTTTCTCTTATTGTCATGTATTTATCTGGCACTATGGTTTCCAGGAATTACAAAAGTAAAACTTCCATTGTTCAATGTACACCCAACCTGGACAATTTAACCACTATACCGACTATATTTCCACTTGACTATACACTATACTTCCACATGGCGGGGTTAGGGGCACAGACCCTGGAAAAAAAAACATGTACAACTTTTTTGGTCCCCTTGGCGACCGAAGTGATGTGGAAAGATATGAGGAACGCAAGATACAAAGATCACTGCTAGATCACTGCGAGACACAGAGATCACTGCGAGATCACTGCGAGATGATATGTGAGAGCCTGCTGTAAACATGCTTGACGTCCTCCATACCAGCACCGTACGTATATTTTATGCATTTATGAGTTACTAAACGCTGTTGTTTGTCGTCTGCGGCTCTCACAGAACTCCCAAAAATGTCAATTTCATTTCTTATGCTGACCTCTCGATATATATTTCAAAACCCTGGTGGGGAAAGTCGCAATGCAGAAGGGTTAATTGCATCCTGAGAGCTGCTGGTCACACGTATAGTGCAAAGTACTCAGACATGGAGGTCGAGGGACAAAGTGTGAATTAAACATAGAGTAAATTCAGCATGTAATGATCAATGATTCTTGCGATTTGGGTACAAATTTCTTCCAGCGAACCAGTCTGATTAACCCTTTTCCTCTGATAATTTCCCCATGTGAAATTTGCCTACCGCTTAATGATGCTCTGGGGTCAGATTGACCCCAAACACGGGATAGGCGTTAAACAATAAGATGTTTTTATACAACCTGGGAAAAGGCAAGCAAGAGTCCTACCTGCAATCAGGTATTCTTTTTTGTTACTGTAATCCAGAGTCACCCCACAGATAGATGAGGATGGAGCAGTGAAGACAGACTCAATGTCTTTGTCTGGCCCTTTAAACATCTGTCACAAAGGAAAAGGTAAGAACCAATCAGAGGTCTGCATGCGGATCACCTGACCAGTGCCAGCTGACCGCTGAAGACCTACTGAGAAATCGGGGAGATGTTGCAGAATAATGCGTCATTTTCATGCTGCCTTTGCCCATTACCTTGATCTGCTTGATCTCATACTGCGTCTTCTTGATGGGATTGCCGTAGACGTCATTTCCAGAATATACTTCTTTCCCACTAACTACCTTCGCCCTGATCACTGCAGAAACAAAGAAGAGTCAACGCACTGGTGTATTCTGGATCTGTTTTAGTTTGAGGTGGATGAGTCACTCAAAATAAACATAAATCTCGATACTTCATAAACACTTCCTCCAAATCCTGTAATCTACACTATCCCAACAAGTCTTGGTTATGAATAAAACATGTTTATTCCAAGAAATCAGTAGCATGTCAGCCTGCGTTTGATTTTAATGCAAAGATAAACTACTTAAAATCTGACACCGTGTATTGTTTCATCTTAAGATAATAATCTCCTCTACAGAGAAAGCCATTTAAGCTCTCTCCCAATGCACCCCTTGGAAATTCTACAATGTAGATGCCCGGACCTGCATGCTGGCCAGTACAAGGTCTCCAGATCATCTCTGTCAAACCATACATCCTCAGATCTTGCTTGACATGACATACAGCTCTTTGAACGGCTACAGGAAGCCCGCAACCACAGTGTCTTCTCACCGTACTCCACCCATCAACACTCTTGGCTGGGTGTAACGGTTTAAAAACATGCCCCTCTGCCCTCTAACACATGCCACTGCTGAAGATGCGACTGATGGATAGAGAGCACAGTTCTTGGCAGTTATTCGCTTATATCCAAGGATGATGGGACAACTAGTTTCTTGGTCCTTCTAGACCAGATCGTGCCTGAGCATCTCGGTCAGTATGGAGCTGCCTCCGGCCCAAACGTACGATCCAGCCGCGATGCTTTGGCTCAGCAGACAGCCCGGGTAATAGGTGACCGAGCTTGACAGTGTCTCAGCATCTCGATGGCGCCAGGCTGAACGAGCCAAGCAGACAGGAGGCGGGCAGAAAGGAAGCAGCCAGGAACCGCAGCATCAGTAACCGACTCTGCTACCCCGCCCCTCCCTCCCCGCTGCCCCTCCCCCGCCCCCAGGGGCTTCCGCCTGTCAAGTCAGCTGACACCCAGGCCAAGTCGACTGAAGGTGCTGACACATGCAGCCATCTGCCCCCCCCCCTCCTCCCCATCCCACTTTTACCTTGGATTTAAAAATCCTGACTCATGGGTTAGGAGGAGGCTTGGCCCAGCAAGAAAGGAAATAAAAGAGGAGACAGACTGAAGGAAAGAACCCTCCCGTTGCTGGTGTTGGACCACATGCCATAGGACAGCTCCACTGAATCGAGCTGATGCCCTGGGGACCGGACCCGTTTGCTCCATGCCAGTGCTGGAGTCCGCATCCAGCTCCTTCTGGGCCACGCTAATGCTAATGATAGCTTGGCTTTGCTAAGGTGACGCCCATGATATAACAGCACTACAGCAGGACGAGAAGATCCAAAGAGCGGCAGGGAGTTAAATGAAAACTAATAGAGTAAACAAACTACCCAGTGTTTATACCCAGACGCGCCCCTCTACACTCCCACACCTTAGGACGGAACTCCTATTCCCAACGCCGTGTGTCAACGTTATCCTTTACCGACCTACGACACGGGCTCTTTGTCTCAGTTTCAGTGCTGTCACTGTGTTCTGCCTTTGTGATGCAGTGCAATATATTAAAAAGTTCCAGCCAGCCCACATTGTTGGGATGCATGGCTCAGGTACGGGGGGGTTTCGTTTTTCCCCTTCTCTCTCCCCCCCCCCCCCCCCAAGTATGCATACGGTGAGTGTAGACAAAAGGAAGTCATAAACTTGCTGACCTTTCAGGTGTTGATGAGCTACACACAGACCGAATACATTAAGCAAACATGGGGTGCGGGGGGGACGACCACAGAATTACCCACAATTCCAAACCCGGGCAGACTCTGAATGCCCGAGGGAGACGGTTCGCGGGATCCCGGCAAGAACAGGACTGAGGCACATCATAGGAGCAGAAACACTACCGTTCAACAGGACAACTCCTCCCTCGGGAGTCCAACCGGGCCGAAAAAAAGTGGCAGAAACAGCACCCTGAAGTTCTGGTCCTTTAGCTAGACTCAAGACAGCTGCTGGACCACATGGGTCACAGAAAACCAATATTACCATCTTCATTCGCTGCTCATTTGTGCATAGGACTGCAAAAAGGCACAACATATTACAAGGCAAATGTATTAAAAATTTAATTAAAAGTACAAATTCAGTTCAAGTGAAGAGAGGTCATAAGTTGTCTATCAGTTCCATAAAATGTGCATGAAAACCAAGGCTTAAGCCATCTTTCTCTGAATAAACCATACTAGTCCAGTTTCCAGTGGAAGCCTTCCTTTTCACTTTTATTCCAGGGAAAACTGTCCTGAACTTTCCATAAACCCCAGTTTAACAGATAGAAGGAGTTTAATGGTTTGTGGAGGCAGCATAGCCGCAAGGGGCACAGAGGTCATCGGCTCGTCCCCGCAGACAGGACCGGTGGAAAAAAACCCTTTTTATTACTCACAGCTAAAACGTGCACATATGGCTCTGTGGGGAATGATGCTGACTCATTGTTTCCCCCCCTCCCCCCCCCCCACCCCACCCCACCATCAACATCTTGAGTTCTAGGCCATGGTAAATGAATACAGGAAATAAGTGGACAACTGACACAAGGGAGTAACCAAGCCAGATGATGGCTGAAGGTTTCAGCCGGCTATTTCAGTCACCACCTAGTCTCTCTCTTCCCAGCATGCCCCGCAGTTTGCTGCAATTTAACATTCATGAAAGGAGACGGAGACTCACTCATCGAAAAATGTCGGGCTGCCGAGATCAGCCGCTCGGTTTAGCTTTGAGAAGAAAACACTCACAATTTCCGGAACGGAAAAAAACAGCCGTGAGACACATTAGGGTGGGAAGAGTTTGCTAGAGCTTGGAATGATAGATGTAAGAAGACCACTTTGACATATTGATGAACGTTACGGATGGATGGACACAAAGGATGAATCTCTGCCAGAGCATCTGAAAGACAAACGTATGGAAGAAAACAGCAACACCCCAGGACGGTGTTAGCATCGGCACATAGCCTGTGACTGGCTTCGGCCTGGTCGCATAGGGCCGACCCAGGAAAGAGCTCGCCGGTCTTCACCGATGAGCTCACTGCATAGGCCTTCATCAAGCGGAACTACAATGAGCCCAAGCAAAAATACAGCAGTCATGGAGGTTTTTTCAGGGCCAGAAGGAGGAACATTTATGACCCTGAATGCTGACCGTCGCACAGAAACCGAAAGGCCACAATGCAGATGTTTAAGCAGGCTCCTTTTGGTAAATTTCAGCTAGACTCAAGACAGCTGCTGGACCACATGGATCACATCTACCAGAGTAGCATTGTACCACAAAAAAAAATTGGAAATGCTGGACCATGCATTTTAAAACAACGTATCAAGTTCAGTAAATAACAAAATGTTAGGTAAGGCTTTACAATAGCTGCACCTTCATAATGTATTCATTATGCATTATGCATAGAACAATCGTAGTACATTCATAGAACATTCAGCATGTTAATATACTTTAACATCCTAACTTTAACATCTTTATATAAACATTAATAACAACCATTATATGATAAACATTATCATACAAAGTTTGTTATTAATATATAATAAAGCCATTAAGGTATACATACATGGTTATGAATGATCTATGAATGTATTATAAAGGCATTATAAAGGTGTACTTAATGTAAAATGTGAGCAAAAGTTATTTTTGATAAAAGTTTACGTGTATACTTTAATTTTCACAATTTATTAAAATATGAAAAGGTTCTCTGTTGTAAGTCTAACCAGTTTTGTAGAAAGTCTACCCATTTTTGGTCCTTCAAATATTGCCCTGACTACTAGACTAGAAAACTGTAAATCTGTAAACACAATATTTGACTCCCCCCACCGAGACGGCGGGCCTGCCTGGAAATGCTGCATGGCTTTAATTAGCTGTTACAAAAGTCAATTACCTTCATCATTTAGAAACCTAAGAGATTAACATTCGTAGTATTACCCTGGGACAGCCTTCACATGAGTATCAGGTCCTATCAGGTGAATCACTTCTTTGTGCTCACCATAATAACATTTTAAATGTTATGAATCATGCCAGACTTTCCATTTTACACCTGATACATCCATTGAAAAGCTGGATTTCGTATAAACGTTTACAGAAATTGTCATGTGTATCTTTCTTTCTTACGGAAGGGCTTGCTCACTTTCTGGTCATCCTGACTTCCAGTGTAACGTACAGCTGAAGGAGAGTCACACAATCTAACGGGAACATAATGGCAGCTGGCTTGCACAAGGAGGAGCCACGAGGCCGGCGGAGGACGGTCCAGAACGATGCTATGTGGGACAGCGGTCAAACGGCACACAAGATAAAACGTCCATCATGTTAACATCCAGTTAAGGGCCACACCGTACAAATGTACAGCAATACACTCATATCTACACAACATGAGCAAGTGAGTGAATGAGCAAGCGAGGTGAATGATCAAGAGAGTGAGTGAGTAAGTGAGTGTGTGAGGGAATGATAGAAGGAGTTAGTGAGAGTGAGTAAGTCAGGGAGTAAGTGAGTGAGGGAATGATAGAAGGAGTTAGTGAGAGTGGGAAAGCGAGTGAGTAAGTCAGGGAGTAAGTAAGTGGGTGAGTGAGCAGTGAGTGAGTGAGGGAATGATAGGAGTTAGTGAGAGTGAGTGAGTAAGTCAGGGAGTAAGTGAGTGAGGGAATGATAGAAGGAGTTAGTGAGAGTGAGAAAGCGAGTGAGTAAGTCAGGGAGTAAGTAAGTGGGTGAGTGAGCAGTGGGTGAGTGAGGGAATGATAGAAGGAGTTAGTGAGAGTGAGTGAGTGAATAAGTCAGGGAGTAAGTGAGTGGGTGAGTGAGTGAGTGAGGGAATGATAGAATGAGTTAGTGAGAGTGTGTAAGTGAGGGAGTAAGTCAGGGAGTAAGTGAGTGGGTGAGTAAGTCAGGGAGTAAGTGAGTGGGTGAGTGAGTGAGTTATTGGGTGAATGAGGGCACTAAATAAACACAATTAATGAGGCTCCACATAATAATAATGGAGCACCACAACAATATATTTTACTGTGGAGAGAATGCATTGCATGGATATGTGAAAAACAGCCCAGGAGCCACTGCACCCCCCCACACCACACACACACATTTATATTCACATCCACATACTGGTTCCTGGTCCAGCCACACACACACCAGCTTGCACACACTCCAAGCTTGCTGACTCACGTCCTGCCCTGCAGTCAGGAACCAGCAAGTCTCCACACTAGTTTGGACCAGATCAGACTCTCCTAATTAGACAAAGCTGGTGAAATTCCTCCTGCCTGCACCGAGAGGCCTGTCCCACAGCCTGCCAGCTGCTGCTCATTGCTGCATTGCCTCCATTCAGGCTTACAGCATATCAACAGCTGGAAACCGGATGGGCTCGGGACAAAACAACGGTGGGCGGGGTGGCAAAAGACTCCCTTTCCCAGAATCCAACTCCCAGGACAGGTGCGGCGACTGGAGCACGTTCCCTGTGCAGCATCTCATCATGCAGGACAGCAGCCTTCTGACTATAAACAAAGGGCCCTCACATCCTCCTTTGGGGTCTCCGCTGCTCGCCTCACCCTGAGAAAGCACACTGCCCCCACCCCCCCCCCAGGGAAAACACCCCAATACCAGTCATATATTAGCAATGACGGCACAGCGAAGGAGGGCAGTGAAACACAGGGAAAAAATGGGAGCATCAACCAGCCAGCAGCACCTTTTCATATCGAGCCACTCATATTTATATATAAGCCCCTCTCGCAAAAAAAGGCGAGCCCATGATCAGACAGGAAAGCCAACTCGTCAGGCAGTCCCCAGAAAGTGTCAGATACACTGGCGATGATGAGGAGGAGGAGGAGGAGGGAGTCCGGGGAGTAGCGAAGGATAACCCCTAGGGTTCAAACTAATTTAGACTCATCTGGGACCTCCCCAGAGACCTGGGCCCCCCCAGCTAATCTGAAGGGCTCATCACGGGGCAAAGCCATCCCTGGGAAGTACTGGCCCTCTTCCACTACACATTCCCCAATACAGCCCCCCCCCCCCCCCCTCCCAGGCATCACCGACATCCGGAAGACCTACCCTCACAAAGACACATTTACATCCACGAGATGCAAATCCACGAGCCACGGAAAGCTGCCTCCTGACGCGTCGCGTCGCGCGATCGATGCTCTCTCTCCGGGCCTCCCCCGAAGCCGCGATCAGCGGCGCGGGCCCAGCGGAACCCGACCGCGGTAAAAGATACAGCTTTCGTTCACGTAACCTGATTTGCAGAAATATTTACCTTAATTACCCCGAGATGCACAGCCCAGCTTGAGCGGCGGCAGGGGAAACACAAACTGGATACTGTGGTTTTCTGTGAGCCACGCTGCCACGGAATGTGCAGGCGAGCCATGAGAGGGCTTTTAATAAAATCACAAGGGCCGCTGTGGAGACCACAGGCAGGTCCCGAAAAAGGCTCACTTTCAACAAGCGGAGCAGTATTTTAACAGCAGAAGTAAAAACACAAACCGCTCCCTGTTGGACCTCTCATTAACATACGCTTGTTCACCAGCCTGAATCACCAGACTCAATGAGTGTTAAAATAAATAAAAATGTTCAAATCTTTTCACCTCCATTGATCATCCAGCCAGTTTTGCGGTCCAGCAAGCTGATTCCACCGTGACTAACCGGCTGCTAACCGGCTAACCCTACTCTCTCTCACAAGGGGCTGGACCCCCACAGGGCGTTCCTGAATCCCTCCCTAGACCCGCACACTTTCCTCTCTTACGCGCTCGGACCCCGTATACGGCTAGCAAAGAGAGTTCCCCTGTCACAAGGAAGCAAACGCCAACGGATACGAAATTATCTTCACCCCTGCCTTCTTCCACCCCTCCTGTTGCCAAGTACACGGCGCTGAACATCTCTGCAGATACCAGGGGCTTCAACAATAAAGTTCCCTTAATCTTAATCTAGGTGACATGAATCAACATGAATGCAATCCCCACCTAAATTACCCAACTGTCTTGTTTCCTAGCGTGATATTATTTGCTTGTCAAGTCACCACACTTCCTCTGAGCCTTAAACTCCGTAACGTCCATATGTGTTAACTTTCTGCCCTCTCTTAGTACATGCAGCTATATTACTGGCTGGCCGGGAGTGCTGAAGAACTTTCTCAATACAGATTTCAGGAACCAAAGGGTGAAAAGTTAAATGCCTTGGGCAACTATTCCACATGAATTCACTCCATCTTGGATTTGGGCATGGACAGTAGGGACACACCCCTACCAATACTGTGTGTTGAGGGGACACCGAGGTTTGGGGCTGATTTGGTTCCTACCATCATTGAAACCAAATCTATATCCTTGCAACAAAGCTCAAAAGACATAATAAAAAATTTACAGCAAAAATATCTGAGGCACATTCTAGCAAAATAGATCCTTTTAGTTATTATATTTAAGTATTAATCAATATCAGCAAAATAGGGAGCCTTCCTTAGACCTCAGAGATACGCTCTTGCATACACAATATCAGCGCTCTGCTGGTTCGCCTGACATTCCATAGACGTGGGGAATTTCTGTAAGGGCTGAGTTGTGGGTAGTTTTTTTTTCCCTTTCATAACATCCCCTCCCATTTTGGATCGTCCAGGATCGCCTGACCCGTATGAAGCGTTTAAAAGCATGCAAACTCCTTAAAATATAGAAGACAAGCCCAGCTCCAGCCGGGGGAAGGGATTCAGTAGGACTTACTGGCGAGTCAGTGCCAAGTTATAATTCAGCACGTGGGGTGTGCAAGACTACTGGCCCACCAGTTACACATTAAAAACACAGGGGGGCCCCGCCATGAGTGCAACCGCTGCAGTTGTTTACAAGAGGAAAAGTACACACAACACCGAAAACGATTATATGGTTGCCACTGCAAGTGCACTTATTCTGTGCGAAATGACATCATATTTCCTTAATTACTGTTCTCCAGTTTTTTTTTTTTTACTGGAGATGTTAGGAGGGTTAGTCTAAAATGCAGGAGTCTGCCCTCAGTTTGGGGTTCGCAAAGGGCTCGTTATGTGCGGCGGGGCGCGGAATCGCTCCCCTGCCACAACGACGGGACGATCGCTCCCCAAGTCAACTAAGAGTTTCTAGAGTCTTCCACTTAGTTGCATATCTTTTTTTTTAAGATTCTCACTGAAATGCATCCCTACACGCACGAATACCTTCGGCTCCACGCATAAACAAATATAGATCCACACACATTTACTCGAAATAGCTGCATAGTCTATGACAGTGAATAGGGATGGCTGCTAAAGACTGTGAGCTGTGGGCTGAAATAAAAGTCGCTATTTGCAGGCATCGATAGCATAAACTAATACAGAAGCGAAACACTTGTACTAATTTTAATTACCAAGCGGTTTGATGCTGCAAGCACCGATAAAGAGCCACTCCCGGGTCTTGACCCCATTACCGTTCTGTACAAAGTCCATTTTCGCTAAAAAGAAACGCATTAACTGTGATGCTAATTCCTAGCACCCCAATACGCTTTAATAAATATGCCCATATTATACTCAAAACATAAATAATAAATACTGCAATAACCCGGAGGGCTATATTAAGAGCACAGTCGTCCTTGAATCTGGCTGGACACCACCGTTCAATATAAATAATCGATAGAATCGATGCAGAGGATTCGAACCCCATTTTGCACATTTACCTGTTTTAACTAGAATGCTGGCAGACGCATACGTGGGACGTGGATGATATCGAGTCCCCGAAACGTGCGATACTTGCCTACATCGGCGGCGCAGAACGCCTGTTGAGGATGCACCGGCGCGCAGCTGCAGGCTTCCGCGATCCCCCGCACCCTCCACGACAGGAGCAGCACCGCGGCGGCGAACAGGCTCCCCAATGCGCTCATCTTCCCCCTTCCGCTGCGATTCAGCGCCCCTGCCTCCGCTCTTCTTCTCGCTGGCGAACGGGCAGAAACGCACAGGAGTATTATAGTGTTATGTAACGGCGGAGGGAGCGAACAGAAAGCCGATCTCGCTTTGGCTCTCGCCCGCCGCGGACAGGTAGCGAGGCTGGTATTCGGGGGAGGAGAGAAATCCGCACGGTCGCACCCAGCTAGAGTAAAGAGCCTCTACTTGTGCTCGCTCATTGAAGCTTTAAGCTGTCCTCTTCCTCGACCTACTGCGGTCCTGCTTTCTTTTTCGCTTAGATCAGCCTCATTTTTATGGTGGGCTGCCGGAGCTCCTCCCCGCGATCCGGAACGCTCCTGTTACCGGGGCACATTCTGATCCCGGGCGTTGGGGAGCGCTCTCATGCGCCTTCTAACAACCGCACGCTTCTGTTTTATTTTTTTCTGTTTTATCTTTTCAAATCTTTTCCCACCCAAAGATATAATTTGGGGAAGTGAGCAACGTCGCATTGCTCGGGAATTGAGAATTTCTCGGGAAGACACCCCCTTCTTTGTATGTGGCTTTTGTTTCGAAACAGCTGGAAGCGCTTAGACGTATTAAGATGGAAAAGTTACTGAAAATGAAAAGGTGGCTTTTTACAATGTGACTTACTGCATGTTGGTAATAACGAAAGCAGGGGCGATAAGAAATTTCCCTTAACATGATATCTGATCTGACGTCAGTTCTGCATGGATCAACTGTGCAGGGAATTGTATCGACCGTTAGTGCTCTGTCTTTTGCGATTTCTGTGTACCTGCCCCCCCCACACACACACACACCATAAACCGACTTTCCATACGTGAGGCAGGCGCTGTGGTGTCAGCTTCCGAAAGCCAGTGCCAGACTAGGTCCAGCAGAAGGGCTGTAAAATTCAGAAAATGCAGCTTTCTCCATGTGAGGTGGGAAGGAATAAAACTGAGGCACAGTAAACAAGGCTGGTAAAAAAAAAAAAACGTACCCCTGACTTTCTGCCCCCAAAGCTTTGCTGACATTTTATTCAGGAGCGGCCTGTGGCTGCGCTCTGTCCTCCAGTAAATATGCCTGCACTTTCCACACGATTCAGCGTTTTTTTTTTTAGACTTCAGGCTTCCCGGGACACCCCAGTGTAGCATGCGGCCTGCGCTGAATGGGGAGCCTTGTATGTCGTATAACAAAACACCGTTTCCTATAAGCCGAATGTTGATTGTAAAAATACCAATACAGTCTGACTGACTAGCAGGCCCAGTGACTTTGGGTCCAGGTGTTTTGTAAAGAGAACATCCATCATCCTTCTTTAACAGCTTCTCTACTATATGTTTTGTGGCTAAAAATGCTTTTATGTACTTTTGATATATAGCAGTAAGAAATCAACTACCAGCTTTGAAAAGTTACATCTGTTTCCAGAGGGAATTTACTCTGTCCCAGCATTTTATTCATCTTGACTGTTTTGTTCATATATTTCTGCATATTCATCCGTCCACCCTCCAACCGCTCATCCTGGGCAGGCTGGCAGGTATACATGTGAAGGCCCTTTTGAATGATGCTTCACACATAGATTATATGAGAAGGTGTGAGGCCGCATTTAGACATGAAAGGAAATGATGTATCCGAGATCAGATGTTCTGGCCTGTGTTCCGAAGCGGTCAGCCAAACCCACACAGGCTGTATTTCTGAGCAAAGACGGCCACCCTCTATGAAAACACGCCGCTTCTCTTGCTCTTCGGAGCACCCTGTCCACATTTGGCCATGCCTCCCTGTTTTGTGTGCGCCCATTTTATGGTCGCTTTATTAGCTGCCCCGCGTCAGACCGCACCCAAAGCAGGAGCCTCTGACAGCAGCAGGCCGGGCCACCGGGAGTCATCCCAGGAATGCTGCCCATTACCGGCTCCTCCCGCTCCACTGGAAAAAAAAAATCAACAAGCAAACAAAGCGAACGCCAGAATGCAAGCCAAACTGAATACTTTCACTGCATGCCACATAAGGCTAAAGCCATGGTGGAAGACGGGGCACCTTTGATATGCAGTCATCCCTATTCGCGGGGGATTCGATCACAGATGCTCAAATCCCTTATATAAAATGGCATAGCATTTGCACATAACCTACACACATCCTCCAGTACACTTTAAATAGCTGTAGATTACTTGTAATACCAAATACAATGTAAATGCCATGTGAATATTTGTTATACTGTATTGTTCGGGGAGACAGGACGTGTTCAGCAAAGACGCAACCATCGCAACGCTGTCACGGCATGCGGGACGACGGACTCGAAGGCGGGCATTTCATTAACTGAGCGGGAGAAAGGAAACAAACGAGACTGAGGGGTCAAGACAAGAAGACTAATACGGGGGAGGACAAGGGCAGACAGGAGAGGCGACGTCAATGACCGGACTGGTGAATACAAAGACTAACGAGGGGTAACAAGCAACAGGTGCGGCTCAACAGGGCCACACAGAAAGGATAGAGGAGGGTCAGGTGGACATGATGGCCAGAACGTAACAAGTACATATGGGAAATATAATAGTATATAGAGAAAATGTAGAATCATTCTCTCTCGCTCACTCTCTCTCTCTCTTTATTCTCCCTTCCTTTGTGTGGGTTCAGCATAGTGCTGAATTTTATGTACCCAACCCCCCAAAAGATAGATGTCAAAAAAATTTTGTGCAGTTCAGCTGAGTTGGTGTTGTGAAAAAACCTCATCATTCAGATTATACACATGCATAAACAG